>WBMV01007374.1:697333-729438 GCA_013396655.1 Campylorhamphus procurvoides
CCCGGCCGGGCCGTCCCCCCTCACAGCGCGGGCAGGGCCGGAGGGGGGAGCGGGGCCCGAGCGCGGGGCACAGCGGGCACCGGCGGGGGCACAGCGGGCACCGGCGGGCACAGCAGGGCCCGGGAGCCGAGGCGAGAGGGAGCCGCGGCCAGCCCGCCCCGCTGCCGCTCGGCGCAGACGAGGCGGCCGGAGCAGGAGGGAGCGCAAGGAGCAGCCGGGGCGGCCGCGGGGGAGCGGCCCCTGAGAGCAGAGCGAGGGGGAACAGGCAGGAGCGCTCCAGCGAGAGAGGAGCAGAAGCAGGAAGGCAGAGGCAAACTGCGAGAAGAAACAAAGTAATAAAGAAAAGGGGAAGAGGAGATAAAGTGATCCCTCCGACGAAGAAGGGCGAGAAGGAGAGGGAATACGGAAGGACTCCACTAATGAGAGAGAGGAGTTGAGAGGCACCCCCCTCCTGAGAGACAGCACACAGAGACTGACTCTGAAACTCTCCTCTCTTTGTCACACCACAAGGATTTGATGCCCCTCAGCCTGTTCACTTCTGTGTGTTCATGTTTCCCACAGGTTTCTCTTCCCCCAACCCCCCAGCTGCAGCCCAGGAGGTCAGACCTGCCACTGATGGTAACACCAGCAGCAGCTCCTCCTGCAAGAAGAGAAAGTTAAATAACAGCAGCAACAGCAATTCCGAAAAAGAAGAATTTGATTCCATTTCCTCCTGCACCTCTTCTCCTTCCAAAAACACCTCCTCGTCATCTTCCTCCGTCATCACCACCTCCTCGTGCTCCTCCTCAGGGGTTGCTTCCTCCAACCATCACCTCCAGAAGAAGCTGCGCTTTGAGGACTCCGTGGATTTTATTGGACTCGATGTGAAGATGGCTGAAGAGTCTTCTTCCTCCTCCTCTCCTGCTGCCTCTTCTCAGCAGCAGCACCAACAACAGCTCAAAAATAAAAGCCTTTTAATTTCGTCAGTGGCTGTGGGGCACCATGCAAATGGCCTGACCAAAGCTGCCTCCTCTACTGTTTCCAGTTTCGCCAACAGTAAACCTGGCTCTGCTAAGAAATTAGTGATCAAGAACTTTAAAGGTAACAGGCCATAATTTGTCACAACTTATGGGGAGCTGACACTCGACTTCATGTTTTGTTTTCAGCCTGAAAACCGGTTCCTTGCAAATAGCTCCAGGTTTTGTGGGAAATGGTTTTCTGTGGTGAACATTTCTATACTTATGTAAAGGAGAATGATGTTTTCTGATGCGTGCTTGCCCAGTCATGTACACATCCTGAGCTACACTTCGCTGCTTGGAGTTATTTTTCAGGCTCCCTTCACTCTGTCTGTTGAGAAGGCCTTAACGTCTCTGTTAGATGAAAGGTTTCCCTACCCGAGTGTGTAAATTGCCTTTGTTCAAACTTTTAACGTTTGATACCTCTTCTCTAGTAATCTTGATTCAGGGTTTAGTGTATATTTTAGCCCAGTTTATGATAAATCTTTGCATACATTGTGGGTTTTTTAAATTGGCCCTTAATCTACATGTCTTGCCTCTATCCATGTTGTCTGTTTATAGGTTAATCTGCCTGTGCTTAGTTTTAAATGTTGAAACTAAGGTGATTATCAGGCTCTTATGGCGGATATCCTTTCTGGTTTCCCCACTTGTCTTTAAAGTAGGTAGTTCAGATTTTTACTGAGTGTCTTCCTTGTAATATTCTCCCTGTAATTTTTAACTGTAGTATTTTTTCTCTGTCTTAACTTACTCTTATTTTACAAGTTTAATTATTTTATAAATTCTCTCAAAAGATGTATTTGAGATTCTCAAGTATAGTTACTAGAGACCAACTGAACTAGAGGAGTGAAACTTTTCTACTGTGATGCTGCTTCATTTTCTAGTAAACAAAATTACAAGTAGGTGTGGGCAGAAAGTTTAGCTAAAATGCTGTCATTTTTTCCCTCTAAAGGTGGGGAAATCATGGACTTTTCTTACTTCCTGCCTCTTGCTGCCTTCCAGAATAGTCCAATAGCTTGCTTTCGTGGTTTGCTTTTTTTATCTCGTGTGTTTGGGATTGGTGAGGGGTAAAAAATACTACTGACATTATGTTCAGTAGAGATACTGCATTAGGTAAGGAGTAGGATTATGTTTTGCACTGTAATGTTTTAGAGCAATTCACGATCCCAGTGAAACTTTTTGCTTTAAGGTTCCAGTTCTCAGAAATGTTCTCTGCCCATCACAGCATCATCATTTTAACTTTACTGATTATTTTAAAATACGAACTTATGATGCATCATAGTGAAAAAAAGGCCACTCTTTTGTTTATATCTCCTTATCTCTAAGGGAAGTTAGCTTTCCATGTTTAAATTATCTGTTAAATATCATGGATTGCATGGTGCTGTGATTGTCATTGCTTATGAGCTGGTATTTGAACTACTTCCTTAAAAGGATGTCTTGGGAATCTGAAAGCTTTGCTTTTTATTTACTTTCAGATACTAAACTGAATAACAAGATTATTGTCTTTATCTTAGTGTGATAGCAATAACATCCTTTACAACTTAAATAACTTCCTAAAATCTGTAATCTTGCTGTTTGCTGCTGAGTAGCTTACTCAGGAGTTGCTAGTGACAATAGGTAAGTCTGTAGTCAGTTGTCTCCTTAGATCCTTACGATGCAGCTGGTCTTGGGATATTGCCAATATTACAGGGAAATGCTTGGGAGAACAAAAAAAATCACTTCCCTCTTAATTATTTCTGGGGAAATCATAAAGCTTTAAAATTCAGGTATGTAAAAGTCAGTTTTGATAGAGTGTAAACTCTGGGCCAGTTTCACCTGTTGGTGGCATGGATGTGCATGTATCATCTACCTCCCTAAATTTTCTTCTTCCTTCTCCATTTGGGAATGTGCTTACTAGAAAAAAATGGTCATTTTAGTTATGAGAGCACACAGAATTTTAAAATAGTTCTCTTATTCTGAGAATGTGACCTGGGAATATCTGAGCCTGTTGTAAATGCTTTGGTCTTGCTGAAGGCACTGAAGAGCAGGGGCATCTCTAGAGAAGAGGCATAAAAAACAACGGAGAGGGTCAGATCTGTGAAGCTTAAGCTGTTTGAACATTAAAAGAGGCTTAACTCTAACAAATATCCATTGGCCAAACCCAAGAGAGACATAAATGGATTACTTTAAAATTGGAAGGTTTTCTGTGGGACCATAAAGCCTGTGTTACAGTTACAGTGCTTCCATGCACGTTTCTTGAGGGTTTCTTTGAAGCTGCTAATACAGAGTAGAATTAATGAGCAATAAATTAAAAAACAAGATACACACAACTCTGTCTTTTAATCCATCATTTTTACCGTTTATGTTTGCTTTATTTTGGCTCTGCTGTCCTGGTAGTGAGAGTGTAATGAAGATGTAGATCAAGAATTGGACTCGATGGTCTCGGAGGTCTTTTCCAACCCAATCGATTCTGTGATCATTCTCTCTGCTTTTATCCCTTCTTGAGCTGATCAGGCACAGTATTGTCATTTTTGTAAACCACACCTACTGTTTGGGCCACAAGTGCTGTGGTGTGTATGTGAAGAGCAATGCTCAATTCCTGCAATGTCTTACTCTTTCAAATGTAGAAAAGATACTGCTTTTGTATGAATGCTTCCTTTTCATGTAAGTATAAATTCAAATCTAGAGTATCAGCCCATACCTTTTTCCCCTCAAAGCTACATTCTTTTCATTTCTGTAAAAGGTTGTGCTTTATCTAAATACTTTCTCAAACTGTATATATAATCTCTTTTAAAGATAAACCCAAATTGCCTGAAAACTACACAGATGAAACCTGGCAGAAACTGAAAGAAGCTGTAGAAGCTATCCAGAACAGTACTTCAATTAAGTACAATCTAGAAGAGCTCTACCAGGTAAGTGTGTTAAGTAAAAGTGATGGGGTAGAGCTTTTTGTTTTGCTGTAGGATTTTTTTGCTTAAAACCCTTCTGATGCAGTGGTAGGAATGTCATTTTGCTTGATAACTGCTTTTGTCATTGAAAAACTTTTCACCAAATACTTCCTCCATTTTAAAGTCATGAGTAAAAATTTCACAAGACCTAACACTGAATTCCTTCGGGTTTTTTTTACTTGCCACAACGTAACCCAAGGTATGGTTTCCCTTGCAACAGTTGACAAGAATTAAATAAGGCAAGGGTGTGTATTCCCTTTGCTGTTTTGGGGATTATGGTGTTTATCTGCTAAAGGAGAAAGGTGAAATCTTAAAACATTGGTGTTAGGTAAGAAAAAGACAATTTATATTAAAATATAGTTTCTGAAGACAGTATCTGTTCATGATAAAGTATCATAGATCATTTAAAAACTGCAACTTTTTATTGACTTCTTGTACATGAATAGAATACCATTTTTTCTTCATGAATTGTGTTATTTTTGTTTGACTGTCGGTTTTGGCATTGCAACAATCTATCTGTTCTAACAACCGAGAATCAAAAATCTATTTCCCACCAACAGCTCTGATTGTTTTGCCTTAAATGTTTTAGGAAGTGATCAGACTTGCATGGCGTTTCCTGATTCTTATTTTGCAGCTGAATGTGTTGGGGAGATTTCCCCCTGCTCACCTTTTCTCTGCTAACGTCATGGTATTGTGGTTTTAGCAGCCTGGCAACGGTGCTGCTTTAGCTGGGTGTTAAGAACCACTTGAACTTTTTACTCTACTTTTAAAGCATTTATTACCTGGCTAGTTGTTTGATTTGTTCTTCCCTCTGTATGTAGCCTTCTCACCATCTCTTTTTAGTGTCTCTTCTTCCCCTGCCCTCCTCTCTTCAATAAAAGTTGTGGTTTTATGTGGAGAAAAAGTCCTGTTTGGGGGACAGATTTAAGGAAAAATAAATTGCCATTCCGCATGGAACAAAGTTCCTCAGCCAAATGCATTCTTAAGCTCATTACAGTGTTTTATAATGTTCAATTAATTAACTAAAAATAGTGGATTTGTAACAGAATAATATATAGTATTGTTACTTTTGCAAAATTTGGTGAAATTAATAACAAATTAAAACCAACTGTATTGGCTGGTATTATAAGTTACTTACTCTAGACTGAGCAGCTGTGGAAATAACTGGTAACTGCTTGCAGGCTATCCAAATGTTTTTAAAAGTACAAAATTCTTTTGAAATCTTTGCTACTGTTTTGCTGTTATTGCTTAAATTTCTGCTCACTCTTATCACAGGCTTAATTTAGTGTTGCCTATGGTCAGAAAACAAAAGATAAGATTTTTTGTGTTAAATCTCAATCATTCAGCATTGTAATAACATGGATACTTCTCAGTGAAAGAGTGCAATCAAATATGAAATTTTTCTTTTTTTACATAAATCTAAAAATAAATGTCTTGATTTAAAAATAGTAGTAGGAATCACTAGTGGTTTTAGATGCTAACTAAACTAATGTCATTTCTGAACAGCTGCTTGGTAAATGGATCTGATGCCAAATATGCCTTGGCAGATACCATTATCCAAGCTTAGAGAGGAATTGCAAAGTTCTCCTGCACACCTCAAAAGAAGATATTTCTTTTTTTAAGGGAGTTCAACTTCTTGACTTTAGTTTAACTCTTGTCTGTGTTGGAAAATCCCACTGGACAAACATTATGAAGCTTTATTTCTGTGTGGGACCGAAGCTTTGTACTTTGTTCCTCCTCAGCAAGAGAAATTATACTCATCTTTAAGAAGCTGAAGTGCTACAGAATTGAAAGCTTCTTTCATAGAATAATTTCCCTTAGATTAGTACCAGATCCATAGTTGTTCTTTTTTTTTTTTAATCAATCAGAGTTAAGTACTTCAGAAAAGTTCTCATTCTCTCTTTTCTCTCATCAGAGTTGTGTTCAGTTCTTTTTCCTACTCACCACACAAACCCAGGTCTGAATGCTGCAGTTAAAAAAGAAAAAACAACTAACTAAAAAACCCCACCAAACCAAACCCCAACTGTCTATATGCTACACAAAAGAAATACTATGCTTCTTCAGATTTTCTCACCATCTTCAGGGCACAGATTACCTGATCACACTTATTCCACTGTTTCTGAACAAGATAATTTTGTGAACTAGAGCCCTTAAAGTTGTTGGGAATTTTTGATAAATTACAATTATTGTTGAGTAATTAAATTTACAAAGCATAATATTGCAGTAGGGGTGTTATGCGTTACAAAGCAAATCTTAATAAAAGATATTTTGTTTGTCTTCTTAGAGAGTTTAATCTCTCGAAAGAAGAAGCTAATTGAACAAAATTCACAAATAAAAATATTTCTGTGGATGTTACCAACAAAGGTGCAGAGGTTTTGCACTTGATGTTCAAACACTCAATCCTAGCAGATGTGTTTAACACTTTGAAATTTCTGATACAAAAATGCAAAAGCACAGCTTCATGTGAACAAAAGGAATTGTATACTAATAATACATGTTAACTTAATTCACTAGAAGTTAATCATATGCGTTTGTCCATCTGCAGTGCAGAGGCTAATTCTTTTAAGGATTTACAGCATCCTGGTTAAATAGTACTTGTTTGATAGACAGCAGTTAAGACAATGTTGGTAGTTGAGATGAGCTGACCAGAGGTCCAGGAAAGGCCACTGCTGTCCTGGGCTGGTGCATCAAAGCCAGACTAACAGTGGTACCACAGGTGACAGGCAACTTTGGTCCAAAACACTCATCTCAGGTCTCTGTTGGCTTCTCCAAAGTAAGTAGAAGAAGTGAAGAAACTCAGCAAGACTGCACTTGCTGAAGGTCTCATCAGGTTCTTCAAGCTCAGTGTTTTCCATCCCCTTGTTCTTCTGAATTGAAGTATCAGGTTATTTCCTGGTTTGCTACATGAACCCGGGGGCACAGGAGTGGAATAGAGCTCAGCAGAGCCCATAACCTGCTCTGAAGAGTGAACTATCGATTACATTTTCATATCACATCGTTGTATTTGTTTGGTCTTAAGTGTTGGGGCTGAGAGTTAAACTTGTTGCTATTTCCAAATATTAAGATACGTATACTTGGGTGATAATTCCGGCTTTCCTTGTAATCATCATTCAGACCTCTTTTAATCTTAATTGGCACACTCACTCTCTTGCTATACCTGTTTATTTCTGACAGTGAACTCATGCAGGTTTGGGGAGTTTTTGCTGTTACTGTTGTGTGGGACGGTTTTGTTGTGGGGTTTTGGTTTTTATGGAGGTTTGTTTTGTTTGTGGTTTTGGTTTGAGGGGTTTTTTTTAACTCCTCTGTGTCCTAGAGCCAGTATGGTGCACTTGCACTCATTAGCAGTTGCTGTTGATATCCCAGGATAAATGGAGGAACTCCTTGTTTAGCTCATCTACAACCCTGTAGTTGTGCTTTTATTGGTGACTGTCTGGATTGGTGGAAAATATTCAAGGGGACTTCAGTATAATGGAGTAGATCTGCTCTGTGTTCTTCTGAGCTATGTGGCCCCTGCACAGTTGCCTGCAGGTGCTGGGGAACAAGCTTGATCTTCCAGTCCTTTTTTTTTTTTCCCCTAGGAGTTGGTTGTACTGGCAGCAGAAGTCTTTTCCAATAAATAAATAGTAGTAAGAAGTGTTAGTTGAAAATCATATATCCCTCTCCTCTAGCTTCTACAGGTGTCTTACAGAATAGTCATATATTGTGTCTTTCACCAGTCTGCAAAGAGTTAAAATTGTTCAGTTGCTTTCCAAATCTAGTCAATAAGTGTGAATTTTGGAAGTCTTGAGATACACTTAAGGACGTAAGAATGATTATTGTTCACCTGATCAGTCTCCAAGACATGTCCCCATTAAACTTCTTTTCATTTCCTGCTGTGAAGCACAGTGATAATTCTTCTAATACTTGATGATGATCTGGAAATCTGGCATTTTGTCACTGTAAACATCTGGAATGTAGTCATGCTACTAATGTTCAGGATTATAAGTAAATGTATTCAGGCACAGGGTTGGTGGATGGAGATAAATAA
The DNA here is from genome assembly GCA_013396655.1 of Campylorhamphus procurvoides. NCBI lineage: Eukaryota > Metazoa > Chordata > Aves > Passeriformes > Dendrocolaptidae > Campylorhamphus > Campylorhamphus procurvoides. The sequence continues at coordinate 705,280 of WBMV01007374.1, forward strand.
AATATGTATGTATGTACTTTTGGGGTTGAGGGAAGCTTAATCAAGGAAAGGACTGCAAAAGGAAATTAAACTAGCAGTGTTTTTCCACTGATATCAGTGTGACTTGCAGAGCACAGCAGTTAATAAAATTAAGACCTTAAGTGTCTGCTTAGAGGTACGAAGCCCAGAAGGCTGCTGGAACATACTAAACTAACATCCTTCTTCTTAGAGATGCCTGCCCTGCAGGTCTATATAAGAGATCAATACTCCAGTTGAAATTGATAATCTGTGAGCTGTTCTTGGCCTGCCTTTGTCTCCTGTTACTATTACAGTGCCATGTCTTTCTCTGGTGTTTTGCATGCAACAGTTAAGTATGTTAAAAGCTGTGAGAACCAGAAGGATTCCATGGTTGTTTATGGGGGGACCTTTCCTTGTAAAACCACCTATAAGAATATAACCAGATTTCTTAGGATTTGTTTCTCTTTACTTCAGGCTGTTGAAAATCTCTGCTCCTACAAGATTTCTGCGAATTTGTACAAACAACTGAGACAGATCTGTGAAGACCACATTAAAGCACAAATTCACCAATTCAGAGAATATCCTTTTTTTAGCTGTCAACAAACCAAAATTATTTTACCTTCAAGTATATGGTGATGGATTTCTTTGACTAGTTCATGGTACTAGGCCATGGTAGTCTGAATTCCTAGTTTTTGCATAAATGGTTTTGTTTTCAATTTTTTGTGGTACATCAGAGAACACAACTCGTTCCTTTATGTCTGTAACCATCTGAAAAGTTTGCAATAAAGTTTCATTGGTGTTTATGAAACACTTTGACATCTTCAAAAGCACCTGCTAGAGGTACAGCAAGGCTTAAAAAGGCTGTATTTGCTGTACCCATCAGGCTTTTTTATACTGAACTTGCCATGCTTAGATAAACAGAAGAGTCTTCTGACAAGTAGTTGTTTTCTTTTAAACAAAACATTCAGAAGTAGTTAGATACTTTTTTTAATTTGTTCAGATAATTTTGATATCTATGAACACAAGGACCCTCATTAAAAATAAAAATAAACACATTGCAAGTTGTTAACTCGTTCTTTCTGGGGGTAGGTGAGTTTGTTGTGCTGTTAAGTGCCTTTAAAAAATACAATGAAGTTGGTTCATTTCATTGCTAGTGCTACCTATAAATCATGATTTTCTTAATGATTTCTTCATGGATTCATTGGATAGTGTCCTTTTTCTAAAGAAAATAGACAAATGTTGGCAAGATCACTGCAGACAAATGGTAAGCTTTCATATTTTTAAGGAAAATCAGCTGCTTGCAGCCTGTTTTGCTTAACTTTGTTCCTTTTCAAACTTCTGAAATGTCTTCTGCCTGAAGTATGTTTGCAGACCCATTGGTCTGATCTTGGACATACCCCCCACAATTCCTCACTGTCACTTCTGGCAAATCTTTCTCTTTTATACCTGTTTTTAAAGGACCTGTTCTGTTATACAGAAACATGCTAAGTGTCACATTGATGATCCTACTGGGATTGGCAGAAGATGTTAATTAAATAGCAGTGCCTAAGAAAGCACTGTCTGAAACCCCTTGGTGGGATTTTGTTATTGTTGTTGAGCATAATTCTTTAGTTTCAAGAGGAAAATGATTGTGGCTGTTTTATTCCTTCTCGTGACAGATTATGATTAGGAGTATCTTTTTGTTCTTGGATCGAACTTACGTACTTCAGAATTCCATGCTGCCATCTATTTGGTAAGGGCACAAAAGAATAAAATTATTTGGGGGTACATTTAAACTGTATCTTGCTTACTTTTCAGGTGGGTTTTTTTAATATAAACCTTGTAGTGACCTGTAAATTACATGACAAATGCACACATCCTTGTTGCAAACGGAGATATTTAATTTATTTGCCATGAATTAGAGGATTGTTCTAGAATAGCTGTGATCCCACATGTCAGTGAAGCCAATACCAGCCTCCAATTTGCACAGTTAAAGGAGTCTGGTCCACAACCGAAGTGCAGGGGTTTGGGGTGCCCAGTTACTGACTTTAGCATGCATAGTATTCCAAGTTCTGTAACTATTTTTGAAGGACAAAGTTACTTAAAATAAAAGCAAGTTATCCTCCTTTGGACTTCAGTTTCTGCCCCCATATTAATAAGTTTATTGCCTACCATGCCTTTGGAACCACCTGAATTCCTTTGTCAGAGATTGGAGGGCCTGACTTTTCCTAAAAGTGTCCAGACCTATAGTTTCAAATTCATGGAAGGACACCCAAAGCAGAGATCCTTGTCTTCCACATCACTGAGTTCTTCTAAGCCCTGCCTAAGAATTAGAGATTAGTGAGTGATGGAGAAAAAGGAATATTGTCCAACAGCTTAGCCATGGAATTGGAACCCAGGGTGACATTGTTCTTTTCCTGTGAAGGCTGCTGTTCCAACAGCCTGTCAACCAACGCGAAAATAAACATGCTGCAGAAGTTATGTGGTTATTTAGGAAAAAACATCTGCATTGGTCCTTAAAACCTGTAGCTTACTGTTCGTGCTTTGTCATGGTTTATTGTGATGTTCATGTATCTGTTCATCTGGAATGATTTGGGGGCAGAGGAATGCTAGTATTGCCCGTATATTTGATCAGGATCAAGTTTTAATAATAGATATCTGGGGTTTATTCTTATGCAATTTACTTAGCAGTCTTTGTCTTTTTAGGGATATGGGGCTAGAATTGTTCAGAACTCATATAATCAGTGATCAGAAGGTTCAGAACAAAACTATTGATGGCATTCTTCTGCTGATTGAGAGGGAAAGAAATGGTGAGGCTATTGATAGGAGTTTACTGCGAAGCCTTCTGAGCATGCTTTCCGACTTGCAGGTGAGTGAACTTGTTTCACTTTTAAACCAATAAATAGCTCAAATCCTTATTTAGTGGTCATAAGCTTTACCTTGGATTGCTGTCATACTGTTTCCCTAGATTTATCAGGACTCTTTCGAGCACAGATTCTTGGAAGAGACTAACCGCCTGTATGCAGCAGAGGGACAGAGGCTTATGCAGGAACGAGAGGTATTTTGAATGTTTAACAATGTTTGTTGTGCCTAATGACAAACCATGTGTCAGGGAGTAGAACTTTGCTGCTGCCTTAGCCAGTGTACAGGGCAATAATGTGGCCTTTGTTTTGTGATACTATGGAAAAAGAAATGCACGTGCAGTTGCCTTCAGTCACAGTGCTAATGATTTCTGCTTATAACTGGAGCTGCTGCTGCTGTCAGACCAGTACTGTGTCTCTGTTTTTCCCCTCTTGGTTGGTTTGGGTTTTTTTTTAAACATACAAAATTACTCTGGCATTTTCAGGTTCCAGAATATCTTCACCATGTCAACAAGCGCTTGGAAGAAGAAGCAGACAGAATAATCACTTATTTAGATCAGAGCACACAGTAAGTAGAGTCTCTGCTGGTGGTATTACCTGTTTGGCTCCTCTTCTGCTGAGGGCCATTTGCATAGCTGTAATTTATTTCACTTATTGATTGACCATCAAATGCTTTTTACTTCCCACAATTCTATGTTTACAATGAAGCACTGTCTTGGCTCACATAGCTAATACCCTTTTCTTCTAAGTCACTAGTCATTTTGCCATAAATGTCAGGTATTTGTTTGAGAGATAGGCTGCCACTTCCAGTCCAAACGTCTCTCTTTTGCTGAATTGTAAATGCAATTAATCAACTGTTGTCCTACCTGAAAAGGATAGGACCCAGAACAGGGAATTCTCAAGCTAAAGGCTCTGAGTATTTTCATTAAAATATTTGCATATTCTTTATGGAGTCTGGGAAATAATCGAATAATGTCACTCTTCAATTTTTTTTACTTAGAGGCAGGATTTCCTCAAACACAGTCAAGTGGAGGTCATGACTGGTAGGACACAAGAAACATTCTCCTAACATAAAACCCTAGAAAATGTAGGTCACTAATAAGATCTCTGAGAAGAAGGTGTTTTATTGCTACCATCATACATTTTTATTTCCTTCCTCCAGAGCTGTTAAAGACATTTAGCTTCTTTAGTGGCTTCCTTCTTCCACACTATTATTAGTGGCCAATTCCCTGTTTTGTTTTAACACCTCTTGACTTGAGGTGTGGTTTTTTAATCTCGTTGGTTTATCTTCCAAGACATGACTCTCCTCCCACAAAACAGGAGTGGGTATATCATTTGACAAACTTCTGACTGACTTCTTCCCTCCTGGAATCATTGTCCAGCTGCCTATGGATCATGTACAACAGGGTTATTATGTGAATTAAAATCATCAGTCAGCAAACAGAAAAAAGGTTGTTTACTGCAGAGGGAAAATTACAAATGTGTGTAACCATTTTGGGTCCTTGGCCACATATAATTAGAACACTCCTAATGAAAATGTAGTTAACATAATCTTGAAGGAAGGATTTAGAAGTGTCAATAATGGGAAAAGGAAAAGTAATTCTAATTATTTTTTCTGTAGGAAGCCACTAATTGCTACTGTAGAAAAGCAACTTCTAGGTGAACATTTAACAGCCATTCTTCAGAAAGGTAATCTTCCGGTTTTATAGAAATGTTACTAATTAGTGCTTTGGGGCTTTCAATTCCTGTGCTGAAAGAGGGAGTGATGGGTTCAGGTGCTGGGGGAGGACACAAGCTCCATCAGTCTTTAACACCCTTTGCTCCTCAGTTCACACAATAGCACTGACCATTTTGCAAGAGGGCAAGTCTCATTTTCCTTGTTGGAGATAGGGAGATGCTGTGCTGTCTTCTGATACACAACAAAGAGAAAGGACAGCTAGAGGAGGGGACTTGAGTTCAGTCTGTTAAATAGCATTTCAAAGACTTGGAGGTAAAGAAAATTCTAAAGCCTTAGAGTTATGGCTGGAACAGAAAGGAGAAATACTGAACACTTACTCCTTACAAAAAGCGGCTTGTTTTAGAAATGTATCATTTGAGCAATGGAATACATTGCCTTGGTTCTACAATAGCCTCTGTGAGTCAAGTGACCCTCTGTTGATCTGAGAGAGACTCTGGCAATAGAAATGAGTGCAGCAAGAGTTGAATAACAAGAAAAAACAAGTCTTTAGTAGCCAGATTCTGGGTGAAACAAGTATGTGTGCATCTTCCTGCATATCTGTAGCAAACTCTTCATTGAGAGGAGTATCAAGTTTGCAATATTCACCCATCTACTTTCTTAGAAACTTGCTGTGCCACATGAGGTCTTGTCCTCCAGAAAGTTAAAATGGGAACACTAAAGATGTTCCTCTAAGCTGCTTGCCTTCAAACATTACAATTTATGTTACAGCTGGAGTTGAGGCTCAGAGCTGCCTGGTCAAGGAACTTTTCCTGTAGATCAGTACAGTGTAAAATTTTCAAATCTTTAGAAAATAGTAAAGCAGAAGTAGGCAAAGGTGTTGTGATGAGGATGTTATGTGAAGTACATGTGGCCTAAGGTATTCACTGCAATAACAAGGTTTTTAAGGTTTGAGCTGCTTCGGGCAGCCGTTCTGTGTTTTGCTGTTAAATTAGGTAGCTTAAAATAATTAAAAAAACGACCCCACCACTAATTTTTTTATTTAAAAAATACTGGGTTTGAAGAGGTTTCTTACCGTAATAATAAGCTGTGCTTTCTGTGGGTTACTCTGGTTTTAATTTCCTATTGAAATTCTCACATTTGCAGGTTTAAACCACCTTCTGGATGAAAACCGAATTCAAGACCTGTCTCTTCTGTATCAGTTGTTCAGTCGTGTAAGAGGTGGAGTTCAGGTTCTTTTGCAGCACTGGATTGAGTACATAAAGGTACTGTTCTAGAACTCTGGAACAGATACTGCTATTCTGTCAGTGGAGTTTATACACAGATACTTGAGTCATCTCTATAAACTATTCCATTTTTCTTAAAGACTTCTTGCATATAAACATGAATTTAATAGACAGCTTTTGAAATGTCCCAGAAAAGGTACAGTAATTGTTCTAGCACTGTCAAAGAAAATATTGAACATTCAGTTGTTGAACTCCAAATAAGTTTGGAGTTTATAATCTCGCTTATAGTTAGTTTTGGGGAACAACTGCAATTCTCCAGTAGTTATTTTAGTAATGACAGAATGTCTTCTTCCTGATAAAATTTCCTGTCAGAATGAGTGGTGGCCTAAGTGACCAACCAGCTGAAGTTCAAAAAGCAGTAGAATATTCTAGTTGTTTCATCTTCTTTCTCAGTGAAAATGCCACAGAAAATTGTTGCAAAGAAAGGCTTTGGAATGGCGTAAGAGTACTGTTAAGTAAAATTTGAGTTTATTGGGAGCTTTGCCTTTGTAAAACTTGAGGATATAGATGATTAAAAAGGGTGTGTTAACTTTGTCATGCTTAACTTCACTTCTTTAGACAATAATTCTGAACCCATTCACTTATCTCTTTGTTTTGAATCAACATATAAAAAGTAGGAATGATTATAGAGTAAATAGTTCACAGGCTTTTAGAAGTCTTGTCATTTAAATTCATTATTCAGGCTAATTGAAAGTTATGTTTTATTTTGCAGGCATTTGGTAGCACCATAGTAATTAATCCAGAAAAAGACAAAACCATGGTCCAAGAACTTCTTGATTTTAAGGACAAAGTTGACCATATTATTGATGTTTGCTTTCTCAAGAACGAGAAGTTTGTAAATGCCATGAAAGAAGCCTTTGAAACATTCATTAACAAAAGACCAAATAAGCCAGCTGAACTCATAGGTATTTTTCTTCGGTTTCTTCCGTGTGAGAATTCGGGTGGGGAGTTGCTGGTGCAGCTTACAGATGGGATATGCTGGAATTGTGTGTTAATACCTGCACAGTGCATGTCAAACTGGGGATCCCCTGTGCTGCCTGATGCAAGGGAATTGTTTGAGAGGATAGCATTAAATATCAAGAACAAACTCTATTTATTACTTCACTGCCTAGGCTATTGAAAAGTCTAGAACATCAGAACTTGGGCATTCCAGCAATTGGCTGGTGCCCAGATGTGAGAATACTGCTAATAATTAGATTTTTTTCAGCAGCTTACATAACTGTGCCACCAACACACATGCACAGAGCTGTTATGGGCTGTGCAGGTATCTGTGGTTTAATATGTGAAAGTGAAGAGAGCTGAGGGTGTGCTGAACCTACACATTTGTGTATTCCATGCCTGGCGCCCTGCACTTCCAAATTCTTTAATCATTTCCCCACACAGTGAATGATACCCACTTTGCAATTGGTTGTGCTCTTAGGTTTGTGGAGTGATGCTTTCTGCCCTCATTTTTTTTGCATTAATTCCCTGACTGTAATGTGCTTACCAGACCATTTGAAATTAAAACAAACAATAATCTGCTAGAGGAGTTCAGCAGTATAGTCAACACATTTAAATAATTGGTGTACATATTTTGTTTCTGATCTTTTTAGTTTTATTATATCCATGTCAATCTGTAGCAATAGTGACTTTTTGCTTTGAGATCACAATATAGACTAGGATTTTTTACACAGGCAAAAATGTTTTTATCATTGTGTATGCTAGTAAAGTTAAAATGCAGTAATTCCTTATCTGACAAAAGATAATGGGCTATAATGTTTTTATAACTTTATGAAAAGATACCAAGCTTGCTTTGATGGAAGTGATAGAAAGTGATTTCAGGATCATTTACATTTTGAAGATTTCACAATATTAGATTTATAAATTTTTGTTTCATTGTGATATTAAGCATATGCTAAACTCTTTATTCTTCAACACTTTTAGCTAAATATGTAGATTCAAAGCTTCGTGCAGGCAACAAAGAAGCTACTGATGAAGAACTTGAAAAAATGCTGGATAAAATTATGATCATATTTAGATTCATATATGGTAAGTATTGGGACTTTTTTTGTGGGGACACAGTTGTTTAGCCAGTAACACAAAGGTACTTGAAAATTGTTTTTGCAGTCTATCTGCATTTTCTGTGCTCATTCTGTGCAGTGGTGTTGGTGTAGTGCTGTTTAAATCCTTTGCCTGTTATCTTGTTGATAACAAGACCTGACTCAAAACCTGTGGAAATCTTCATGTGAAGGCTCTTTTTGCTTTACTGAGCTTCAAATTTGGCCTCTTGTAGGGTAATGTTTGTTAAAAATCAGCAGTGATTTGTGATCACTTTCAAATCTCATCTCTTGCAGGAAAAGATGTCTTTGAGGCCTTTTATAAAAAAGATCTAGCAAAGAGACTATTAGTTGGGAAGAGTGCATCAGTAGATGCTGAAAAATCTATGCTTTCCAAACTGAAACATGGTAAATATCTATCTATCAGTTTGCTTTCTTTTAAAAGTTGTTGTTTTAACAGGCCTTCCCAGAAGTGCTGTTGTTATTTCCCCTTTACGTGAGTGCAGAAGCCTCCTATGCAAATCCTGAATGACTCGTGGTTTTTAGGAGACACATTTGCTTTTAGTTTTGTAACTATAACAGCAATAACCAAAAAACAGGAGCTTGAAGTGTATCTTGTCATGTGGGGTAGAGTGAGGTTCCCTGGTGAGTGAATCAGTGATGTGCTCAGGGAACTGCAGGATGACTTCTACTCGTTATTCACCTTGTATAAGGTCTGGAACACAAAGCTGCCAGCTAGTGGCCCTCTAGTCTGATCTTCATTGTTTCACTGGATGGAGTCTTTGGGTGGTAAGAGAAAGACTTTTAGAGCTTGATCTTGTTCAACCATGAGGAGACAGTTTGGCAGGCAGCTGATAGGGATTAGAGTTGTCATATGAGTGACCGGTTGCCACTGCGGTCCTAGGATGAACAGTCAGGTCCATGTGGGAAAAACAGGGGGGGTCACAAAATAGCTGCCACATTAAAACATTTTCCCTGTTCTTGTTCATGACCTTAATCTGTACCTTAATTAGAATCCAGGTCTTTATGTAAGAGCATCTGCTGAAATAGGTCATCTTGCTTAAAAGTGCATTCTGATATTTAGAATAACTATTCTGTGGCATTGAAAACAAACAAGATTAATTTCTAAGATTTACATTTTCTCTTGTATAGAATGTGGAGCTGCTTTCACCAGCAAACTTGAAGGAATGTTTAAAGATATGGAGCTTTCAAAAGACATAATGATACAATTCAAACAGGTACTTGGGGAAAGCATGTGCTGTCTTCTTTTGAAAATTTTATTCAATTCATTAAGGATTTTCCTGAGCAATGCAAAAAACCCTCAGAAACAATCTTCTTCAAACAAACAAACACCACCTACAGCAGTAAAAGAATTGTGAATTTACATTTTAACCAGTTCTAAAGCATTTTTAGCACCACTCTGTGCTGATGCCTGACTTGTAAGTTTTGCCCATTAGTTCTATCAATTCTACAATGTTTTGATTTCAAACAAATTTTAACATTCTCTCCTCCATTCACACATAACTTGGTAGATCTTCTCATCAGTCTGCCAAAACACTACTTTTGCTGTTTTCTTCTTGTGTGGAAGTACCTTTAGAACTTCAGAAAAGGTGCTCTTAATTTTCTTGTATGTAACTTGCAGTTTATATGGCAAACATATCATAAGGTCACTTGTCTTCTCTGCTCTTGCAATGCCTCTTCTAATTTTTTAGTTCTACCTGAAATATGTTTAATAAACATACTTTTATTTCAATGTATTTTGATTCTCTCTGCAGTATATGCAAAATCAGAATGTCCCTGGCAACATTGAACTAACAGTGAATATTCTGACTATGGGTTACTGGCCAACCTACGTGCCTATGGAGGTCCATCTGCCCCCAGAGGTAATGAACACAGATGGCTTGTACAGGTATCAGCCTCTCAGAAATGCATCTTGGGATCACCTGCAACCTGGTTTTAAATATGCATAGAGAAAGAAATGCAGAACTCTCATCTTTTTAAATGAAGTTTGTTTTCTTGCAATTCCTTTCATCGTTCCTTAATTTAAGGTTTAATTGATTGTGGAGGAGGGAAGGATGCTTTTAAAGTAGAAACTGTGTTACAGTGTTTTGGGGTTTTTCTTTCTTTAGATGGTAAAACTGCAGGAGATTTTCAAGACCTTTTATTTAGGAAAACACAGTGGTAGGAAACTTCAGTGGCAGTCAACACTAGGACACTGTGTGCTAAAAGCAGAATTTAAAGAGGTGAGTCTATTGTTTCTCTTACTCCTGTTGCTTTGTCAGTTCCAACTCCGGGTGGTACCTTAGGGATATATCAGGAAGCTTTTTTGTGTTGTGATTGAAAACAGCACTGGTTTTGCAATTACTTTTAACCTCTTGCTGTCATTTCCAGAGTTGGTAGTTTCTGAAATACAGTATTCAGGTCTGAGAAGGTGCACCCAATTTCTGCATTGGTGGGGAAAAAAATCGTGTTGGATACTATGGGGGAAAATATTCAGTGGGTTTAGCTCCAGATTAAAAATGGCACTCATTTTTACAGCGGCAAGTTAAAAAAAGGGCCTTCCTTAGATGACCTTAGTTCATGTGGCAGCATTAGCCATCTTTTCTTTATTTCAATAGTGAAAAGCTTACTGTAAAGTTTTGGATTGTACAAGAACACAACTGTTTTTAAAGGGTTTCCAGTTATTTCCCTTGAGCATTTCTTCATGGACATGAAATTTCTTAGGAATGTTTACCAGTTCTATTTTTGAGAAAAATGTTAATGCTTAAACAAGTATTATCAAACTTGGTTTTTTCAAAGATTCTATAGTGCCTTACACTGTGTTTGTTAAATTTATGTTTGTGTGAAACTTTGACTTAAAGGTTTTTCAGATTGTAATTTTAAGCATTTAGTGCTTTGAAATTTTTCTTGAGTAAGCTGATGCATATCTTGGGTGAATTTTGTCACAGGACAGAATAGGCCAGCCTTTTGACCTGTAGCTTGTGCTACATTTCATAGTAAACACTTTCATAGTAAGGTGACCATATTCTCATATTAAAGTAAAAATAATGTCCTTTAAGTGAAATAATTGACATGCAATAGTGCCTTTTTCCTTATGCTCCCCTCATCCCTCCCCCTCTTCCCCACCCTCCCCAAACCAGCTTGATGATGTCTGATTATTTCTTGTGACAGGGCAAAAAAGAACTCCAGGTCTCCTTGTTCCAGACACTGGTGCTGCTCATGTTTAATGAAGGAGAGGAGTTCAGTTTAGAGGAGATAAAGCAAGCCACTGGGATAGGTTGGTATTGAAATCAGCCAACTGCTTCCAAGTGTTCTTACTGAAAAAAACCTAAACAACTTGTTTCTGCTTTAGAGGATGGAGAGCTGAGAAGGACACTTCAATCTCTGGCTTGTGGCAAAGCCAGAGTACTGACTAAAAGCCCCAAAGGCAAAGATGTGGAAGATGGTGATAAATTCACATGTAATGATGATTTCAGACATAAGCTCTTCAGGATAAAAATCAACCAAATTCAGATGAAAGAAACGGTATATTTTTTTTAATCCTCTGGGGTTTCGATCCTTGGGTTAAGAACCTTGTTGCCTGCCCATGTGCAAGTTTTTTCCCCTCTCACTTGTGATGTACATACAGATATCTCTGTCAAAGTTACATTGTAATTTGGATGACAGCACGTACCTAACAGTGCTGATTTAAATGTGTGCTTCTATACTAAGACACCAGTGATGCTGGATGTCTCTAAATAAGGTTGTTCAAGAGAAGTTCCAATTAGGGAATGTTCTTTTCATTCTTTATCATTCCCTGGAGCTTTACTGAATATTTTGTGAACATGGAAACAAGTTCACAGTGTATTTTCCCTGACAGCCATCCAGTGTAAAATCTGTGCAAAGATTTTAATTCCTTGTACCAGTGGTTTTTGTAATAGACAATCAGTCTTCATATTTATAAAGTATTTATGTCAGATATTTAACAACAATTTACTGCCTTACACTGAGAATTGTTTTGACAGTTCTAGTATTGTCATTAAAACTTTGCTAAATGGCTCCCTCAGGTAGAGGAACAGGCAAGCACTACAGAGAGGGTATTCCAGGACCGGCAGTACCAGATTGATGCTGCCATTGTGCGGATCATGAAGATGCGCAAGACCCTGAGTCACAACCTGCTCGTGTCCGAGGTCTACAACCAGCTCAAATTCCCAGTCAAGGTGTGCTACTGATTTTTCTTCTAAAACTTGACTAGTTCTCCTTATATTCCATGGCCTACCTTCAGTTAAACAGTGCTTCTGTCTAAAATACACATCTTTTTAGTATTAGAAAGGGCAACTACTCACTTTCAGGAATTTTTGAAGTGCCAGTTGCTGATAAAACCTATTTCCAAAGGCTTTCAGCCGTGGAGTTTTTCAGCAGTGAAGGTGCAGCTGGCTTTCCTTGTGCACTGCTGTTCCTGCATTTGCAGGGTTCTGGCAAGGCATTCTTGGACACAAGGGAAAAATGCTTCAGATCTCAAAACCAATTCTGCATTACATTCTTAATTTGGTTCATACTTTTTAATAAATTAGTAATCAATAAATGCACAGTGGTTTTTCTAGACAGATTATACTCGTTAATCCATATACACACATATATAGAAATGAAAATAAAATATTGGTGAATGTCTCGAAGCTGAAGAAGCCCACAGTTGCAATATAAAATGACTAACTTATTGTGTACAAATAGAAATGGATTTTCAAGTAGACAGTGATGCATTGTTGCAGTTCAAACACATGAGCTGTCTATCAATGGAAATGTAAAATACAAGGTCCTGCCATCTCATTCTGGTTTATTACCATGTTGAGTTTCTGCAGGCCTGTAAGTATTGCATAAGCTGCAGTTGGGCTTTGTAGGAGTATAACAGATGATCTAAATTATTTTCCTCACTCTTTATCATGAGGCATTTTTATAAAGTCCTTCACCCAGCAAAATCACAGGGCACCCAAACTGTTGCAAAACTTATTTGCATCAAGAATTGAAACTTGTACCGTCTCTTACCAGCTAAAAGTCAGAAATAGAAACACTTTGGTACGTGATGCATGAACTGCAGTTCTGTAGAGTTCAGTTCAAACAGCAGTAAATATCTTTCCCTGCTGTAGAAAGTCTATGTTTAGCTGCAGGTGACAAGATAATTTTGTAACTTTCTCTTCCATCAATTACACATTGCAGACTTTAGGAGCTCTGATACTGTAATTTCTGTTTCCTCAGTCATCTTAAACAGTATAGACATTGGTTTAAGTGGAAAGAAAGAACCAAAAAGCATTGACTGCAAAGTAATAATGCTGACATGTGCTTTATTTTACAGCCTGCTGACCTTAAGAAGAGAATAGAATCCTTAATTGACAGGGACTACATGGAAAGAGATAAAGAAAACCCGAATCAGTACAACTATATTGCATAAACATATGTTGGCCTTTGTTTTACTGCACACTTGGTGTCCTACACAGTTGCCAGTGGATAAACTAGCCTGTTGATCCTGTTAATTGACTTTTTATACTACCGATGATTGAATGAAAGCAGTGTAATGGAAAAGTATAGTAGAGTGGACTTCTTTCAGTGGTTAACATGCCCATTTAAAGAGTACTATTTACATTTTAAGAAGAATGCTGTTGAACTCTTTGCATGTTATTTAGTAAGATGTGCAGAAAGCTGAAAGGAAGTACCTGGTCTTTGTGATTCCATTTGTCTCTGGGTCTGAAGAGGAGTCCCTTGATATATGACAGATGTCTTTCACATCTTTAAATGGAAACAGAAGGTTAATTAATATAAGAAAATAGCCTTTAAAATGCTTAAACTGCATGCAAACTTTTAATTTACTGTACAGAATGCATTTCAGTTATACATGCCATTGGTTTGGTTGATGCCCACACTTGGATTTTTTTCCCTTGAGGGAGGGAAAATGGGGAATAAGCCAAGCTATGCTTATTGCTTATCTAATGGAAAATATTCTTGGTCACAATTAAGACAAAATGGTACCAATATAAAACAATGTATAAAGTTTGCAGTGTGGGCATATATACTGTATATACAAACACCATTCTTAAATAACTGCTACAACAAAACAAGTTCAGATTAGATTTATATGGCTTGCCTGTGAGACTTGGTGTTCACCTTTGGAAATTTTAAGCATAAAACAGCCATAATGGAAGAAGTGACAGTTTTTACTACTAGTCATGGGTAGGAGGCCTTCACCTCTTGGCAGCAATACTCTAGAAAAGAGAATCTATTTACAGATATCTTTGAAAAGCCACACTGTTGTTGTGGTAAAGCTGTAAGAACAAAAATTGCAAATGGATTTTAATACTTGTTTTGCTTTGCAACATTCTAAACTTGAATTAACCTCAAGGTTTAGACAGGGCAGCTCTTCTAAGACTGCCCTGCTTTGGATTGCTTTAACTTAAAGCTTTAAGAACTCAGCCCTAGAGCCTAGCAGGCCTCCTAGAACCCAGAAGCCTACCTCTCATATAGAAAGTTAAGTATTGCTACAAGGCATCTAAAATATATTTTCTTAGATGACCAGAGAGCATTCTTTGCATCTTTATAAGACATGGGAGAGTAAGTCACTTGAATGTAGAGCTTTGTTTCAACAATTTTTTTTTAATTGCTTATAGCAGCATGTGCCAGGAATACATGGAAAAAGGTGTCAGCAGAAAAGGTAACTCCTCCACATAACAGTTCTTCCTTACCCAGCCAGGCTTTAGATCTACGATCAGCTGTGTTGCAGAGCACAATGAAAAACCTCATCCTCTTTCAGGCACTGATAGTCCTGGGGAATACCAGATGTTTCCTGAAAGCCAGACGTTAGCTTTGTTTAATGGCAGTGTAACTTAGCTCTCTCTGACCTACAACTTCTATCACTGTGATCCCACATTCAGGGTTGCGCGTGTGTGCGAGAGTGTGAGTGTGTGTGTGTTTCTATCTGACACATCCCATCCTTATTGCTTTTTTAATCTGCTGTTTAATTCCATACTTTCTCCAGCTGTGTTTTCCCTCAAGCTCTTTTTTATGCAGTCCTCAGCTGACAGATGAAGCAAATGTGGGGTTTTTCTCCTGTTAAATTATTTGCAGTCACCCTCAACTAACTGTCATACAGCTCTTTGTGATCTGCACAAAATTTACCTTGCCCCTTGACACTATTACAACATAACCACTGGTAGGCATCCAGGACCACCCCTGCCTCTGTGAGAAAAATACTGACAGTAGAGTTATGTGGTAAGAGACTTGAAGACTGCTCCTGCAAATCTTCAAGTATTAGCTCGAATAGAGATCCACTGGGGAGGAAAGAATGCCCCCACCATAAGGAAAAAAACAAGTTCTGTATTTTGCATTCTATGTTCCTTTTTCTGGTATGTGTTTTGTATCTTCAGCCAATAAAAGATTCCTTTTAAAGATAATTGGAGAAGAAGCATAAGACTTAACTCTTTGGGAGACAGGAGATGATGATTATCAGTATTGAACTGGTTCCATTCAGTCTGTTGTAGCATACAAATTACCACCACTACATGTTTAAATACCTGTTCTGGTAAAATCCTCCCTCATTACACAAGTGTTGCATTCAGTCAAACTAACTTCAAAGGTCTGTAGGTTTATTTCATTTTTCTCCCATCTATTTCAGTAGCTTAAATGCAGAAAATACTATATAGAAAATGTCCTCCAATTCATCAGAACTCCACAGCCCGAGGCAGACCTTAAGCGCAATCGAGTTAAAGCAACCCAAAGAATGGACTTTGAGAACCCTGGCCAGGCCAGGAGAGGGGGTGAGCGAGGGGAGGGGAGAAGGCATCTCCTTGTAGCTCTGTGGGTTTTCCCCAAGAACTTTTTCATCTCTTCTGCTAAGGTCTCACTCATTCCTGGTTAATGACAAAGCTGCAGCCAAGATTTGTCGTCTAGCCGTACAACTCTGCAACTTCTTGCTGGGATCATGTGCCTGCCTATTGAGCCATATATATCTCTGTAAGAAAAAACTACAGTGGGCTTGGACCACAACTCATCTGGCTACAACACAGCTTGTCTGTATGGCCACACATTTTTAATCCTGACTCTTGCATGCAGTTTATAGCACCTTGTTCATAAGAAATTGCAGTTTATTCTTAGAAATATATATTTTAGGTTTTTTAATCTTTATACCCATAAATGGACTATTTTTTTGTCTTGGCTGGTTTCAAAGTGACCATTTTGTTTAAATGCTGTAATTGCAAATGTGTTGTAAACGTTGTTTTGTTCTATAGTTTACACAAAGGTGCCAAAGTAAATAGTTAATAAAAAAAAACAAAAAACAAAACCTAGCAAATTGTTAAGTTGCTTTAGCTGTTCTTCATATTTTGGTCTCTTATCTTTTTTCTTTTTTTTTTTTGTCAGCCTTTGATTTTTTCCTAGACATATCATTTGCCCTAATGCTTTCTTTTCAAAGAAAAAAAGTGCATCTAAAAAAATGTTCAAATACCACCTTTTTTAGTGTTCTCATAGGGAGAATATTTTCTTTGAAATGTTACACTAATGTAAGAGTACAGCAGCATTCAAAAATGTAATATACTTTTTGTATAACAGTCTTCAGAGTGTCTGGAGTGGGGGGAAAACTAACCCTGTTACTTTTCAGAAGCCTCTTCCCTCAGCTACCAGAACATGAAATTGTGCTTTTTCACTGCATCAAAAAGTTATAGTTTATGCAGACTTGCAAACAGGGCATGTGTCACCATTGCATCCTTTGATGCAAAAAGCAGCAAAACCTTTTTTATGTTTCATAAGTCTGATATGGGTACAGAGAGTCTTTCTTAAGTTGGTAAATAATGTAAATACATGTCCTCTCAGAGAGTGAGTCTGTTATCTAGGTATTTTGTGTCATTTAATAAATATTAAACAGTTTTGTGTTGATAAACTCTTGTGTGTAAAATGCCTTCTTACTCCCAAGTTCTGTATGTTTGGCTTACTAATGTTTATGGCTTCTTTAAATTCTTTAGCTTGTGCTTTGATAGCAAAATACTTGTTTGCTACTTAAATAAGTTCCTTATTCATTCAGTCATTAAAATCCCTTGAGTTTTCTAAGTGGCTTCCATTCCTGAATTTTTATTATTTTGGGGTTTTTATGAAGTCTTCTGTGGTTCTTGGACGGGAAGTTTATGAGCATCTTCATAAACTGAATCAGGTTTACAGTGTGTAGCAGTGCCAGAAATGGTCCTGAAGTACCAAAAGTGATGGCTTCTTGTTTTCAGGGGAGGCTCCTCTCCCGCTGTGTGATTATTCCTTGTCTCCCAGTTACATTTAATAATTTTTGAATGGCTCTGATACAATTACTGAAGTACGAAGGACAGGGTTGCACGAGGAATTCGCTTCTGTTTTCTGAGGATGGCTGAGTGGCCACTGCTTGAGTTTTCTTCAGCCCTCTGGAACCACTGGACTAAATCTGAGCAGAGGGACCACCTTCAGCCCGACCTTTCCCAGTACAGGAGCTCTGAGGACTCAGTGGAGACAGGAGGTGAAGTGTTTTGAATGTCCTTTGAGTTCTGGAAACCTGGACAGCTGCAGCAAAGCAGGTGCTGATCCTCCAGCCCGGTCTGTGGAAGGCTGGCCCCTGCTGCAGGGAGAGTGATCACACAGCTGAAGGTGAGTTTTAAACAGGCCTGGCAAACCTCTGCAACTGCTCAGGTACTGGCTTTATTACAGCCTGGAGGGATCTAAATGGATGGGATGACTCTTCCACTAACACTTTCTCCTTAAAGAGAATATTTTCCTTCTTCATACATTCTCCATGAAAAAAAAAACACAGAAGTAGATGAAGATGACTATTTGGGGACTGACAGATTGTCTACCTAATCTGAGAAAAAGATCAGAGAGCAGTAAATTCTTTCTTTTTCTGTATGAAATGCAATATGTGCTACTATACTTTCTCCTGATTGAAACTGATGCCAAATCAAGTTTGACATGAGAGCTTTGGATTTGCCTTTTTTCCCCCTTAAAGAAGCCAGAGCCTGTGGACATACTGTGGCATTTAGACAATGAACACCTCAAAACTTACTCCAGCGCTTGAGAGGCACTAGACTTTGTGAGAGGGTGTCTTGTAAAATATGGAGTTAAATGGGAAGAGCAGCAGTGCATGGTGATTAACCTACAATGGAGCAGGTTTTTCTTCTGGTTAAGTAATTGCTTCGTGATACAAGGTCACCTTTAAAATGACTCATAGCTTGTCTTGCCACTGCATATTAGGATATAAATGAAACAAGAAAAGTAACTTTGAAAGTTAATTTTCTAAAATCAGTAGGACTTTGCAGCACTCTAGATAAACCCCTTTTCTTAAGCTTAGGAGAAGTAGTTCAAATCCAGCAAATACTAAATTTTTATTGATTGCTACAGATTTACACAGGCCAGCCACAGTAACTGGGTCTGACCCCAGGAATGCCAAGTACAAGTGAGGTTTTCAATCAGTCTTTTGTTAATTCTTTGGTTGCAGCTCAAGCTGGTACCTCCAGAGAGGGACCCCTACCCCAATTCACACCTCTCAGTTACCCTCATGCCACCCATCACCTGATCCCCAAGTCCAACCCTGAGTCAATCACTATATTTTGGTCAGTGGTATCTTGATTTCTTATTAGATTTCACTGTCACTGTTCTGACTGCCTTCTGAAGTTACTTTGTTCTCTTGAAATTGTCTCTTTGGTCCTTATCATCTCCATTTTGCTCATATCTGCTGAATTCAGGGAGTTCTTTGTATAGCAGCATTGTTTTGTCAGAGGTTTACATTTGCAGCCTAAGGCTTCGGCAGCTTCAGCTGCTGGTGGTGAGACTCCAGTGCTAAATGAGACTGTTCAGGGAGGAGAACACAGTTAACCTAATCTCTACAACATTGATGATAGTTCTTTATCTTACTCCTTAAAACAGCCCGTTGTTTGTCAGCCTGAAACACCTGTATTTTAGAGCTAGAGGAAAACAGGGAAGTCACTTGGAGCTTCTGTGTTAAAATGTCTGAGTAATCGTAAGTTGCTTTCAAATTTTGTCTTTTCAGAAAGAGTAAGTCTACAGATTCTGTTCCATCTAACAGTATTTGCAGTGACTGCTTTTCCAGTAGATCCAACATTTAGATGCTTTATGCAATCAAGGCACACAGAGGGTCATGTGTCAGACTGACAATAATGCCCAGGCCATTGCAGGGCTCAAGGGCTCTCATGCTTCTTTGCAAAGCTTAGTCACTATGACTTTGCAGAGAAGGGCAAGCATGCAAGTAAACTGCATCTAAAATGAGATGGAATGGATTTCTGTTTACTATTTGGAGCAGTAAGTAGTTTTAATACAGCATGAAATACCAGTGCTGAATTATTTGCAAGACGTGCACTTAATATGTAGCTTTTTTCCCCCTTTTAGACCAAACCTCATACAAAATTATCACAATGCCTGTTCTGTTTTACTCTCGTGTAGCCTCTGAAGCTTGAGGTATATCTGAGAACAGTTTGTTGCCATGGTCTAAACCAGATACCTTTGTCACTTTTGACAGTCCTTTAACTACATCCATAGAGTCTTTCAGCTGGTGTTAGTTTGAGACTCCAAGCAAGGCTGCTCTATTAATTTTCACTGAAGGCTGGGCAAGACACTGTGCAGGCCAAGTTCTGCCACGTGGGTGCTGGGGAGGAGCTACAGCTACTTTTGGGCATGAGATGGGGACAAAGATTACAAAACACAGCCTTCACAGAGAGGAGCTGAAACCTTGTCACTGCACAGGTAAAGCTTGCAGGATTTGGCCAGGGACTAGGTCAGGCTCACTCCTCCAGAGAACTGGTTCTGCAACCACAGGGCTGTGATTCTGTCGCTTGCAGAACTGGCACCATCTGAACAGCCCTTCAGGTTTTTTTTTATTCCTACAGCAGCAGCTGCTGCTTCAAATTCTAGTTCTAAAAGAACAGCAGCCACACAAACAAACTGGAGAGAGATCATTCTCCAAAAGAGCTCAGGACAATGCAGTGAACAGGCAGTAGCTCAGCATTTGCCAGACCTGGTTTCTGACCTGTCAGAGTTGGGAATTGTAGATTAATCTGTAAAAGGGATGTAATGTTATTCTAGGTCACAAAGGATCCTGTAGCCCTGAAGTCCTGCAGTTAAAATATCCAGATATGAAAATGAGTGTATAACACGTAGTCTCCCTCCCAGCCCTGTATGTTAGATATAACTTCCCTTCCTGCTGAAATCTCTCAGAAAATGTTACAGCCAACACATCTTTCGTAAGAGCTGGAAGTGGGAGGTGCCTCCTGTGCAGAGCCATTTTCACACAATAATTTGTGCTCTGAAGCCAACAAACAAATGTATCTCAGCAAGTTAGCAATGTATGTCGATAAAGCCACAAAGGCAGGATTATTGACACTTTTCTACTTTGCTGTAACAAGCCCAAAGAACATGTTGACAGTCAAGCAAGTTCTTTTTTCACATTAAACAGATCTACATCCAGAAGCAGCTTGTCGTGACTCACAAACTGCATAAATCTCATCTGCTGCCACATGTTAACGCAGCTGCCAAAGGCTCTGGCACATGTCACATCCAGCAGCAGCTGGAAACGCCGCTGAGCACAGCACCAGGGGCATCCCAGCACCAGGGGCACCCCTTGCCCTGCATCCCCCAGCCCAGCAGCATTTTGGCTACACCCGGCTGGTGTGTGTGAGCCGTGTTGGTGTAACAGGCTGTGAGGAAATGCCCTGTGTCTCTGCCCCGGCCTGCTGCGCTGGGAATGTGTTTTCCCAGCTGTGTCACAACCCCACAGTTCAGAGGGCTCCAGCAGGAAGTTTCGCAGCCCTCTGCTGCAACCTGCTCTCTGATCTCTTCACCGCCCCACCAGGCGTTCTTTTTTTGGAATTTCACGTGATTTCCCCGGTCTTGACTCAGCAGTTTCCCGCAGCAGCATTTATTGGTTTGGTTTCCTACCACCACCTCCCCCAGAAACCCGACAGCTCAGAAACGCTGCCATCTGCGCGGAGCTTTCACACGCCTTAGATCACAAATAAGCCGGTTTTTTTCAGAGCGAGCAGCACAGAGCTCTCGGAGTCCTCCCTGCCCTGTCCCTGGGCAGGCTCACGCACACAGCCCGGGCTCTGCAGAGCTCACACTGGGATGGAAAGAGGATGGTCTGCATTACAGTGTCTGCATCCCAAATCTGTAGTCCTCAGGCTACAAACTGGGGCTGCACGAGAAGATAAAAACAGCTGTAACTCTCAGTTACTGGCACAGTCCCAAGGAGGTCCCTGTGGCTCATCCCCCTCTGCCCAGTGAATATGTGACCTCTCTGGCCAGAATGAATATATTCCTCTTTCCATCCCTCCCACATGAAATGGTACCAAATCCTTCCTCTGCCTCCTGGAAAGGAATAATTTGTTCTGCCACAATCTTGTCCCTGGAAAAACACAGGAATTGCCCTTTTGTTTAGAGATATCTGAAAGAATGGATAAAAATACATTAGAATAAAGTCATGATTACTGCATGTCCTAGGTATTATCTCTTTCTTCTTTTTATCACAATCTCTACTCTTCTGCACCATGAATCAGAAACATAAAGTTATTCAGTGCTTCATTAAACAGTGGACACTTCACTTCTGGCCACATCCATCACTTTTTGCAACTCCCTGGGTTATGAAAAGTTTGATTACAGATATAATATCTAACCAACTGAAACTGATAAAGGATTCACAAAGGATTAAGCATATGATGTGAATGTCATAGAGCAGCCTATATATTTGAAATAAGGCAAGAATTTATATTCCTTGATTAACCAAATTTTTAAAAAGAAAATATAATTTTTGTGTATTTGTTCCCATTACATGTCAATACCTTCTTGAAACAACTGACATCAGACTTAGTGTAACGTGTGGTAAAACCATAATGCCCTACAGAATTGTCACAGTCCTTGTTCCACACCCAGTAATGAACATAGAGGAATGCCTTAGAAAACCAGGAACAGCTTGCCCTTCATCAGTGACTCCCCAAATCCTGCCAAATGCAAAATCATTTCTCTCAATTAAGCAAAAGGCTGAGGTGTTTCCTCTGCATTCTGGTAACAATCCTTTGCTCTTCTGTCATCAACGGTGTGCAGCTGAGCATATGAGTTTGAGTTTATGTTACTGAACTCCAGCTATCACATAAATTGTACTGTTCTTTAAGACTGTCACAATCAATAAAGAAATTACTCTTGATCAATAAGATGCAATGGATATTTGTTGTGGTTGAATCCTACAAGTACTGAATATAATCATTTGTGGAATTTAAGAGGAATCAGACAACACCTGACCAAACCACTATTTTTTTTCCTAAGGAAAGCTGAAGGATTTGTTAAACATGAGAGGAACAGAGTTTCATTTTGTTCCCTTCCGAGCTTCAAAGAGAAGATAGGCTTTGGGAACTGCCCAAAAATTCTCTATTTAGGGAGAAAAGTGCCAAAATCAAGCTTCTGTCAGTTGGCTGGGCAAGAGGAGAATATCACTGTGCAAATGCAAGAGTACCTTGCTTTTAACAGCCTTTTAGCACGTTCAGATGGCTGGAGCATGTGGGCTTTGTTAGACAAACCTCCTCTATATGAACACGAGGTGCCTGTACCAATTCCCTTCAGGTGGAATTCGATCCCCTGGTTTCCCCAAGGATTCCACACGGGCAGGAGCCCTTTGGGCAGCCTTTGTGGTCGCTTCATCTCTTCCTGTGTGGTCGCTGGGGTCAGCCTTGATGCACACACCCCACATCAGTCCCTCTGTGACAGTCTGTGACAATGACAATAAACCACAAGTTCACAGCCTGCTGAGATCATGGTAAGACCGTGTCACATCTTACATGGCAGGGATGGAGGCACAGGGAGGGCAAAGTAACCAGGTGCGAGCAAAGAAAGAATAACCTGGTTTTTGGCATTAATGTTGATATTTCTGGTCGAAAGCAATATATTTTTTCATTATGCAAAAGTATATAAACTATACTAATCCCACACCAGTTGCTACTTTTCTTGTGTTATTAAACAGAAAGGGATTTGCTTGTTTTAATAGCTACCATTAGATTTCATTTCAAGCTTCACTAAATTGGCATAAAGGAAACAAGTTAATCAGCCTGCCTGTTATGTCTGCAGAACATTGAGCTGTTTTACAGTCCATTTCCTATGTGCAAGAAGGAGATCAAAATATACAGGATTTTTCACTCAGAACAAGGAGGGGGTTTGAACAGATCAATGTTTATACATAAAGCTACATGTCCTGAAGTGAATATTCCAGCAGATATAAAAGGTGATACTCCACCACATGAACTGCCTGGAACAGTCCAATCATTTTCTCCACTTCCAATTAATTAAAGCCTAATTCAATGTCTCTCTGCTAACAGTCAAATCCTCCTGGTGTAATTGCTCCTAACTCCCTGACAGATCACTTTTTAAAAACAGGGCTTTGCACTAAAATAGTGAAGGCTGAGGAAATATAAAATCCCCCAGCCCAGGACTCTCTGTAGCCTTGAAATACCCCGCTCTTTGTGGTGAAGCTGAAGAGCAAAGACGTGCTGCTTTCAGAATTTGTGGTTTCATCTGTGCTGCTGTCACTGGGCACTCTCCCACAGCCTACAGCAAGTACTGGCTCTGTTATTAAATATAAACTTTATTTCTTCAAACAAATTTTCAGTAACTAAGCCCAAAGGCTAAATATAAATTTATTCCAAGTGTTTTGAAATCGCATGGATTTTGATATTGACATGCAGCCATGCTTAGACAAATGCATGTGCAGGTATATAGAAGGGAAGTGGGTTCTAAGGGCAGTCATTAAGCACAAAAAGATGCAAAGAAGCAGTGAACGTGTCTGAGCACACAAGCCCTTGTGTGTGGGACTCCCGTTTGTTCAATGCCCTGGTTTCCATGATGGCTTTGGAAAAGTATGGTATTGCAAACACACCACTGAGAGAAATCCACTGCCAATTGATAAAAAAAAATTGCATTACTTCCTCTTCCCCAAAATTTCATAACTAACTGCTTTCTTATCAATACCATCTACAACTGCCTCAGGATGTCAGGCCCATGTGTTTTATTGTCTTCTTCAGCCTTCACTTTATTCCCCGTGGCTGGGAATGCCTCTTTGAGCCTGACCATTCAAAATCCTCAGCTGTCCCACAGCACAGGGACAGGGACATGCCATTCCATGGGGCCCTTCCTCGCTGTGCTCCTGTCACCTCAGGCACCTCGGCATCTGCTCACCCTTCTCGTTGCTAGCTCTTCTCTTTGCTGTCTTCTTCTCCTTGCTGTCCCATCCTCGACCTCTCCTTCCCCATCTGCCCTTCCTTTGCCAAGCCAGCCTTTCTCTTGGTTTTGTTTGGGTTTGG
>WBMV01007374.1:729615-792890 GCA_013396655.1 Campylorhamphus procurvoides
GCCCCGGCCCCCCTCGCCGCCCCGCGGTGCTCCGGCCGGCAGCGCCCCCGCCATGGCCCCGCTCCGCCCCGCCGTGGCCCCGCTCCGCCGCCTCCTCCTGGGGCCCCTGCTCCTGCTGCTCGGCGTCTCCGGTGAGCGGGGAGCGCCGCGGCCCCCGAGCGGAGCCAGGGGTGTGGGTGTGGGGTGTCCCCGCGGGCGCGTCCCTGTCCCTGTGTGTGTCGTCCCCCCCCCCCCCCCCCGGCCCCCCCCCCGGGGGGGGGGGGGGGGCNTGTCCCATCCTCGACCTCTCCTTCCCCATCTGCCCTTCCTTTGCCAAGCCAGCCTTTCTCTTGGTTTTGTTTGGGTTTGGGGTTTTTTTCCCCTTAACCAATAGGGGGCAATTATTAGTCCTTCTCTCCAGGCAGGAATCCAACACCCATCACATTTTGCATTTCCACCCACCCCAAGCCCCCCAATTCTCGCCCATCCCTCTCTTCTCCCCCCTCCGCCCCTGGCTCTGGGTGACACCTCATTCCACCCGGGGACAGCTGCAGCGAGAGCAGCACAGCCCATTTCGCCCCCTCTGTATTTACTGCAGACACAATATTCTTTATTTCCCTTTATTAGCGAAAAGTCTCTATATTCAACTCTGCAGCGCTCGGCCCCCCAGCTTCCCCTTCCCAGCAGAGGCCGGACAGCGGCTGCACATCCCCGGTCGGGTCGGGTCGGATCGTGTCCTGCCCGGTCCGTTCGGGTCCCGTTCGGGTCCCGTNCTGCTCCGTGAGGGGCGAGGGGGGTCCGGCCCGGCGTGCGGTGGCTCCGGGAAGGGAAAGGAAGGGGACGAGAGGAGAGGGAAGGGAAGGGGGGGTGGTGAGGGCCGAGGCCCCGCGGCCCAACCGGGCACGGCCGCCCCGGGGTGCCCCGGTGTCGAGGCCCGGTGTGTCCGGGCCCACCCGTGGGGCGTTCAGCCCGCTGTAAACCCCGCCGGCGGGGAGAAGTCTGTGGGAAGGCAGGGGGAAAGGCGTGTGTCTGGAGCCGGGTACCGTGGAAAGCGCGAGAGGCGGCGGTCCCGCCCCGCGGGGTGTGGGAGCACTGGGACAGCACATGGAGGGAGGCTGGCCTGAGAGCAGGGCACTGCTGAAATGCTGTGTGTGTGTGCGCTTGGGCTCACTCAGTGTCACCACAGAGCCACTGCCTGTGTCGTGGGGTCATGAAACCAGGTTGGGAGGGACCTCAGGCATCAGAGAGCCCAGCCTCTCTTGGCAAAAACACGGTCTAGACAAGATGGCCTAGCACCCTGTCCTGCCAAATCTTACAGCACCAGGAATGTCCAATATTAGAAAATCCAAGACATAGATTATTAGTCCATGTCAGGTAAACAGGCTATAAAACATTCACACAATTTTTACTTGGCTTTGATAACTTCCTGGTGTGCTTCCTGTTTTTAGTATTTTTTAGAAATCTAGCTATTCTTTCAGTGTCTGGCGAATTGAATATAGTCCTGACATAATTTACTGCTTTGTGATGAGCTGTCCTCTTAAGTGGTTCTAGAAAATGAAGTAAAAACAATGTCTTAATAGCTAATAATCATATCTTACAGGTTTTTTCCAATCCCATGCAGTGGAAGTAGTTATAAAGGATTCCTCTAATGCTACCTGCCTGTATGCAAATTGGATGATGAGCTTCTTGATAACATATGAATCAAACACTAGTGATTATGTAAGTATTTGGAGGTAACCCTTGCTGAGAGCTGTATTTTGGCCTGGGTAGAATTTTAAGTAAACTATTTTATCTAGGGTGTTTGATTTCTTACTTTTTCTTTTCTTTTTGCTAAGTCAGTTGTTAAGAGTATTTCTACATACTGCTTTTAAAAGAAAGCATAAGTTCTCAATCATACAAATGACTGAAAGTACCCTGTTGCTCCTACTGAAATAACATACACAAAACTCACCAAGTTTAACCAGTATTGCTGTAGTTGTGTTTTTAGGCCAAACAGTAAATCTGAATTGCAGCTCAGCACAATCAAGATTTACAGCCAGGTTAGAGTTGTACTTTTGTACTCAAATCTGATATGACTCCTTTCTCAGACAGGTGTCAGGGAGCGTTTTTCATGATTTTGTAGAGTAACCTACACACTTAGCTTGTGCAAGGTTCCATCTAACTTCAGGAGGTTTGCAATGTTGTCATGAGGAAGAACTGCTATCTTTTTCTTCTAGAAAACCGCAACCTTGAATTTGTCCTCCAGTGTGACACACAATGGAAGTGTCTGTGGCAATGACACACAAGCTGCGGTTGTGGCAGTGCAGTTTGGAGAAGGTCATTCTTGGAGCATTAACAGTACAAAAACCAATGAGACTTACCAGGGGGACTTCATCACATTTACCTACAACACCAATGACACAGCTGTGTTTCCTGATGCTAAAAGAAAAGGTAATGTTCAGTTCAGAATCTGACTTGCAAAGCGACCTCAGCCACAAGTGTCAGGCCTTGTGTGCCTGACCTTGATTGGTGTTTTCAAAGTTAGGACTAGTAATGTGTGTATGAGTTCTGTGTGGGTCTTACCTGCCTACTGGATAACAATGCAGACTCATTGTCTTTGCTGAATGTGTAATTCCTTAAGTGGAACAGAACAGGAAGGGTAACCGAGCAGCTTTGATCACTGAGGTGCTGGTAGACAGCAGGCACATGGAAAATTCTTTTTAGTGTGCACTCTTTGACCTTCCACCTTGCCAAGCGATGCAGTGTTAGGCTTTCTGTGTACTAATGCCTACTAATAATAGGGGTTTTTTCTCCTTAATAACTTAAGTAAAAGGGTTTACTTTCTAATGGCTTGTCTAGTTCTGGAAGCTTGGTTAATTCTCTGCATTACTCAGCACTTCAGGTCAAGACACATAGGGAAAACAAAGGGGAAAAAAGAGAGCTTAGGATTGTTAAACTTAATTATCTCTTACTCTTTGTTTTATGGAATTATGTAAAACATAACACCACCTCTAAGTTTGTATAGTTGCTGGGCATTAAAATATTTGTGCTTATTTGTAGGACCAGTTACCGTTGTTGTAAGGGACCCTTCACCTCCAGTTCAACTGGACAGTGTCTACGTGTGTCATAATTCTGTCTTTATTGAAGCAGAAAACGTAACACAGATTTTCTGGAATGTTACTGAGCAGGCTTTTGTTCAGAATGGCACAGTCAGTAAAAAAGGTGAGCATTTCAATTTGTGAATAAACTTTTTTGTATTGCACTTTAGTGCAGGGAGCAAAGTCCCGTAATAAAAAATCCCCCAGTTGTTTCAGAGTTTAATAATACTCATGGCAATATCCTTTATTACTTCTTTCCTTGTTCCTGGAATAATAGATTAGGAGAACAGATTTGGTAGTGTTGCAATGTCGTTTGTGCCCATGCCAAAGTGGTAGGCTACTAAAGTGTGTAATCCAGTAATTGGGGTTTTAAGAATAAGCATTTCAGAACTACTGTTGCTGACTAGTTCATTTGAGTCCGAAGGTTTTTAGCTGACTGCCTTCCACTTCCAGTGGCGGCCTCTGCTATTGAATTTGAACAGCCGGTTGTCTCATGTCACAGCTCAGCTGCTAAAAGAGATGAGCACATATCCTGCTGCATACAGCTTAATAGGGTCACTTACTTTGTGGCAGCAAATACATATCACACTTCTATAACCACGTAGCTGTCTTCTTGTGTTTGCTTCTGTGTGCCAGAGGTGAGTCCTGCATGGGTTTAAAACTGGGAACATCACAGAATTTCTGAGAATAAATGGTAGCTGTACATTGTTTGGGCTCCTGTGCCACAGTGCTGAGTCTGGGACTTCTGACTTGGTGATTAGCAGACTCCCAATGAGCCTAGATTTCATCAAAGGCATTGATATCTGTATTGAACTGACCACTCAGTCACAAGATTTTAATAAAATGTCAGCACTGAAATGGTGGTTAAAATGTCTTTTCAGAGTCTAGATGTAGTGCTGATACACCTACTTCTGCACCTACTGTTCTGCCTACTGTTGCCAATGTAACTACTGTAGCCACCACCACTTTGTCACCTGCTCCAACCACTGCTCCCAAACCTGTGGAGAATCCAGTCACAGGAAATTATTCTCTTAAAATGGGAAATAAAACTTGTCTGCTGGCTACAGTGGGGCTGCAACTGAACGTTTCCCAAGACAAGGTATTTCTCTTTTATTTTGAAGAGTAAAAGGTTGCTGTAGTTACTTGGTGTGAAATCTGAATGCAGGGTGTTTGTTTTGTATGCTGCTGGCTGTCCAGAACTGCTTCTAAGTATTATATGTAGCACCTCTCTGACATCAGAATAGTTTTGTGGTGTAATGTCTGGCTTCAAAACCTTATGTGGATTCAACATAACTTGTTCTGGGAGTACTTGTAATGTGATTAAAAGTCTGGAACTTTCTTATCTGTTAAGGCTGTTGATCCCTGCAGATCCTGTCTTTCCCCTCAGAGGGAGCCAGGTAGCCTTTTGTGTTGGGGAACAAAGTAAAAGACTTCTCTGGGCAATTTGCTTCAGTTTTTGCCAGCATGTAAATTTAACTCAAATAGTCTCAGTTCAGTGGTAGCCAGGCTCAATCTTCCTGCTGTCATGTTTGTGACAAGCTCTTCTAGCCCAAGACTGAGCAATGTGTTCCAAATGACAGCTGAATGTCTTTGTGGTGTGTCTGTATTTCAGCCTCTCCTGATCAACATCAATCCAAAGACAACCGTCGCAGATGGTGCCTGTGGTAACACAACAGCAACTCTGAAACTGAACGATGGAAATAGCACACTGATTAGTTTCACATTCGTTGTTGTAAGTAACTTTTTATTTTCAACTAAACTTTGATTTAACAGCATTGCATGGTGATCACTCATGATAAAATCCTTCTGTTGCCTGCTGGGGGTGGGCTGTTCCCATATGGGAAGTGGAACTGGCCAGCTGACTGCCTCAAGACAAATGGAGAATTGGGTTGAAGTTGTAGAAAATGTAAGACTGATAAATGTAAATGCCTTTGTAAAGTATGTGTTCTTAAAGTTAAAAATGCAGAATTCCACACTGACACTTGTTTCTTGCTTCTTAAACAGAAAAATACAAGTGCAAGTGTACAAAAATTTTATCTGAAAGAGGTGAATGTTACGCTGCTCAACCGTCTGAATGGTTCTGGTAAGAAACAGTGCAGTATCTGCCTTAAAGCAAGTGTTTGTCTTACTCAGTGTCTGCATCAGATATTTCTGACTTTTTTCACTGTTGTTCCTTCTTACTGTTAGCTCCTATTTTATAATTGGTGTGAACACAAATAAGAAGCAGAAATGGCTGTAGGAGTTACTTTAAACAGCAGTGTGTGGGATCATTCTGATTTCTGACATTTCTGCTAATTGAGGTCTGTATAGAAATTAATAGCACTTCTTTATAACTATTTTCAGTAGCGTAATTTTTTAAGCTGAGAAAATAGTTTTACCAACTTGGAAGCTTTTTTCCCTAAACCAGCTGTGGTTTTCTTGATTGAAGAGCCAGCTGTATCTTCCACCCCCTTGTACTTAACTCTCACTAGGAAAAGAGGCCAGTTCTCCAAAAACTAGAGCATACTTTTTTCCAAAACAAAAGTATGTCAGTTTGTTTTGTTTTAAAGTTGCTTGTCATGGCTACAGCAGTTAAAAAAGAGCACTAAAACTAAAACACTTGGAACTCTGCAATGTTGGGATGAGTGGAGGTACAAGGAAAGCCTGATGTCTTCTATATATATTGAGGAGAGGTTACTGCTGAGTACTGTAGTAACTTCACTGCCTGATGTCTATTTAAGCAGATCAATCCCACAGCACACTACTTTGTTTTTCAAACTAGCCAGTACTGAAATGTTGGCCCTCTAGATTCAGCTCGTCTTATAATGGGTTAGCAACTGTCTTGCATTTAAAGTGGGCATGTAAATATCCTTTCTTTTTCTCCCCCTTTGTTTAGTCATTTCAAGTGCAGATAACCACAATCTTAGCAAGTGGGATGCTTTCCTTGGTAGCTCTTACATGTGCCGAAAAGAACAGACTCTTGAGATTAGTGAAGATATTCAAGTACATACTTTTAATCTGTGGATTCAGCCGTTCCTTGTGGAGGCAAATAAGTTTGCTACAGGTAAGAGTTATGTTTTTGTTAATTTTAGCAATGTTTGCAAAATTCTTACTTGCTAAAAAGCACAACAGGATTGGGTACAAGCACGACATCTTGGAAGCCTTTATTCCAATGTTTTTAAATCCGTTTTTATATACATGGAATGAAGTTAAGTTCTGAGACTGACATTCAGAGTCAAGCAAAGATTTGTTCTCACTTTAAAAATGTCTGCTAGATATGTGGTGGTTCTTCACAGAACTTGAGTGAACTACAGACACTGAAGAGGGATTTAAGCATTGCCTTGCAGAAAAGGTTAGAAGTTACTGGACATCATCTTGACATACAGCTTTTTGTAGCTCAAATATATAAGAAAATAGGACAGAACTTAAGCAAAAGTGGACTTTGAGAATACTGTTAGATGTTTTGTTTCTTTTTTCTTGTTAGTCCAAGGAATAGGAGTGTTGGGGGAACGGTGAGCTGACAGAGCTTCCTTTGGAAGCCATCTTGAATATCCAGAACTTGAGAAAGATTTTAAAATGTTTGTTTGATGCATTACCTTGGTCTTGTCTGGAGAAAACTGGAATGTCTTAAATTACCTCATTCTTAATACTTAGTGTAACCTGATCTTTGTATTTAATAATAATACTCCCAACACAGTTTTACTTGACTAGACTGATATGTAGACACATGGATTGAGTGCAGATTTTTGAAATTATTTTTTTAGGCAGAGGTAAGTAACTCTCCAGATGCCTGGAGGGTAAAGTATTTCTAAAGTTATGGTCCCACTTCACTGTGCAGTTCAAGTTGCAGCTAGCTTTCTTCTCCTAATTATAGTTATTTTGTCTGTGTAACATATCTCTGTTCTGGATAGATTCTTGATACCAAATCTAGGTCACCGTTTATCCTTAATGAGTAAAAGCACAAATGAGACTTGCCTTCAGTATGAAGTAGATAAGTCTAGTTTTCAAATGTAGAATGACTACTCCCTTGTCTAGTGCAGATCTTGTGCACATGAAAACTCATATACTATAACTTAGTGTGTTATAGTTGTATATATATGACATATATATTGCTATATGTATGTTACAAACATTCCAAGTGATTATAATGCTTAATATATGCTAGATGTAGCCATGAGACCTCTGCAGTTCTTTCTCTCCTAGTTTAAAGAAGTAATAATACTTGATTTCTGAACACCTTCATACTAAGGAAAGCAGGGTTTTATACCACACTTGGCAAGTATTCTGTCTTTATTTATTCTTTGTTGCAACCTTTTTCTCACCTACAGCCCAGGAGTGTTCGCTGGATGATGACAGCATTCTAATCCCAATTGTAGTTGGTGCTGCACTTGCTGTCTTGATTGCCATTATAGTGGTTGCTTACATAATTGGCAGAAGAAAAAGCTATGCTGGATATCAAACTCTGTGAATCTAAATGTGATTCTTGTTCTGATTTCACTCTAAACAAAGCAAGTGCAAGTTCTGAAGTCCAAAAAAGACCCAAACTTAGGAGTAATTACTAGCCACAGCTAATTGGAGTTGAGAAACAAAGAGAGAATGTTTATCTCAGATGCAGCAGAACTACGTTTTCAGTTTTCCTGCTCTAAGAAGACGCCGTGAGTTTCATAGCTGTTTTGAAGATGTCAAATACTGGATGAATTGCTAGGCTAAGGATTTTATCTTGCAAAAATCCTGAAGTGTTTAGGATTTCTTTCTGCTTTTTACAAATAGTAGCCTGAAACAAGAACACCTTCTGAACTAATGTGCATTGGGCAACTCCCAGAATAGCATAGAATTTGTACTTGCTTCTCTCCTTTGCATTCCTTAGTTGTTGTCGTAATTGTGGGTTAAGCTGGCAGCATTAGTCACTATGTTGACTTGTATAGTATTTAACAAGCATTGTATGATGCCCAATAACTTCGTTTTCCATAGGATTGAACTTCAGGCTGGTGATTAAGTGATCCCTTGAAGTGGCAGCAGTAACTTACTTACCTTTGTCAGAATTTGAGTAATTTACTCCTGCCTTGATGTAATTTCAGGAGTCATCCCCATACCCTGGCTGTGCAAACAAAATGGGTAACTTGTATTTGCCAAATGGTGGATATGTAGGAAGGCTTCAGTGCCATTTCCAAATGTTTAAAACAAAAAAAAAAAAAAAAACTGTTAGGCACTGAATTCTTCATTCCATATTATACCTTGGCAATCATCTGAAATACTCAACCAAGGCAGGCTTCTGCTAAATTAATGCAAGCTTTTTTGCTGGCATCAATTTAAAGGGAATAACCGTTCTAAATATTCCAGAACTTTAAAGTGCACTTAACTTCATACCATACTCTGCACAGAACTGGTCTGTCTTGTTGCTCTGAATGACCGTTGTTTAAAGATGCTTTCATTTAATGAGCCAGTATCTGTTGTTGCAGCTTGAGCTGTTTCTAAATCTTCATCTTGAATGGTTCTCTGCCAATCAAAATCCACATTATAACTGCCCGCCATTAGCATTCTGAATGTTTAACGTACTTTGTGTTTGATTGTTTGCAGTGTAGCATTTATTAATGTTAAGAATGCAAAAGCCAAACTAGTCTGAGATGGACCCACAACACCTGTTTTTCCTTGCTGTATGGAAAGAATAACTAGGCTAAAAAAATTCAGTGCAACTGGACTGTTCTTAAACTGCAACTCTGTAGAGACAAACCCCTGATGCACAACTTTTCTCTGGCCTCCTTGTGCTGTAATCCATATTCTTACTGCATGGAAAAAGGAAGTCTTTTAGACTTTTAGATAAGTGTGGCTTCTTTGCATATGTCATAACATGAGCTGCCTAAAGTATTTAATGAACATAACATTGTCTCCCCATTTAGAATGAGTTTAGCCTGCATCAAAGCTGCTCTAGTGTTTTATTAGTGTTCTCTAGGGTTGTAGAGATGTCTGTGGCATGTTTGTATACAAATCATAAACTACACTTCTTTCAGTAATGGTTTGGGGTTTTGTTTGGGGTTTTTTTTGTAAAAACAGTTTACTCTTGACACTATCCAAGGAAGCAGGTATGGGTGGATAATACTATAGCTTGTAGTCTACAGCTTCAATTTTGCATCAGTTACTGAAATTCATTTTAATGAAAGTGGGGAACTGCTATAAATTTAATAATGAAACAGGCTTCAAGACTTACCATTTTAATTACAAAAAGATGGATCTAATGACTTTCATATTAATATATCCTCAAACGCAGAAGTTCATATAGATTTTTTAGCTTTTCTTTTTTGTGAGTGATGTTCAGTAGCACCAGTTAAACATGCATTTCTGTTAAGGAGTAATCATCACACTATATTCTTCTGACCATGCAAATTTTTGAACTGTACAGTTTCCAAGTGATAATATAGAACATTGTGCAAACTGCTCCCAAAAATCAACACTAGAAGTACCTTTGCAAAAGCCTGCAAGTACATTGGCTCAGAGTTCTAAGTACTCCTAGACTGATGTGCAGACAACTGGTTCAAAAAAACATCAAAGTTTCACCTGACTTCCTGTTGCTATAAAACCACTAGTTTTCTTGTATGTATTGCTCCATAGGGAACTGTCAATCTGTTTAACTTGTGCTCTAAAAAATAAAGATTGTTCTATTTCTTAAGGAAACTTGTTCACATTTTTTAACTGATTTGAAAACAGACGTCTTGTATTGTCCTTTTTTAAAGAAAATAAACTGAACGAGTAAGGTGAACTCCAATCAGTCTATACCTGAGATTCTGTTACAGAGCTGGTTTTGTTTTGGTCTGTGGAAACAGCATTTAAATTGCATGCACTTGTGGATGTTGAATATGAATATGTATCATCTATCATAGTGTGGTTGGGTTTGTGCCTTATACCCAGTCTACTAAATATTCAAATTGCACTCTAAAATGCTGAGATTTTTGATGTTTTAGGGTAAAGATGTCATACTAATAGGTCTCAAGCATTTCTAGCAAATGAATGATGGGTTTGGGTGTTTTGGGGGAGGGGTTTCTTTGTTTATTTCTTGGTTTGGTGTTTTGTTTGGCTAGTTTTTAATTTTTAAGTTTACCACAGTGTTCTCTATTTGAGTAGCTTATACCAATAAAACACAAAATTGAGGGCTACTGGTTGAATCTCATGATTGGAATTAAAATGGAAGGTAGCTTTTATACTGGGGCAAAAAAGCTTTGACCAAAATTTTTGATTATTTTGAATGGAGATACTTTCAATCACATCAGTCAAAAAAGCTGTTCTTGCTGGCCTGACTGCAGAGCCTGCATGTCATGGTGTGGTTACCAGTTCTGCATTTGAAGACACCTCACTGAAGCTTCTAACCAGTTCAGTAACCATACCTGGATAGATGTGTGCCAGCAAAGGATGGAATGTCTGGTATGAAACCATAAACACCTTTTTACCTGGGACTTCCTTGCAGAAGGTGCTACAGTGTGATGTGTACTGCAGTGATTCCCTTCCTCTGCAGAAAGGGGATTTCCTGTCCCTGCCTGCTGGGCACCCTTCATCCTTAACAAATCCACTCATGTTTAGTTATTCAGCATGTAGGAAATGTTGATCTTCAGTGAACAAAGATGATTAAACATGGAATGCAGGTCTCTAAGATTTTCTCATTCGTTCCTTTCCTATTTTTTTTGCTTTCCAAAGTGTTGCTCTATTTGGCGGTAGGTGCCTTCAGATAATGTGAGTTTCGTATTTTCAGGTGTTGAGCCTCCATGTGGTGGTCTCCTTCCTCTGAGCCAAAGCCATTGCATAGGGTTTCATGAAGGGGCAGTGGCAAGTGTGTGCCAGGCCATAATAGGCTAAACTGAGACATTTCCCATAATTAACACTGATTCTATGAAAACCTCAAAAATGTTTTATAAGGGGCACTGCTTTATGCAAAGCCTGTAAGCCAGGCCCCCTTCCAGCACTGAACAGGCAGGACACCGATGTGTTCCCAACCCTCTCTCCTGGCACCAGGCAGGTGGAGTTCTGCCCTCGTTACAGACAACAGAGAATGCCAACCCTGCCCCTGTGTCTGAGGTGTATCCCTCAGCTGCAAACCAGTTCCCAGCACTGTTTGCTAATCCTTGATGAGTGTTCATATCAGCAAGGAGCTCCTCACATGTTTTACAACCTGTATATTAAAAATCAGTGTAGCATTGCAGCAGTCTCTTGTGGTTTTTTTTCTCCTGTGTGGATGTCAGTAAGGTCTGTACTTCTCACCTGATAACCCTTTTGTACTGAAAATAAAGGTACCTACCCCAAGAGAGTCTGCTTTCAGCACACGGGTCTTGGCTGTCTTGTGTAGTTTCCAGTAAGTTTCCACTTTATGTGGATTACCCCTTATTTCTTCAAGTCTAGAACCCAGAGAGGTGACGAGGGCTGGGAAGACCCTTGGGCACAGCAGTGATACACCAGTCTGGGGGTTTTGTTGCTGCTGACTCTCAGGTGTGATCAGCTAAGGCACACTCAGACTGCTGGGGTTTCCTCACATTTCTAATTTGTCCTCACCACAGGAAGCTGAAATTAGATGTACAAATGGGAAGAAGCATACTACCAATATAAGAGATGTGTTAAAATGTGTCTTTAAAGAAATCAACTTTTCCACCAATTCTTAATACTGATTTTACTTTAGATGTGTTACCATATCTAATGCAGTGTAATTGCTCAAAAATGCCTCTTTGCTTGCTTTGGTTTCTAATGCTTGATTTCCCTGACTAATTTATTCTCCCTTGCTTTTTTTTGTTGTTTTTCTTTCTGCAGCCGAAGAGTGCAGTGCTGACTCTGACCTGAACTTTCTTATTCCCATCGCAGTGGGCATGGCGCTTGGATTCCTTATCATTCTTGTCTTTATATCCTACCTCATTGGAAGGAGAAAAAGTCGTACTGGCTATCAGTCTGTATAATCTCAATTCCATCTCTGCTGCCACCTTCCCTGCTCCTCTCCCTTTCCCAGATTCCCTGATCTGCCCCTCTAAATAGAAGAAAAACATTAATTCATGATTTCTTTATTTAAAAAAGTTAAGGTCACTTCATGACAGAATAACTTGCCATGGGTATGAGGATGAGTAGCAATTACTTGAAGCTACTGTGTGATTTTGGAAAAAGAAGTGTTCTGAGGACCATAGAATTGAGCAGAGGTGATGTGTGTCCTTGTGAGGTATTTTGAGTAAACAAGACATCTACAAGGCTTTCTGTTGTTTAATCTTTTTATACAAGAATATTTGTAGCTGCCTACAGCTCATCTTGGATAATGCTGTGGCTAAAACTATAATTGTAAGTGTGAATGCTGTGTCGAGAGGGACTGTACAAGTGGTGGGGAAAAAATACCAAGCTCTTAACAGACTTCACTTGGGAACTTGGCATATGTCTGTTCTTGTGAACCAGTCTGAGTTTCCTATTTCTTCTGAATGTAAAGGCAGCACCTGATCTCATTAATAGCATAATATGAGGAGAACATCTGATTCTTCTAGTAAATTAATTTGTTTAACATCAGTATGGAAAAGTTGACTGCTAATATATTTGAATAGCTTTGCACTTAGCATGATGTCTAATTTGGTAAGACAAGGTTAAGTCCTGGAGAACTTTGGATACTCAGAAAAGCCAACAGTCTGCTAAAGGAAACGTCTCCTGTGCTATTTTGTTGGACTGCATTTTTCCTTTTGTTCTGAGCTCAATTGTGAAATGAGGGTGGGAGGCTGGAATTTCACTGGCTGCAGTTTCGCTCAACTTTGATTCTGAACATAAAAGAAACTACACAGCACTGCGCCATGTGAGGCTCAAGAGTATTTTGAGAGCACTCAAAGACTGACTAAGAGCACAGATTGCTCAGAGATTCCTGCAGTTCCTTTGGACAGCTTTCATAGGTTAACAGGGGATCACTGAAAACCTGTCATTTAGGAATGCAAGTGAAGATACAAAGCCAGTTAGTTTTGGTAGAATTAATCTGCTTTTAACCTCCTCATTATTACTGTCTCAGTGTAAGAGCACAACATTTCTAGCATGAGGAATGCTGATCATAAAGCAGAAATTAATATATATTTATATATAGTGAAGAAAGTGACTTCCAAAGGAGTAAGAGCATCTGACCTGTTTGAAGATGCTCTCTTTGTTATTGATGCCGTACCTTTTGCAATTCTGTTCCATATCTAAACTGTACCAAAATAGAAGTTAATTGTTACTGGTTGTGTTCTGCTTTATTCCCATTGGGTTCACGGGATGAAAGGATGAAGGAGGCCTCTTGTTCTTTCAGCCTTTTTGGTCCATGTTGGCAAAAGCCTTGTGCAGCTGCAGGACAGCTCAAGAGCTGCCAGGTCTGCAGAGAGCTGCTGAGGGCACACAAAGTTCTGTCCTTTGCAGCAAATGTTTGCTAAAGCTGCTTTAGTCTCTTTGTGCACTGATCCTACATTCGTGTTGTAGGGAAAGCACCTTCAGCAATTCACGTGCACAAAGGTGGCGGTCAACACTGATGTTTAAGTAACTCACAACAGCTACATATTCAGGGAAGTTAAAGAGTTTTGATGTTTGAGAAATACCTGTGCATTCAATTATTCTTGCCCTCACTGTGACCAAAGATACACTCTACCTGAATCTGACAAAAATTACTTCATACTGCAAATGGGCTCTTGAACCAAGTTGTCTTTTTTTTAGGAATGTAATTTAATGCTGCTGATTTGGACTGTGTGCTTCAGATTTGGTTGTCTTGGTCTTTTGTATCGTACCTTTGCTCTTGCAATAGTTGATTTCCCAGCCAGAGTGGTAAATGGAATTATTTTGAGGCTGGCAGTTTCTGAGTAACACCCCCTTGTCAGTGTGGTGCTTCTGTGCTGCCAGCAGATGGATCACAGCTATGGTTTCATGCTCAGATTGTAGACTGGAGTATTTAACATCACATTTGCTAGGCTATTTTAGTAAAAGGTGGTCATTTCCTAGATGCAAACACATGCATATATATATATATTTTATATATACATATAAAGTATTATTTTGAGCTTCAGTAGAAGTCAAAAATTGATCCAGCACTTTCAGGTTGTTGCAGCATGAAGAGTGGTGTATACAGTTTTCCAGAGCTTGAAAAAACTGTACAAATATGCTGAAAGCAAAATATGTGTATGGAAAATAAAGTTAATTGTTGTGTTTATAAAGCTTTGTTTCAGTGTAAGTAGACAACACGTGCCATTTCTGAGAGCTTTTCCAGTGGGATTGTCAGCATGCCTGGATCTGGATGTTTGTGGGGAAACAGACTTTTGCTTTTGCTTCTAAGCTGTTCACACATTTACATCCAAATTAGTTGATTTTTCTTTGCTGATTTGATCAAAGCATGGGCCCAATGTCTCTAAAGGACCTGCTCCTTCATGAATCCTTCCAACAGGCAGGAAGGGAATAGACATTAAATAAAGTTTTACCCTGTTGCTAGCATAAGAGCTGTTAATTCATGGCATAAAGCATGAAGGGCTTGGTTTCCTTTCAAGACCCCACAGAAATTAGAAATGTTTTAAAAGACCTGAGGCAGTTGGCAGGGGGCGAAATGCTTGTGGGTTTAACTTACTTCTGATAGCAAAAGAAGAGCCACTCCCCCAGCACGATCCTCCTTGGCAGAAACCCTGTTTCTGTTGATCAGCACATGCCCTTTCAGATAAGTTGTGCAGGCAGAAGGATTGTGTTGCTCTGGCTCTATCAGTGTCATCTGAATAATGACATCTGAGCAGAATTAGTTCCTAAACTATCTCTGGTTCAGGTTTTTAACTGTTCTTAATAAATAGTTTTTGTCAGATGGCTCATTGTGATAGTGTAGACTGAGTCTTATTGTACTGTACTCCTGAACTCTTTGGCCCAATGAAGTTAATCAAGTGCTCAGAATTCCAGTTAATCCAGTGCACAGAATTCCAGGATCAGGTTACATGCTGCTTTGAAATTCAGTCCCTAACTGGCCAGCACAGGGAGCTAAAGTCACAATCTGCACCTCTTACACCAGTGTTTGAAGAATGCTACCATAGAGTTAATTTTACTGTAGTCACTTTATTTTTAATACAAAAAATTACTTCTTGGAGATTTATATAGCTCAGGAAATGACGGCAGATGAAGTACCTGGACTAGGATGTAGGACAAACATACCATAATGCTTCTCTTCAGTCAGTAATTTTAGTAAGTGTGCTTTCCAACTAGTACGTTATCCCAAGGTGTCCTGTCCTGCTGTGTTCTCCCCACATGCAGAGTGCAGTTCATCTCTCCAGTACAGGGGCTGGGGAGGGTCAGGTTGCCCGGGCAGCAGAGGCTGCTCAGGGCACAGTGATTGTTCAGGGCAGCAGAGGCTGCTCAGGGCACAGTGCTCTGCTCAGACTGGGACAGATGTGCCCCACTGGCCTTTAGGGATGAGGAACTGGTTCGCTCATAACAACACTGGCCCTTTAAGGATGAAACCACTGAGCGTTTCCCTGTGGTTTTCTGCAGCATTAGAGCTGTGACCTCACTGGAACGGGGAAGAACAGGTCTGAAAGCTTTGGGCACTTCTGTGCCTGATCAGGGGAAGGAAGGAGGAACTGCCAACCTGTGAACCGTGACAAGAGAGCTCCTTTCATTTGGCCCTGCCTAAGAGGCTTGATGAGGATTCCCGGGGCAAGGAGAAGTGCTGGAGTGAGGAGGAGGGAGGGACAAATGCATTAATCTTCCCACTTCAGAAAGGAACGGCTGGAAAGGTTCA
This sequence comes from Campylorhamphus procurvoides, assembly GCA_013396655.1. Classification (NCBI taxonomy): domain Eukaryota; kingdom Metazoa; phylum Chordata; class Aves; order Passeriformes; family Dendrocolaptidae; genus Campylorhamphus; species Campylorhamphus procurvoides. Next base: position 745,372 of record WBMV01007374.1, read on the forward strand.
AGGGCAAATGATCTTCTATGTGGCCCTTGCACAACAGCTTGGGCGTGCTGAACAAGCTGTGTAAAATGCTGCAGTCAAGATGCTTCTGGTGTCAAAGAGGCTAGAAAGCATCTTGAGAACTGTCAATTTTGCTTTTTGACTCACTTATTGCAGGCATAATCCAGAATTTTTGCTGTTTATTATTTTAACAAGAATAGTGCTAATAAACTACCCTTTTGTTAGCTTTTGCCTGAGAGACGCATATAAAACTATGGTAAAAATTAAAATTTAAAGCCAGGAAAAATGCATTCCACAGGGGTCACTCATAAAAGACCTTATGAAAATAGCTTTTGGATACCAGAGGGTTTTTTTAATCAAAACTGAAGTGCTCTTGCAGGTTCTCTGCCCAGGAGATAACTTTTAATTTTTACTAATAATGATTTACATCAGATGATGAAAAATGTGGATCCATGCTCCATTGCATTTCATTTGTTTCCTAACTATGAACAAAAATAAATTAACAATAATCTCCATGTGCCTGTTTTTCCTAGCAGAAAAAATGCTGGCTTGATGCTTTAAGAAGGAAAAAGCCTCTCATTGACTTAACCTAAGTGCCTGGTGTTGGCAGTGGCTACTTCCCAATGCTGAGTGTGAAGATGATTCGGCCCAGGAAGCGGTCGCTGTTAAGGTCATTGATAATTCCTTTCCCATTCAGACTGCACTGAATGGGGACCAAGTGATTCTTCTCCACATCTGTAAAGTGCATGGCCACCAGTGGGGATGTGTAGTTGACCTGAAAAGAAGGGAGATTTAAGTGTCATTTTTGGGAGAGCAGAAAAGCAGGCTGGGTGCTCATGCTCAGTAAAATCATTAGTAATTGGTTCAGGGTTCTCAGACATCTGAGAGTGTTTGCCTGATGTCCATCACAGTCCCTTGGGATGATGAAGTTGAACCTTTCTGTGCCTGTGCCTCAGAGGGATGGGATCATGTTGGAGTTTTGCAGTGCACCTTTGCCTCTTGGGATGATTACCCAGGGCAACACCAGACAGTAGGACTCTCAAATACTTTCTGGTGTTCTAAAAACCAACCTATGGCTTGTAATAAGAAATCCATGGTGTTGCTTGGATCCATGTGCTCAAAGGACATGCAGACCTGGCATTTAGGGCTGTTACTCGTCCTCAGCTTGCAGCTGTGCAACAACAGGAGTCTAGTGCCTTCCTCATCTTCCATTTCAGATTTTGTTGTGACAATGTGTTCCTCCGTAACACCGCACAGCCCAGCTCAGCCCAGAGCAGTGCTGGCCAGCATGTTCAGAAATAGCTGCTGATGTTGGACTGCTTTGTTTGTAGCCACCAAGCCTGAAGTTGTTTTGCCATAGCTTTGACAGGTGCCCCATCCTTTTCCTCTTGTGTCACCTAACCCCTGACTTCCCTAATTCCCTGGGAAAACGCTGGTGTTGAGACCTTCTCTGGGAGTTAGCAATGCCAATCTTAGTCTCCAGCTGATAAATGTAATCATTCCCATTGCTAGCAAGGGAGAACAAGAGTCTCTAAGGATTTCCCAGAGTTTGTCAAAGACAGAAATAGAGCACTGTAATCCCAGTGCCCATGGCCTCCCTCCTGCCTGCATCTGCCCAAAATAGCCAGAAAGCACATCTGTACTCTCTGCAGCAGCTCCTGCCCTCTCCTTCTCAAGGAGGCAAAGCAGAGATGCCAGAGCCATTACTTACATGAGTGAACTTGCCATAGTAGGGGTAATACATGAGGTCAAACGTCCCATTTCCAGGGTAGAAGTCCACTGATCTGAGATAGCTCTCATTGCCTTTCTGTGATTAGAAAAAAAATAAGGACACACACACAAGATACAGCTCCCTGCAGAGCAAGGTGAAGGAGCTTTAATGCAGATGTCTCTTGCCAGCCCTCGGCAGCGCTCAGCTGTGCTGCCTGCAGTGTTTGCTGTGAGCCCAGCTGCTGTCCTGGTTCCAGCCAGGGCAGGGCAGAGCTATGGAAGCACGGGCAAGGGTTAGAGTTTGCTGCCTGTTTCTTTCTAGGGTATGATCCAGGAGCTGCCTGGGCAGTGGGACCCCTTCCTTCACCTTACTGCTGTTGCCTTGAAGGGTGCCCTGCAGGACTGAGGGTGCTGTGGAGAGGCTGGAGATGGATGTGAGCAGTTCCTGTGTGTTCCCCCCAGCTCCAGGATGTAGCTGGCACCCCAGCACCCAGCCCAGTGGGCCTGCTCACAGGAGCTGGGCAGAGTGCTGCCAGTCAGGCCGAACAGGAACCAGCAGCCCTTGGAGGGTGATGGCCAAGGTGGGAAGCAGGAGACTGGTGGCTTCTGCTGCTCTCAGCAGACTGGCCCCCACTTGCACCCAGACACATGGGCAGCACTGGGTCCTGTGAGTGTTTGGGGTTAAAATGACAACAGAAGGTGGTGGGGTCCATCAGAGGGAGAGACTGTGCCCACCACACTGCCCAGCACGAAGGAAAGCAGTACCTGCACTTTGCAGTCCACGCTCACGGGGACCCCAGCACCAGGGCGGTAGCCTATGATCTGCAAAAACAAAAACCATCCATGCTTGTAGCAAATGCAGTGCCAAGCACGTGCTGCCACACTTCTCCAGGGCTTAAACCCTTCTGGGTGCCAGTCACGTTGCTCAGGACAGGAGCTGTGTGTCCCTGCAGCAGGGTCTGCCACCCCACACAGTGCAACCTGCCCATGGCTGAGTGATGGATTGGTGCCTGAGAGCAGGGGCAGAGCAGAGCACTCAGAGAGCCCAAACACCCTGGAGTAACACAGCCCCTTCCCCACCCAGTTCACATCCTCTTAGGCTTATTTTCCCATCAGTGCACACTGAACCACCATGCTATTACATTTCAAATTAACTCCATTCTATGAAAATTCCCACTGTAAAGCAGCTGGGGTCTGGACTGTACCCCTAAAGCTCAGTTTCTCCCAGAGAAGGGCCTGGGACCCTCTAAGCACTTGAGCCTCAGCAAATCAAATCAAGCAATTTTTGTAAGGTTTCTTTTTCATGTTTTCTAATGGGTATGAGCCAACAGGTTTGGGAATTCTAGTTCCCTTTTTCCCTGGGCCTGAGGAACGAAGGAGTTTCAGTCCCTGCATGGCCTTTATCACAGTGGGTTGCACTGAAGGAAGGACCTGAGAGGAATGGCTTTCTCTGTACCCGGTTCATCTTCAGCAGGATGCAGGGCTGGCCTTTGGAGTATCCAAACGTTGGGTCCTCGATGCCAGAGCAGTTCTGCAGAAGTGAGCGCTTGAACTGACAGGCCTTCTTCTCCTCACTGTCATCACCCCCTTGGATGAAGTACTGCCCTGACACACACTCGATATTCTTCTCTTCTTGAACTTTGTCATCATAAGCTGATGGGGACCAAGAGATAAATGTTAAAGTTTCCTGACACCTGCACAAACCCACCCAGAAGGGCAAAGATCCCTCCCATAGAAGGTCCCATGACCGTATGAGCCTCCCTTTCCAGATGGGGGTCATGAGATGCCCAGGAGGACACCCCCACACTGCACACATGTATGCATGGATGGAAACAACTCATCAACATGACCCCTGGGGTGACAAAGATCTTACCTGCTAGGAAGTGGTGCATGCTGTCCACATATGGCTGCCACGTGTTGGGCTGAGAGACATTGAAGGCAATGGTGAACCCATTCAAGTACGGCCTGATCATCACCCCTGAAGAAGGAGATGCACCCTGGTAGAGCAAATGTGGGTGGACTGGCCACAGGCTTGGCGTGTGTGTTGCAGGGGATCGTTACGTGGTGACTGGGTTGGGGTCAGGCACTCATGTGGACACTCACCATGAGAGTGGCAGCACCAATGCACAGATAAACTCTCCTCAACCTACTGATCCCTGACCTCTCTCTCACCCCCCAGAGAACTCCATATACACGTCAAAATATTCCAGAAAACATGGGAGATATGGAGGGTCTCAGCAGTGCTGTGGGTTAGTGATGGGCTTGGGGTTGCACAGAGTGGCTGAAGGGTTCCCCATGTTCCCAGTTGCATGGCCAGTTCTAGACAGGGATCAAGGTGAGAGGGCCCTGTGTTCCCCATCAACAGGAAAACACAGGGAAAATGCTGCATCCGACATAGGGAAAGGATTTCTGAATGTTATCTTGCCAGAACTCCCCCAAATAATAATGTATAAAAGCTACTCTTGTTTTGCATTTGATTTTGAAGACATGAGGTATAAACGGGCAGCAGCTGAAATGAATCAGCATCACCTATAAAATGCCCAAACAGCCATTTACCTTGAGAATAATGGTAACAATAAATAGTATAAGTAGAATAACCATTAGTATAATCAGGGTGAATTCCCATGTGGCTACTTAGGATGTCTGAACCTCTGCAGAGAACCTGCAGCTCTGTCAGTGCCCTGAGGTGGGTGAGAACACCCTGTGTGATGGAGGGCTGGGTGACTGGGAGGGTACAGCTCCAGCAGGGCTTTGTCTGAGGTCCCAGCCATGCCATTTCAGTAGGACAGCGCTGGGCAAATGCCTGCAGAGGTGCCTGAGGTCGGGCTGGCTGGGATACGTACCTGGAGGAGACACACGGTCCCGGAACCTGGGCGTGTAGGGGCTCAGCGTGAGCAGCATCACGTACATGCAAAAGGCAAACATTCCCGCCAGGCACGTGTAGAAAACTAAGTAAAACAGTAAGACCAAGCCTGCAAAACACAGAGTCATGTTGCTGTTAAGGCAACCAGAGCACATCCCGTGGGATGTGTCCCACAGGGATGCACAGTCGTGCTCAGCACGGCGTCCTCCACAGCTCTGAGCCCATGGTGGAGGTGGGAGCCTGCACACACACCCCTGCACACAGAACCTCGTGGTTTGGGTGCAGGACTCTCAGCCAGACAGGCTCCCTGCCCAGCCCTGGGGCTGGGGCAGCTGCTCTTGGCTCTGTAACCCTTTTGCTGCATGGCCCTTCCCAGAGCTGTGTTAGGACTGGGTCCACCTGCCTTGACTCTCTCTGACAGACAGACCCAACCTTGCCTCTTGCCTTTCCCACCCCTGCTGGCATGGTAATGTGTGAGTGTACCCAGCGGCTTCAGCACCTCCAAATTCCTGATGGGCCTGTGGGGTCATGGTCCTGCCCTGACTCCTGTTCCTGGCATAGCAGGGACCCCAGAGCTGGGACTGAGTGAGCAGCATCTGAACACTTCGCGCCTGTGGCACCGCTGGCTGTTTCATAGCCCAGACATTCAGGGAATGGGTTTGTTTTTCCTCTGGACCAGGCTGATGGCTGAGGATGTCTCAAGAGGCCACAGCCTATGAATAAAACTCCGCAGCTCTGAAAGCAAAGTGAAGCCCTAACGCAAACATTTCCCAGGAGAAACGTGCCGGCAGCTCGGAGGGAGCCCTGGGAACACAGATGTGCACTCCTGCTGTGCTCCTGCCGGGAACCACTGCGGAGCCATGTCCTGCTGCGGGCTCAGCCGGGGTGGATGGGACCATCACTGCTGCTGCTGGCACAGCGGGGACAATGGCCAGCCCTGCCACAGTGATGCGGGATGGTGCCTTTGCTCCAGCCTGGCAGAGCTGGAGCTGCTGCTGGGGTGCCAAGGTGATGCTTGCTGGGACATCTTGCCACTATCATTCCCGTTCTGATGTTTCCTGCAGGGCAGCAGGAAGCATTGTCACCAGCAGAAATGGGGGTGCAGCCTTTCCCGGGGCCTGGGGCCTCCAGTGATAACCCTGTCACCCTGCATTTTGTCAGTGCAAGTCCCCTGAGCTCCCAATTGCTGGGGGACACCCTCAGAGCCAGCACAGAGAAGTAGCTCCAGGCTGGGCAAATTTCCCTCTCCTCACCAATGAGATGAAAGTGGGAAAGTTCAGCTTCATTCACCTCCAAATGCTCTCACTTTAAAAGAAATTTTAATTTTCACAGCCACCTCAATGTGTCTCTCCTGTCCCCCTGTACAGGCATGTGAGCACAGTTGTGTGCACCAAGGGTATGTGTGTCCCTGGGGAATGGGATCGTATGGCAGAGCACAATGATCCCAAGGTGCAGGAGGATGGGGCACCCACCCTGGGGCTACAAATAAATGACTGCCAGCAGCAGCCAGCCAAGGTCACATCCACTCCAGACTGAGCAAGCTCTCTCACAGGGATCTTCTCAGCACCTGGCAGAGTCTCCAGAAACACAAACCCACATCACTAAGGACTGTTACCCCCATACTGCTCCCACACTTTGGTGTGTGCCCTTCCATCCAGCAAAGGGGCAGAAGGACCAAGCTGCCTCCGTGGTCAGCAAAAGGCATAAGGGAGCAAACATGGATGTCAAGGTCTGACTCAGACTCATGCTTTCAGGTTTTCAGTCTCCTCAGGTGCTGGTGGGCAGTTTCCTTTTCTCCTCCAGGCTTTGCAGGAGACCCAGAGGACTTGGCAGGGCACAGGCAGGCTGTGGGGCTTGCAGTGTGTTGCCAGAGCCAGTCAAGGGCTGCAAACACTGAGCAGCAGCCCCCAATAGTTCACAGCCTTCCACTGTTGTGGATGTGAGAGTGACTCTGGGCTCAGGCTGGGATTTTCACTCTGCCAGGGAGCCATGTGCTGTCAGAACAGAGCTGGAAACCTGGACAGGACCACATGTGCTGTGGCAGCTTGGTTTTGGACCAAGCCTACAGCAGTGCTTGCCCCAGAGCCCTGGGCTGCTCTGGACCACCTGGGGCACCTCCAGACTCAGTGACAAATTTTGAAGGCCACATGGATGTGCATAAATGAGACAGGGCTCTCAGAACCCTCACTGGCACATCCCAGCCCACTGGCTCCGACAGCACATGTGGGCTCTGCTGTGGGCAACATATCACACCCCAGGAAGCCATGGGGTGACAGTGACAACCAGCCCTTCCCTCCCCACAGCCAGAGCTCACATAGGCAGGGAGGGCTGCTTGGCCCTGTGGCGTGCACCCCTCCATGGAACGCCTGCCCTACAGCTCAGGCACTCTTCCCCTATCAACCTGATGACCCCAAAGCCACCATTCCATGGGCTCCTGACTTATACAGGCAGGAGCTGGGATTCTGGCAGCAGCAGAGGTGCATGGCTGTAGCAGACTGACCTGCAGCCCTCATGCTTGCTCAGGCTCTAAATTTCTTTCCAGGACATGGTCTGGGCAGCCCAAAATCTTTGCTTTCACATCCTCAATCAATATTAATGTCTAGACCAAGGGTAACTTTTCCATGGTTTTCTGCTTGTCCTCCTCACTAGCTCTTTATTGCACTGCTTAGAAACATTTACACTAAAAAAATGGACAGGGGTGGCCAGTCCAAGCTACCAAGGACATTCACAGGCAAGTGAATCCGTTGTGAAGCAGAAAAGGCAACAACCCCCAAAAGTGGGGCTTGAACAAGGACCTACCCCAGCTCTTGGCCGTTCTCCCCAGGCATGTTCTCTCCTCCGGGTTCCATAGGAATATCTTCATCTCCCCAGCCAGGTCTGCCCATGTTTTGCTCCCCATCTCTGCCTTGGTCTCGTCCTTCCCTCTGTCAGGATCCTGGACCTTCTCCTCATGCTTATTTTCCTGGAAGAGTTACAGAACACAACCCCCACAGGCAAGCTGAACATCTCATTGGCCAAAAATAAATGCAAAAGCACTTAATAGCTGGAAATGTTTCAAATTTCCATTTTCCCATCATCACTCTTGAGTTAAAGAGAGGCAGTTTTGGCTGTTCTAACTTAAGCTTGCTTACAACCCAGCACCCATTTTTCCATGACATGTACATCACTGCCATCACAGTGGGTACTGTCTCCTTCTCCTGGCATTTACAGACACTCATCTTTTTCCACCTGCATGAACATGACCAAAGAAAACCTGTGATCTGGGAGGGTCAAGACTGTTCCCACGCTTCTGCAACATCTCTGAGCTCAAGTGCACATTTTCTGTGCAACCACAGATGATAGCAGGCAGCAGTATATAAGAGGTCATCCAGTTTGTTTTTCTTGGCTTGTGAGCAAGTGCTTAGTCTTTGGAGAACTCCCTGTGTTGTTATATTTCAATTACACCAAGTTCCAAGGACAAGGATCTCCCCAAGTTGCAAGAGTTTGTATTTTGCCATGGTGGTGAAAACTTGTTTGTCCAGAACTCAGGAACACAAATGTCTCTGTACCTGTGCCTGGCCAGGAGTTGCTTGAGACACGACTGTCCTTAACTCTCCTTGAACCTGGGCAGGTCCTGTGTCTCCAAAGTAGGCAGTGAGGTGGGAGAGGGTGCCGACCTGGCTTTCAGCTTAGGTCAGGGCTGGGCCAGGCACCACCAGGGAGGAGGGTGATCCTGAGATCTGGATGGGTCCATCACCTGCCCACCTTTAGTGCAGATGCTGCTGCAGGGCTCAGCCGGCCCCGGCTGGGTCAGGGCTGTGCTCCTGCACCTCGGGCAGGGTCCCCGAGGCTGCTGTGCCTGCTCTGAGTGTGGATCCACAGCAGCTGCACTGGCAGGATCGCCCGTGTCTGCCCTGAGGGCCATGGAAACCTGCTCGCTGTGGGCACCTGTTGGAGCCAGGACTGACAAACAAGACATTTGCACCCCGTGGGTTGCCCCAGGGAAGCTGGGAAGTGGCCCACAGCTTGGCAGAAAGCCTGGCTTGGAAACACCTTTGAATCGGGAGTGGGGGGATTAAACTCTGCTCAGACACAAAAACACTTCAGAACAGTGAGAATGGGGGAGAGTTCTGACTCCAAAGCCTGCATGTGCCCCTTGGGGAGCCTGGCCAGACCCAGGGGGGCTGTAAACCATCAGCATCCCACTAACTGCCCTGATGGGCTCTGGCTAAAGCTCCAGTGGGGCTCTTTTGGGAGCACGCCTGCGTCAGAGCACTGCAGCCGGCAAAGTGCCCACGGCTGCTCATACAGCCAAGGCAAAGCTTGGCCCAGGTCCTGCACCCCAGGCTGGAGCCCTTCCCCAGCCAGCTCCTGCACGGCCAGAGGTGCAGGGTACACATGGCACAGGCTGATGAAAACGGAGGGTCTGTGTGGGGCAGCCAGACAGGATGGGGTGAGGGTGACCCCACCGCCTTGCAGGTGCCTCTTAGCTGGGGAGCTAGGTCAGGTCTGGAATGAGACACTGCCCAGATGGTTTATCTTTGGGACAGAGATGGTCTTGGAACAGTCCCTTTCATTTGGACAAGGCACAGAAGGAGCAGCAAGAGCTGGAGTAGACATGTGTTGGGGCAGGGAGGAGACACAGCCACAGCAGGGTGTTTTGGGTCACTGGGCAGCCCTGGGCTGCTGTGAGCCGTGACAGCAGGGCATGCAAAGCTGGAGTTCATCCCTGGGGAGATCCCGCTGTGCTGCCACTTGTGGTTACCCTGGGGGAGGATAGAGGCTCTCCCTTATTCTCACCCTGGACCAGGGCAGTTCTCAGTGGTGGATTCCTCCTGCTGAAGTCACCATGCCCAGGTGTCCCCATCCCTCCTAGTCCCCCTCACATCCAGCACCATTAGCCAGACCTGCTGCTCTCCTTTCCCCTCCCAGTACAAAGTGCTTTGCTGAAGGGACAAAGCAATATTTCCTAAAGTAAAGTAGTTATATTTATCAGCCATTAAGCAGGTCCTTGCAGCAGCTCCCACCTCACCTTGTGAAAAGTAGCCAGCAGCCCCCAAAACACTCACCACCTCCTGGCTGGGGCTCCTGTGCTGGCCCGCCATGCCCCTGGTGCTGGTGTTCCTGTCCATCCCTGTGTGGGAAATCAGAGAAACATGAGTGTTAGCACAGCAGCACCAATCCTGTTGTGGGTGCCATGTCACTCCAGCTCTCAGGGACCCATAGGCACAGTCCCCTCCTCAGCACAGCCCCCAGCCCCTCAGCAACCCCCAAAAACACAGCTATGCCAAGATCTCTGTGCCTGTCTGTGGGGAACCCCACTGCTTCCCCTCCCTACCCTGCAAAGCTCAGCATTGAGGAGTGGATCAAAAAATAACTTGCTTTCCCAAGAGGGGCGACTTCAACGCAACAGGATCCCATCCTGAGTCCTCTGGCATCTGGTGCCCTTTGCAACACCCTCACTGCATCCTGCCTCGTTCCTGAGCCCCCATCACTGCCCCATCACTGCTTCCCCTAAATGGGGAAGCCAGGCTCTTCACCCCCAGGAGACCATGTAGCTGTTAATAAACATTAGCAAATCTCTAGGGTTTCCAATGGCCTTATGTCTGTCAATGTGTGCCTGTCAGTCACAGTGGGCCATGTTAATGCTTACGAGATCTCTTTTGCAGTGAAGGGGTAGTGTGAGGGGCAGGTCTATATTTACCCCTTCAAATAAAGACAGAAGCCAGGAGTTCACAGCATTAGCTTCCTCGACCTGGCTTAAAGAACTGGCCACAGCCAACCAGACAAAATCCAGAGGGACACCTTGCTGTGACATCCAGCAGACCGGGGTTGGGGGGTTTCAGATTTTTCCCCCCTCAGTGAATTACAGGCACAAGGTGCACACTGGAGCACAGGGTACATGCTGGAGCCCTGCTGCTGGAACAGCTCCAGCAGTGTGATGGCAGTGCATGAGGGTTGCCCGTCCCTGCTTGTGCCCCACACGGCTCTCAAGGAACAGCAGGGCTCATTTTACAGGTCTGTCCCAGCAGGAGCTTGGCACCATCCACCAGCTCCTTCCCTTGGCACCTTTCCAATGGAACCGGTGACCCTTCCCTTCACAAGAGAGCCAGGCCTTGTTCAACAGTGGGGAAAGGTTGTCTTGCCCAGGCTGGGGCTTTGCCCAGAGACACAAGGACATCTGTCCCAGGCTCCTGCAGGGCTGCACGGTGCCATCCAAGCAGGCAAAGCACCACTTCTCCCTTTTCTCCCCTGAGCGTGGCTGAAAGCCACTCACCGGCTGTGCTCATAATTGGGAGCAGCAGGAAACAAAGAGGTCTGGCAGCTGCCCTGGTCTGTGCTGAGTTGGCCAGGGCTGGCACGCTCCTGCTGGGTCTGCAGGCAGGGCTGGCTCGGTGCTGGTGCTGGTACAGCCAGCCCGTGGGCAGGAGGGCATGCAGGCAGCTGTGCTCACTGCTGGGTCTGCTGGCCAAGCTGGCTCCTTGGGGCAAGGGTTGCCTTCCTGAGGCTTGGGACCTGGGATGGGACACAGGGATTTAGCATGGCCTGGGCAATTGTTGGGGGCACACACCCCCTGTCCCAGCAGTTGTGCTGCTGCTCAGCCTGGCCCTGGCACGGAGCAGGGGGAACTGAGACCTGAGTCCTCCATCACTGGCACAGAGTGGGGGTGACTGAGCTGGAGGGGACCAGTGCCAGGCCCCCTTGCTCACAGCCAGTGAGCTCAAGGTTCCTCTAGTTTATCTGAGGTGAATAACTGCTGCTTTCTCTGGAGGTGAAGTGTTCTTTGCCATTAATTGATCTGGGCATTTGTACCTTGTCTCTCACACTGCTGTCAGTGTACACTTTCCCTTGTCTCCTGGGAGAAGCTGGTCATTAGGCTTTTATCCAGTAAAAGTGAGGAGTTTTTAGTGTGGGTTTTTTTTTTTCAAGCAGAGATAGGATTAGTTTCTTTTAACTTGATGAAAAAAGCCTGAAATAATTATATGATTTGTACTTAGCACCTCTCAGCCCAGGGCATTAAAGTGATTTACAGGCAATTATGAAGCCTGCTGGGAAGATGCTTTTATCCCCATTTTGCAGATAGAATGTGAAAAACAGAGGTAAAGGGCCTGTCCTGAGTCCTTGGCCAGAGATGCAGGGAGGTGGCAAGGGATTGTTGCCTCCATGGGACAAGGCACAGGCAGCAACAGGCACTGCCACCGGAGCAGAGGTGTCAGAGCACCGAGAAATAAAACACTGGTGGCTGTGGCAGGGTGGCTGTCCAGGACTGTCACCCACACCGCAGGGAGGAGATGGGGAGGACGGGGTAACAGAGAGGGGTTTGCTGAAGGACAGTGTCCCGGAGCAGCAGAGCTGGAGGTGGGGTGGGAGCTGCTGGGGGCGAAGGGGATGGAAAAGATGGGGAGAGGCAACAGCAGCGGGGTGGGGAACCCCTCTGGCTGGGCTGCCGAGGTGGGGCAGGGGGTCTGTCCCACCCAAAGACGGAGCAGGGGCTCTGTCCCCTTCAGATGGGGCAAGAGGTCTGTCCCCTCCGGAGATGGGGCAAAGGCTCTGTCCCCCCCGGGAGACGGAACAGGGGATCTGTCCCCCCCGGGAGACGGGACAAGAGCTCTGACCCCCTCAGATGGGGCAGGAGGTCCGTCCCACCCAAAGACGGNGGGGATCTGTCCCCTTCAAATGGAGCAGCTCTGTCCCCTCCCGGAGATGGGGCAAAGGCTCTGTCCCCTCCGGGAGATGGAACAGGGGATCTGTCCCCTCCGACAGATGGGGCAGGGGATCTGTCCCCTCCCCAGGACGGGCCAGGGGCTCTGTCCCTTCCAGACGGAGCAGGGGATCTGTCCCCTTCAAATGGAGCAGCTCTGTCCCCTCCCGGAGATGGGGCAAAGGCTCTGTCCCCTCCGGGAGATGGAACAGGGGATCTGTCCCCTCCGACAGATGGGGCAGGGGATCTGTCCCCTCCCCAGGACGGGCCAGGGGCTCTGTCCCTTCCAGACGGAGCAGGGGATCTGTCCCCTTCAAATGGAGCAGCTCTGTCCCCTCCCGGAGATGGGGCAAAGGCTCTGTCCCCTCCGGGAGATGGAACAGGGGATCTGTCCCCTCCGACAGATGGGGCAGGGGATCTGTCCCCTCCCCAGGACGGGCCAGGGGCTCTGTCCCTTCCAGACGGAGCAGGGGATCTGTCCCCTTCAAATGGAGCAGCTCTGTCCCCTCCCGGAGATGGGGCAAAGGCTCTGTCCCCTCCGGGAGATGGAACAGGGGATCTGTCCCCTCCGACAGATGGGGCAGGGGATCTGTCCCCTCCCCAGGACGGGCCAGGGGCTCTGTCCCTTCCAGACGGAGCAGGGGATCTGTCCCCTTCAAATGGAGCAGCTCTGTCCCCTCCCGGAGATGGGGCAAAGGCTCTGTCCCCTCCGGGAGATGGAACAGGGGATCTGTCCCCTCCGACAGATGGAGCAGGGAATCTGTCCCCTCTCAAATACGGGACAGGAGATCCGTCCCTCCCTCCCCAAGTCCCCCTGGGGCACTGTCACTCCGCTGTTTCCACCGGGGCGGCCCCGGCCGCGGGCAGTGATTTGGGATCGGTGCGGATCGGATCGGGTCTGATCGGATCAGATCGTGTTGGTTCGGATCGGATCGGATCGGATCGGTTCGGTTCGGATCGGTTCGGTTCGGTCGGTTCGTTCCCGCCGCCGCCGCCGCCCCCTGCGCAGGCGCAGTGCAGGCGGGGCCGGGGCTGTGCCCGCCGCCGTGGCCCGCGGGCTGCGGCGGGAGCGGCACCGGGACAGGGACAGGGACAGGCACCGCCACAGGGACAGGGACAGGGACAGGCACCATCGGCATCACCGGCACCGCCAGCATGCGGCAGTCCCTGACTCAGCAGCGCCCGGGCGGCGTGGCCCTGCCCGACTCCGTGGGTGAGTGCCGGGCCGGGCCGGGCCGGACGGGGGGTCCGCGGGGATCCTGCAGCGGCCGGGCCGGGCTGGGGGTCAGCGTGGGGCATGTCCCCTGTGTCACCGAGGGGCTCGGGCCGGGTGTCACCGCTGGGCATGTCCCGGGTGTCACCGCAGCCCCCGCGCCGTCCTTGGGGACGGCCGATGGTGGTCCCGGGACCGCTCGTCCCTCAGGCCAGCCGCGATGTCCCCTCAGACCAAACACGGTGTCCCCACACCCTGTCGCTCCCGGGTCACGGCTCCCCCAGACCCCACGGCTGGAGCAGGAGAGGGGCAGGGAGGAGGGGGGCTCGGTGCCATCCGCCCCCACCGCGGTGCCCTCGGGGTAGGAGCTGCAGGAGGCTTCTCCTCCTTCCTCGGGCTGCTTTGCGTTTATTCTTCGCGTTCTGGCTTTCCCCCCAAAGAACAAGATGGAGAAGTCGGTTCTGGTTTTGTGCCATCTTGTGTATTTTGTTCTAATTATCAGGGAAAAACGGCAGTAAATCAAGGGCAATACAAAAACATGCATGATTGCAAACTTTAAAAGTAATCTACAAAAACCTGCTACAACTGTGTCTTTAGAGTGCACTTATATATGGCAACGATAATAAGGAGATGTTTCTGATGCTTAAAATTATCTTTCTAAAACCAGCCCACATTTGGTGTGCCATTTTAGCAAAAGCAATACCCAGGCTATGGACAGCATTAATTTCTTTACATGTCCCTCCCAGAGTTAAACAGTGTCTCAGACCACCTTGTGTACTCACACTGCAAGTTTTGAGGTGTCTAATTGGGATAAATCACTGAGAAAAGGCTTTTGCTGTCTCTTAAAAGCAGAGATAACAAAGCTGTCATAGCTCCACTTCTGGTATAGAGCTATACCAAGCTCAGGAGCAAAGAGGAGAATTATCTGATGGGGAATACTTTCAACAAAAATTAATGCTGGGGGAGAGGATTTTGCCAGGGCAGCCCTTCAGCAGCTGTCAACAGAGATACTGAGTCCACGTATGCTGAAGCAGCTGCAGGCATCCTTACAAAACCACGTTCTCTCTAGACACATAGCAAAATGTGTTTTCAGAGAAAAAGAAAATGTAATTAGTGNAGGGAGCAGCTCTGTCCCCTCCCGGAGATGGGGCAAAGGCTCTGTCCCCTCCGGGAGATGGAACAGGGGATCTGTCCCCTCCGACAGATGGAGCAGGGAATCTGTCCCCTCTCAAATACGGGACAGGAGATCCGTCCCTCCCTCCCCAAGTCCCCCTGGGGCACTGTCACTCCGCTGTTTCCACCGGGGCGGCCCCGGCCGCGGGCAGTGATTTGGGATCGGTGCGGATCGGATCGGGTCTGATCGGATCAGATCGTGTTGGTTCGGATCGGATCGGATCGGATCGGTTCGGTTCGGATCGGTTCGGTTCGGTCGGTTCGTTCCCGCCGCCGCCGCCGCCCCCTGCGCAGGCGCAGTGCAGGCGGGGCCGGGGCTGTGCCCGCCGCCGTGGCCCGCGGGCTGCGGCGGGAGCGGCACCGGGACAGGGACAGGGACAGGCACCGCCACAGGGACAGGGACAGGGACAGGCACCATCGGCATCACCGGCACCGCCAGCATGCGGCAGTCCCTGACTCAGCAGCGCCCGGGCGGCGTGGCCCTGCCCGACTCCGTGGGTGAGTGCCGGGCCGGGCCGGGCCGGACGGGGGGTCCGCGGGGATCCTGCAGCGGCCGGGCCGGGCTGGGTGTCAGCGTGGGGCATGTCCCCTGTGTCACCGAGGGGCTCGGGCCGGGTGTCACCGCTGGGCATGTCCCGGGTGTCACCGCAGCCCCCGCGCCGTCCTTGGGGACGGCCGATGGTGGTCCCGGGACCGCTCGTCCCTCAGGCCAGCCGCGATGTCCCCTCAGACCAAACACGGTGTCCCCACACCCTGTCGCTCCCGGGTCACGGCTCCCCCAGACCCCACGGCTGGAGCAGGAGAGGGGCAGGGAGGAGGGGGGCTCGGTGCCATCCGCCCCCACCGCGGTGCCCTCGGGGTAGGAGCTGCAGGAGGCTTCTCCTCCTTCCTCGGGCTGCTTTGCGTTTATTCTTCGCGTTCTGGCTTTCCCCCCAAAGAACAAGATGGAGAAGTCGGTTCTGGTTTTGTGCCATCTTGTGTATTTTGTTCTAATTATCAGGGAAAAACGGCAGTAAATCAAGGGCAATACAAAAACATGCATGATTGCAAACTTTAAAAGTAATCTACAAAAACCTGCTACAACTGTGTCTTTAGAGTGCACTTATATATGGCAACGATAATAAGGAGATGTTTCTGATGCTTAAAATTATCTTTCTAAAACCAGCCCACATTTGGTGTGCCATTTTAGCAAAAGCAATACCCAGGCTATGGACAGCATTAATTTCTTTACATGTCCCTCCCAGAGTTAAACAGTGTCTCAGACCACCTTGTGTACTCACACTGCAAGTTTTGAGGTGTCTAATTGGGATAAATCACTGAGAAAAGGCTTTTGCTGTCTCTTAAAAGCAGAGATAACAAAGCTGTCATAGCTCCACTTCTGGTATAGAGCTATACCAAGCTCAGGAGCAAAGAGGAGAATTATCTGATGGGGAATACTTTCAACAAAAATTAATGCTGGGGGAGAGGATTTTGCCAGGGCAGCCCTTCAGCAGCTGTCAACAGAGATACTGAGTCCACGTATGCTGAAGCAGCTGCAGGCATCCTTACAAAACCACGTTCTCTCTAGACACATAGCAAAATGTGTTTTCAGAGAAAAAGAAAATGTAATTAGTGTCCCAGTACAGAGCTGAAGTGGAGGTAATCACATTATCTCTTCAGTTTCGCGTCTCTCTTCAATATCAAGTTAAAGGATTATGGTTTTGCCAGAACTTGAAATAAAAGCTTTTCTTATTATTATTTAATCTTATGAGGAATATTGAAAAGCTTTCAGAAATTTTCCAGTTAGAAACCTTTTGTTTCTCCTCTCTATTGCATTTTGATGTGTGCCAGTCCTGAGCTGGGAAACAATGTGGAAATGAAGAGTGGAAAACATGGTGGTGCCAAAACAAGTTCAGAATCCATAAACAGTGTTTCAAGCTGCTTCTTTTAGATTCTTCTGCAGAAGTGCTATTGAAAAATACTCCGGGTGTGAGACAAATGGCACGTTTTGGAGGTGTTTTCATGGTAACTTTTTGCAGCATCTGTGATGTCAGTGCAGGAGCACTGGTTTGTGCTGGGGTGCCCACTCGGCCGTGCTCTGCAGGGTGGTCTTGCAGGGCACACAAACATCTGCACCCCCACACAGCCCAACCGTGCACAGTTTGAGCTGTGTAAGGGACATATGGCTGGCTTTATTTACCCTCTGCTCATTTGCCAGCCGAACTGTAGCAGTAAACAGAAGTTTGGTAATCATGTGGTAGTAAGATGGGTTCGTTCCTTCTCTCCTTTCAGAACTAATCTATGTAAGAAGCGGCAATTTTTATCGAGATTCTAAAGTTTTGTTCAGCTAAATTTTTGTCCCAGTGCTGTGGAATACAAAGACATTTGTGGGACTTGCATTTAAATGGTTACATTGGAACTGGAATATGGCACAAGTGATAGTATTTGAGAGGCAAGGCGTACATAAAGGCTTAATATCTTGATGAATATTGAATGATTTAGAAGACTAAATTTTATATTATTAACTTACTTGGCAGATTTAGGAAAACAAAAACAATAACCCCAAATGGAACCGGTAGCAAACAGTTGGGTACCTTTATCTCCAGGCTGTAAAAGCATGGCATGAAAAACTAAGGATCCACCCTGCATCTTAAGGTTCTTTAGTAGGGTTTTTTGTGTGTGTTTGTTTGTTTGGAATTAGTAACTGTATAGTTATTTATTCCAGCTAAGGACTAACTAGTTGTCAGGCTCCTTGCTCTTAGAAGCAGTGATGTCCCACTGGTGCAGTCAGAGCCGTGCTCTGGAACATGTGCAGGTTTGTGGGTGGAGAGCTTTCCAGAGGCACTGGTCAGTCAGAAAAGATGGTGCTTTTCTTTATAAACCTCTCCTGCCTTTCATTTAAGGGACCCTGCAGGGAGCAGAGAGGTTGGACTAGACCTCCAGTGGTCCTTTTCAGCCTTACCCATTCTGTGATCATCTTGTATTGGGCTTTTAAGCCCCAAGTTTAGGACTTGTCTGTGATTTCAAGCTTGTCTGGTCGGTGTGGATGAAGTGATCCAGCCCCTTGCCATGGCAGCTATGCCAGTCCAGAGCACAGAGAGGGAGAACTCCTGCCAGCAGCACGGGTAGTGGGTCAGGCTGGAGTGGGTGTGGAGGAGCAGTGGGGAGCTGCTGCACTTCCCCTGAGGAGAGCTGTCCCTGCAGAGGAAAGGAGGTAATTTGTACCAGTGTGTGTCCATATAGCTGCATTGGTGTAGCTATTAGGGTGAAAAGATCTCTCCATCTGCTCTGCAGATATGCCCAACCCTACAGAAGGGCCTGTAGGTACCTGAGGTGTATCTCTCTGAGACAGAAACTGCCCAGCAAGGCCTGGTGTGCTCCTCTTTCTGGAGAATTTGGACAAGGAGGTTGTGTTTGGCTTGACCAAATCTTCCCTCATGGCCTTTCTGCAGGTGTCTTATATCACCATGTACAGGCTGGCAGGGAGCCCCTGAACACCTCACATGGGGATTCCCAAGATGGTTTGCTTTAGAGAATATACTCAGCAATGGTGAAAGCAGCTCCTTGCCCTTGGGACGCGTTCCTGCCCTTCTCTGAAACACCCTGAGAAGTGCTGGGAGCATGCACATGGCTTGGGAGCCTCTGAGGTGGGAAATAGCTTTACGTGTTCCCCAGGCATGCTGGAGAGCCCCAGGCTGTGGGGATGGGATTCAGGATAGGCCCTGCAGCCCACAGGGAGTGCAGCAGGGGGCTGCTACAGTCCATTATGCTGCCAGCCACTCTTGCAGGTGCTGCGTTACGTCTACGAAATATATGAAATATGATCAAAAGGATTGTGCCACAAAGTGATACAAAGATGGCAGAGCACACACTGAGCTCTGAAACCTAAAGATATTGCTGAGTGTAACGTCGGAGCCAGTTTTCCTCTTGGCTGGTGGAACCACTCTTTTATATTTATGTTCATTTGGGAGATCTATAAATATATAAAAGAAAAAAAGCTCATCATCAGGCAGCTGTAGATGAGTTTTACTAATCCACAAATTCATTATTCAAGCATCTAAAAATACTTGGTCCTTGCTGAAAGTAGGGGATGAGACTACAGAAGAGGGAGAAGTGGCTGTTACTGGTGATGTCTCATTTGCATGGAAAATTGTAGATGCCTTATGATTACAGACGAGCTTTCCCCCCTTCAAACAAGCAGCATACAGTGTGGTTACTTAGCTTGATGTAAGCAGACAGATCAGAAAATATATAAATGCCTAATGGGAATATTTCTCATTAACAAAACTGCCCCAGGCCAGAGGGGCTGGGAGATTCTGATATATCTAAATGAGCTTTGCAGAGTTACAGTTCTTAAGGATGTCTTCATCTGCGTCAGAGCAATGATAAGTAAATGTGGATTCAGATGCCCTAGTAACGCTTGATAAAGCGTGTTAGTGAAGGTGAAAAGTGACAGCCAAACCCAAAAATATTCTCAGGTTAGAAGAAAGGTAATTCACCGTGATGTGGTTGGCGGTGGGAGGAGAAATCTGTGGTGTTGTGACTGTCCCCAGATGGAATCAGCAAATTCTGTTGTGTGTGTGTGTGTTTTTAGGGTCGTTCAATAGAAGAAAAAGAAATTCCCTCTACGTAACTGTGACTCTCCTCATTGTGTCAGTATTAATTCTAACGGTGGGCCTAGCTGCTACAACAAGAACCCAAAATGTGACTGTTGGAGGTTATTACCCAGGGGTTATTGTAAGTATAGAACTCCTAGGTAGGTCTAGAAAACTTATTGCCTACAAAGTCCCTTGTAATGCTGCAAATGTTGTAAAGGGTGATCTTGTCCTGAATATTTTGCTCAGCTACTTCATTGCCATTTGATTTATTTGTTTTATTATTATTTTGCACCTGCTGCTCATTCCCATGCAAAAATCCCATCCAAGTGGCAGCTTCCTCTGAGCTTAGGTAATAACATGCTTTTGAGCTGATAGTGTGACAGGTAAATAGGTTTTATTTCAAGAGAAGCAACCTTAGAACTTCTTTGTTCGCATAGATCACATTAAGCCCAGGCAGAAGTAAGGCAAAGAAGGACCATAGGTGCCAAAAACAGTTGAGAGAACAGGTCTTGGAATTGTTCCTGTGACTTGTGGTCATAAAATTCACTTGCAGAAGTGTTTAACAGTTTGGAGTCCCTGGATGCAGAACTGTGGCAGCTTGCCAGGGGAGCATGTACATCAAAGCCACGAGCACATCAGTTTCTTCTTTTTTCGTTGTCAACAACTGAATATGGGAAAGGACAATCTTGTAGCTTCAAAGGGCTTAATTTAGAGAGTACCACTCATGTCCAGCCTTTCTGCTATTAGATCTATATCCTCCTGCAGAAGCATAAGGGGCAAGTACATCATGCCCCTCCTGGCATGAGCAGAGGTCTAACACAAGCCGCAAAGCAAGTCCTGGGCTGTTCTGTGCATGTCTGAGATATGCTCAGAAAGAAGCACTGAACTGCAAATTGGGTGCCTTAGCAGACTGAGTGTAACTAGTATCCCCATTTGGAGGTTTTTGGTGTAACAGCTGTGGAGTGCTGCACGTTTGATTTGGAGCCTTGAAACCAGTCCAGATAACTAGGTGGAGGCTTGTTCTTACCTTATTGCTGTTTGATTTATTGGCCATGCATTGCTGATCTCAGGGAGCTTTATACTTCTCTGTGACCAAGTTCTTCTATAAGATTACATAATTTATATGACTGAAGAAAGCCCCTTTACAGCCCTTAGTGTGGAAGATTGTTACAGATTTTGTTGGGCCTCTTCAGTATAGGTTTTCTGGTTTCTGCATTTAGGCCTGATCTTTTTTAAAGAGAAATATAGAAGGAAGGTGTTGAAGAAGGTTTCAAACTCTCCACACTTAGCCTACACTCTGTCAGCCTGAGTTGAACCTCGTGCTTCAGAGCAGGTCCTGCACACTGATGCAGATGGGTTGAGTCTGTTGCTCACGTCCCCTTGACATCTCCTGTGCTATTTATGGACTGGGAACGTCAGCATCACTAATGCTTTTTTAAGGCTTAGTCTACTCAAGGAATTAATGAATTCCTGGACTTAGGAAGGGCGTTGAGTTATTTTATTCAGAGGCACCCTGGCAATTTGTGTTTGCCACCCAATTCCCCCTCTTGGTTCATTAATCAGCTGTGTGGAAATGTGTGATGACCTCACCTTTCTCCCTCTCCCAGGAAAACATTTCAGTGTGTTTCTGGATGCTTCAGCAGGTGCTTAAAATAGCCCATGTTTCATAACAAGCTGGGATTACTCCCTTTGCTGGGAAAAAGGGCTTGCTGTGGTGCATGAGTGCTCGGTGAGCTGTCCCCAAGCCCTTCCACAGCCCTGAAGAAGTAGCTCCCTGTAGCTCTTGTTATCTAGAACCTCACACTGTTAGGCCTGCAGGCATCTCCATCAGGGATTCTGTGCACTGTTAGTGGTGCATCACTGTTAGTCATACCCTGAGTACCCTATGTTGGTAGGTAAGGTAAGGAAAAGATAGAGCCAGAAGTCTCTTTGTGATTGGGTGACTTCTCGGTGTGTGGACCAGTTCCATGGTTGGAATCATCTTATGGGACATAGAATCATAGAATCACAGAATATGCTGAGTTGGAAAGGAACGTCGAATCCAACTCCTGGCCCTGTGCAAGGATCAGACCATGTGCCTGAGAGCATTATCCAAATGCTTCTTGAATTCAGACATCAGATGTCTCATCACTGCTATGCCTAATGCACCGTTCTTTGCTCCCTTAACGTGTGTTCCTTGGGCAAATACCTCTTGTGCAAGGAGGAGGCATGCAAAGAAGTGACTGTCTAATGCAGGGGATTATTATCTTCCCAGGCCTCTTCTTCCAAGGAGGGACAGAACTGGGCACCGGAGACCATCCACACAAGTGGGATTTTGTTTGGTTGGGTTTTGTGAGCATTTGGCATTGGTGTTTTTCCAAAACAACTCAGTTCCTCATTGATACAACTGGAGAAGCTGAAGCAGAGGGTGCAGTGACATGTCCTGTAGACAGGCTGCCTTCACCCTCCTTCATGACCACCCACACCTTCATGACTACATCAGTGAACACTCCAGCTGCGTCTCTGTGGGCAGTGTCCTCACCTGTGCCTAAATGACTCACCTGGGATAGAGAAGCCTGGGGTATAACAGTGATGCCCAACAGATGAGAGTAATGGTCAGGTGCAGAGGGCAAGCACCCTTGTGAAGTGAGACTGAGATACTTGTCTTGTCCCCAAGTTATAACAGCTTGCAGAATCCATGTAAATGACTGACCTGTCTTAAGCTTTCACTGGCAAACCTCTTCTGTAATGGTTCCTTGCCAAGGGTGTTGGCTTCGGGCTGGAAAAGCACATTCATTTTGTGTCCTATCCTCCTTTCAGACAGACATCCCAGGGGATCACATCCACCAGCAAATTATGCAATTGATGCAGATTACTAGGATCTCTTTGTCCCATCCATAGAAGAATGAGTAGTTTTTCAATTAATGCAGTGAGAATTCCTGTCAGTGACAATCCACTTATTTATTTGGTCTTCACCTGTTGGATGTACAGACCTGCTTTGGTTTCCTCTTTTTGAATTATTTTAGATTATCTGAAATATTTCACCTTTTGATTTGAGGCTGCTCTGAAAGACCACCTGGATGTTTCGCTTATGGATAAAACTCATAGGACACAAAACATTTTTCTTCAGTATTTGCCTTAGGTGTGTGTTGCCACACAAGTTCCTTCTGTTAAACATGATCAGACTGAAAATTATGCCTGGATCCACATCACTGTTAATGCCAAGTTTTGTCTTTGGAACTGAGCTATAAATCTCCTGTTACTCGAAGAAGGTGGGAATTATTGCTTGCCCAAGCAATACTAAGCCCAAAAGCTCTGGCAGATCAGTTTGGGCCCGTTCAACAGTGCCCTGGGTCCTGCCCTGCCTGTCTGCCACTCCAGTGTTAAGCAGCCCCTGCCTTCATTGCCGTGCTTCCCACCATGGTAGTTTGTCCCTGATGTGGTGACGATGGTCTCCAAGATCTCTGAGTGCAAGGCAGGCAGGAGGGAAGCAGCAGCTGATCAGCTGCTCTGCTTTAGTCCCTGCTGTTTGAGCCAGCTGCCCTCCCTGCCCACGGCACTGCACCAAAGGTTACTGGGATTGAGCAGGGCAGGGGAAGATTTAAGCCCAACTTTTCATCACATTTGTGTCTGCTAATCTTTGCACATGCCTCTGCCTGTTAGTACTGTATTTATTAAACCTTTGTTTTCTATTCTTGGATCTTAAAATGTTGATTCCAGGTTAGATAGTTCATTCTTGAATCACTGCAGTTTGTCTCATGCTTTATTCTGCTTCCTGAGGAGTTGGCCCGTTATTGGATATTCTCACCGAGATCTTTACTGCCTCTTGGTCTGTTGTCTGGATTTGCCCCTGTTTCGTGTGACAGGTCCAACTGTAGGACTTTTCCGGCATTTCTCATTTTGCCGACCCATGGAAGTGGAGTTGGATATGCTCTAGACCAACCAAAGACCTTTCTCTGCATGACACAGAAGCATTTCTGCATCTCCCCTCATTGTCTGTGGTTGCTCCTTGAAGTCCCTGTTTCTGGCCTGGCTGAGGGGTGCTCTGTCCTATAAACTTCTATTTAGTGGAGCTAAATAGCTTGAGGCTGTGGAGAAGAGAGGTGGAAAATCGCACTCCTGGCTGACTTCATTGAGCTGAAATAAGTGTTGGCAGTTATGGTAGCAAGAAAAGATGCTTTTGCTGCAGTAGCTTATTCTGTTGTCTGGGTTGGTGTTAGCTCTTTCGGCAGAAGACCCTGGTTGATGAATCCTCACCTCTGGAAATGAGTATTAGGAGAAGGCAGAAAACTGCTAGGTCTTCCGAGGTATAAATCTCCCTTATTTTATGCTTCATATCAAGAAAGTCTCTGAGTTAAAAACTGAGGTGACTGCTCACAGGCTCAGTGAGGCTACAGAAGCCTGGTCCTGCAAGGTGTTAGTGCCGTGGTCCTGCAAGGTTTGCATCTGGAGACTCCTGAGTGTTGGTAGGGTTGTTCCAGAGCAGCACTGCATATCCTCATCCACCAGCCATTTCTCAGCATCACTGGGGCGGGGATGGAATTCAGAGCTCATCCTTTTGGTTTCTACACACGCTTTCAGTGCTATATGTGGGATACACCTGATAGTTGCTGCTAGTGAGACTCCACTGATTCCCTGCCGAGGAAGAGTGCTCACACATCCGCAGTATGTTCTTTTGCTGCTTCTGGATTTGATTGTGTCCTGTGTGTATGTAAAATATGTCAGCTGTCATCCTGATCTAACAATACATTGTCTTTCAGCTTGGTTTTGGGTCGTTTCTTGGAATAATCGGATCAAACTTGATAGAAAACAAAAGGCAAATGGTAAGTTTTTTATAAAAACTTCTCTAAAAAAATGACAGTAACTCAAGTATTGTATGTAAAGAGTATTACTGATTTTCCTAACTCTTACAGGGTAGTATTGCATACCTCTTGAAAACTAGAGATGGTTTCTGGCAGCCCAGGAGAACAAGGTTGTTAACCCTGGTATTTTTTAAAAATGCTCAAGGAAGCAGAAAGTGACTATACACAGTCTCAGTGAACTTGGTGGGAATTTTTAAAGAGCTTGAAATTGAGCATTTGGAGTTCTCAGGGTAGTCAGTGCTTCACAGACTCATGCCCAGAGGCTTTTCTTTTGAGCTGTCACAGTATGTGATACACAATATGGTAAATAAGATAAAAATAATATGCTTATTTTAAACCTTCTAAAATAAACACTTAGAGGCCCAGAACTCTGGAAAAATTGCTTTTGACCACTTTTTATTCTAAGCAAAGGTTAGAGAAGAAGATCAAGCAGCTGTTGTAACAGCCAGTCTGGAGGTGAAAGCCCTTAGAGAGCCTAGCAGAAAGTCCTTCCTGAGGACAGGAGTGCTCGGAGCTGTCTGCTCTACAAACGTCTACAGCATAAGTCACTTGAGATATCATCATGGCAAAAGGCACAAAGATCAGTGTAACTAAAAAGCAGCCAATCTCTCCAGCATTGCTGATTAATATGCCTGTTGCTGGTTCTTGTTTCCAAACACCTCTTTCAGTAAGAAGGAAAATCAGAAACTTCGCATACTGTAGAGCAGCAGCTGGAGACCTTAGAGATGCAGGAGGCACTGGCTAGACCAGATGTGCGGCCCACAGTGTTCTCAGGTTCCCTCCTCATGCTGCAAGGAGAGTTTTGTGTGCTGGGGCTGGGAACAATGTTCAGAAGAAAGCAGATGGACTATGAACATGCAGGTAGCACAAACCAGGAGAGATGATCACAACTGAGCTTGTGCTGGGGTCGGAGCGGGTCTCTCTCTGCAGTGGGGTTGGAGCTGGCCCAGATTACCCCTGTTGGTAAGCACTGGACAGTTGGCTTGCCAGAGGACACTTGTGGACTTGGCTGGGTCTCTGATGGCATCTTGCATACACTGTTTCACAAACCCCACATCTTGCTGCTCCTGCCTAGAGGTAGGGGCAGTAGTGCTTGGAGATGTCCGTAACAGGGCTTAGGGTAGGGGGAAGACTTTGGGGAGAATTTAGCAAAAGGTCTGGGAAGAGAAAGATCAATAGAAGTTGGTAGCTGATGTAGCCCTGGCAGGCTGTGGAGCTCAATCTTTCCAAGCCTGTTTTCTCTATGTGCCGTACATGGCTGGCCAGAGGTAGGATGTGGTGGAGGAGCAGTCCAGCTCCTGGAGCAACCTGTGGGCAGACCTGTCTCCTGCCTCTGCTAGTCTCTCCCAGGAGAGCAGCTGCAATCCCCCTCCCCAGTGACTGACCCATGCTCTGGCAGTGAGATCCCTCCAGCCTTCCTGGTATGAGGTTGCAGAGGGCTGAGGGAGATTATGCTGTCCCTGCAGCCTGTCCCACTGTGCTCCTGCTGCTGCTTCTGCTGGGATGGGGCTGCCTCTGGGAGGGGGCTTGGGGATCAGATTAGCAGGATGTGCTGCTGACCAAGGCTAAGGCATGTTGGCCCAGCTGCAGAGGGAAATTGGAGAAATTCCTGCCTGTCCAAATCCAGAGGCTGGGCTGTGCTGCTGTAGCCTTTGCTTTACAAATAATGGGCTCCCTGCAGAGCTGGAGGGAGAGGGGTGAGGCAGACCCTGCAGGAGAGGACATCTGTCTTTCCCACAGTCAGACAGGGTGCAGGGGAGGTGAGTTTCCCAGTGGATATTTTTTGTTGTTTTCACCGTGTCTCTGCAAGAGCAACATGTCCTGTTCTTTCTGTCCTAGCAGGGTTTCAGTCTCTTGCTGATCGTGTATTAGCAGTAGCAGCATGTCAGTGTCTGGCTGAGCAGTGACCATGTTGTGCCAGTCCTGGACTCTTCACAGGTGTGCCCACGAATGACAGCGTGGCTCTGACTAGACTGTTTGGTTATTCTGAAGAGCCCTGGGTAGCCTGTCTTTGTTCTTTTCATCTCTCTATCATTTTGTGTCCCAAAAAGCACACACGACCCAGCTTTGCAGGGATTGCGTCACTGCTGCCTCGGCTGGCAGCAAGCGTGTCTCTGCTCTGACCACAGAGAGGACACACAGTAGCTGTCACTTATTGTCCCTGTGCTTTAGTCACACCTCCTCCCTGCTCAGGAGCCCTTTACAGTGGCAGCTTTGTCCAGTACATGTTTTGTAATGCCACTGGCAGTGCAGGATCTATTTTTTTTATCTTCTGTGAACTTCCCCGGTGTCCTAGTTTGCTCAAAGGCAGCCTGGGTCTGGCTTGTTACGCAGCTGATGGCAGAAAAAGCTAAAAGCAACTTCTGCAGCTGTGTTCTTGTGCGTGTTTCTGTCCATAAGGTGACTGGGGAATGTGAAGAGTCAAGCGAGACTGTGTGGCTGATGGGGAGAGCTGACATGAAGCAGCACTCACTTACTTCTCTCCAGCTTGCTGACAGGAATAGACCTCTCCATGTTTTCCCACCCAAGCATATTGACTTCCATGCCATGCATCCATGATTCCCACTTCTCCAAGGAAGGGAGAGCTTTCATCCCCCCAGGGAGGCTGAGCTGCCTGGCTGTGCTGCAGGCAGTTCTGACCACAGCCCAGCTGCCTGCTCAGCAGTTTCCAGCTGAGGCGTCAGAGGTTTACATGCCTCTATGTACCTTATCCATGCCATGGAAAAGGAGAACCAACAGCTTCACAGCCCATGAGTGGCTGTGCTGTTGCCTAAAGGAACCTTCACCCAGGACACTCCTGCTTCGTGGTTCCTGCACTGTCTGAACCTAGTTTGTCTTTTCTGGTCTGAATTCTGCTCAGTGTGTCTGGCTTCATCAAGAGTTGGATGAGTGAAGACCAATCAATAACATCACACAGCTCTTGGGAGGGACTTCTGCTCAGTAACAGTATTATCAACCCCAAATCAAAAATCTTGGTGGCAAGTTGAAAACTGAGATTTTTTTTAATTAATTTGTATATTTCTATTTACTGTTTGATTTTTCTTTATCATAAATTCTCAGTGTTTGGTTTTCAGGCTTTCTTTCTCCAGCTGAAAGAGAGAGGAAACTGTAAATAAAGTGAGCAAACCCATTTCTAACATTAGATCTTATCTCCTGGTAGGGCTGTTATGAAAGTATCATCATTAACCTTGTATTTATTTTAAACAACCATATTAGCAGCTCCTATCTGCAAGCAGAGATGACCGACAAATACCCTAATTGTATATATTTAGTGTTTGGCTCACTTCCTATCTCCATGGCTCGTGCTAGTTAGGGAAAATATCCTTTTGCATATATGTAGGAAAAAAGGACAGTACAGAGAAAAACTAAACTTCCTACAAAATAACCTAAGCCACAAACCCCGTTTCTTCCACAGAGACTGTGAAAAGTCTGCACTTTCTCCCCTTATATGATTTCACTGGTTTGGTAGGGAAACAGTGTGATCTGTAATGGATAATGTGAGTTGGGATCCAGATATGGAAGTGGTGAGGCTGAGTGGGGAGGAAATGCAGGTATTTACAGCTGACAGAAGCAGGGTCCCAGTGTAGGATCTGATCTTGGAAAACTTGTCACCTGCTGCCATCTGCAAGTAGTTTGTGGCACAGCATCTAATATTCCAGTAACAGCTTGTTGGTAGCGACTGTGACGTATTCGTGTGGTCACTGGGATCATTTCACAGTCTGCTCCATCTACTGCTGCAGGTTTAAATCTATGTCTTGAATACTTGCCTCATCTAGAAAACCATTTTATTTTTTCTCATTTTGAAGCTAACTGAAGTAAGTAGTTGTACAGGTACCATTTCCACTGTCCCAAGCAAGCCCTCCTGCATCTCCACTCACTCAAGCTGACCTGGTCTGCACACAGAGGTTGCTGGAGGAAGCTCTGTTTTCACGTAGGGAGATCTAGGTAAAACCAGTGAGATTAACCTAAACATACTGAGATAATTTAAAAATATGCATAGGATCCATCTGGATTGTGCCAGGGAAGAGTTACGGACAGCAGTAGGCAGAAGAGGAGGTCTATCCTCAGCCTAAGTTTAGCCTTTTGGAGTCATGGAAGAAGCTGCATTACTGTCTCAAGTCCCCAGAGAACCAGCCTGCACAGAACTGCTACTCCAGCTTCTGTGCTGGAACAGACACACGTCCCACTGCCTTCAATGAGACCGGTCTGTGCAGCCCAGGCAAACATTTGGGTCATTGATTGCTTGAGGGCTTATTGACTGTGGTTTACATATCCTTGTGGAGAGGGCACAGACCACTTGGTTGTGGAGAGGCTGATGATACTTTGCTTTGTTTTCCTTTCTCAGCTGGTTGCATCGATTGTCTTCATCAGCTTTGGTGTCATTGCTGCCTTCTGCTGTGCCATAGTAGACGGTGTCTTTGCTGCCAGACACATAGTAAGTCTTTCCAGGAAAACACAGCTCCTGCAATGCCTCTACCTTGGGAAAACAAGTGATGGGTCTGCAGTTCTGTATCAGGAACATCAAATATATGTCATGTACTGAATGCTTATGTTTTAAATCATAAGCTTTAGAAAAATGTGGGTTTTTTTAAAAAAATTTAAATCAGCAAAAAGAATTAAGATCTTGAAAAATTCTTTGTGTATACTTTATGTGTTTACCGAGTCTCACAACTCTTAAGATGTAATGTGAATTACAGCGATTGCCAAGTAACAAAATATGAACAGTAACATCTATTTTGTTTCAAATGTAGGCAGAGGCAGTTCTTAATGCAGAGTCAACCACTGGATGTTGTCGTAGAATGAAGCAATTTGATACAAAGCTCATTAAAGCATTACAGTATAAACAAAAAGCATTTGTTCTCATTTCCATTTGGTGACTTAAAAAAATGATGAGCTTCTGTGATGACCAATCCCTAGTATAGTGGCAAGTGTAAAAGCTTCAGTTATTAGTATAGAAATGAAAAAACGCTACTCCATTTTAGCTTTTTAATTGAATTTCATAATTGCAAACCTCTCCCAGCTGGCCCTGGGAATGTCTGTGTGTCTGAGGGAGCTCTGGTTTCTGCCTCTTGATGAATGGACTGGCTTTTGGCCTCATTTCACTACCTGACAGTCCAAAATGTCACTGTCTTGCTGGAGATGTGCTCCCTTGCCTGCTGCTGCTGCTGCCCTGCCACCCCGAGCTCTGGGTCAGATAGCCAGAGAGCCAGTCTGACTGCTCCTGGGAAGGACTCGCTGATGTGGATGCACCTCCAGCGTTGTTTTCCCTGAGGTTTCACCCTGGAGACCAATCTGCCCCAAAAGGAGGCATTAATGCATGTTTGTTTGCAGGCTGAGCTGTTTGTAATCCTCCAGAGCTTTCCCACAAGTCACTGAAGAGTCCAGGAAAGATAAATTGGCCAACAGTTAATTACAGAAATTGTTATGAGTCAGTATGAAGAACCCTCAGAAACATGTCAGGCAGCTCTGGCATGTGTGTGGGGGGATGAGGAATAAATCCTTCAGGATGGTCACCATCACCCAAATGAGCCCAGCTTAAGAGCCTGCTCCTCCTGTGCTAGCTGTAACAAATACATCCCTCCAAGGACCAGGGTAAACCATCACCCAGGCCTCTGCTGGGATGTTGCAGAACAGTCACTGTATCAAGGTTCTGGTGTGAGAGCAGGGTCTCTCTAATTTTCTGAATTTCCCCAGACCCTTTAGGTGGGTTTTTTTGTTTTGCTGCAATACTAATCCTGCTGCCTTTCCTCCTCCAGGACCTGAGGCCACTGTACGCAGGGCGATGTCAGTACTACTCCAAGAGCACAACCCCACCAGAGGTGAGAGCAGGTTTGGTTGTGCTGTCTCTGTGAAGGGGCAGCTTCGTGGTGCAGGTGGAGGAACCTGCTGCCAGGTGGCTGCTCCAGTGTCCTGGGGGTCTGAAAAGTGAGGAGGGGGTGGGAGGCTGGGCCAGGGGTGGGAGCAGGGTGCTGGGAGGACTCAGGAGGTGAATTCCTCCATGCTTGGTACTGCCTCAGTAGTGAAGGAGCAGGTGGAGAGGAGAGGATAGGAAAATACAGCAGTTTCTCTACATTTTGAGCTATGCATTCATTACAGAAGCAGGGTGGTGGGTTAAGAGTTCAGACAGCAGTAATTTCTGTACCAACCTCTGTACCTCTGCTGTTGTATTCTCCAAAGAGAAGTCTTGGGGATGAATGATCCTGCCACGTTCTGAGAGCACATATGGACATCTTTGTCTGCCTTTGCTATGCACTGACTGGCTCTCAGAGATTTCCTTGCAAGTTCCTAATTAGTTTTGAATAACCACTATATTCCAAATTAGAATGCCTGCTTGAGGTGCAAAGTTAAGTACTACCCAGCAGCATTGGTGGGGTCCACACTCTTTTCAGGCCAAAGCCTGTCCACATGAACTGGGGTGTTACCACCTGCAGGCAAACAATTAACCACTTCAGTTAGTTATGCACCAATATGGAAGTCTTGCTCTCAGTTTGCATAATACTATTGACAGTTCTTTGCTGTGAGTTGCCATGTGGTGAGATGTGTTAGTTAGCAAGGTCTTGGCTGATTATAAGAGTTGCCAAACCCCCTTCCTGCGCAGGCATGTGCTTATCTATGAGTTCCCCACAGTGAAAGGAAACACTGGTTTGTTCTAGTCTAGTGCTTCTTTATTCCAATAACTGTGGACTTTGTAGAAGCAAGATAAGGAAAGAAAAATCTGCCCAGGGCTAATCTGGAGATCAGTGCAAAATGTACATTTAGAGCAAGCCAAATAGCAGCAGAAACCCTGTTTGGATATTGTGTCCTTATGTGCTTTATGTATTTTTTTTCTGTATTCACACAGGCGATCTGTCACCCACAACGCCGTGCCCCCTGCACACCAAAAATAAAAACCAATACCTGCTTCTGCTGTGACCTGTACAACTGTGGGAAGTAAGCCAAAAATGCCATTCCTGGCCGTGGGAAGGGCGAGCAGGTGTCTGGCTTGCAGGTGTCTGAAGAGCCGGGATAGTAACAGTTATGGCAGTTGTTGTGGGAAGGGATGTTAAGCTGTGGTTACCAGCCACAGGGAGCCCCAGACAAAAGCTAACCAAATAAAGGGGTGTGTGAAGTACACCAAAGCCGTCCCAGCTATGGGTGAGCGTGCTCTGGGCCAGCCCAGCTGGAAAAATGAAGAGGACAGTAGTTTCCATTACTTTCATGCTTGGTGTCCTCCCCAGTTTTTCCCCTGTTGAGTGTCCCTTGTCGTTAACACCTTTCCTTCTCTGTAGGTGCCGCTTGTTCACTGGGGTTTATTTTGTTTTAGAAGATTATGGATGTAAAAACTGGGACATTGTTCTTCCTCATCTTCTCACTGTTTCATTCCCTAGCCTGCTAACAGGGAGCAATATTCACAGGCTGGTGTTCATAAACCTCTCTGCCCAGAGACTGTCTCATGGTCACACGGAGCTGGAAGGTGAACCAGCACTTTGCAGTGATGAGTCAGAAGGTGGTTACCAATCTAGAGCCACTGCAGAGTGATCACCCAGCTAGATTTGGCTACCATGCTTAAGCCAGCTTAATATACAGCATTTGCTGCGTATATGATGTGGAGTATCTAATGTGTGTCAGCACGCAATTAATAAATTGATTTTTTTAGTGCTGGCTCTTGCCTAGGGCTGTTTCCGGCTTAGCATTTCTCACAGTACTTAGTTGGGCTGGCCCCCACTTAAATCATTGACTGTGGTGGAGGAAGATCAAAAGCTGCTGTTGGGAGAGGGTGGGTCGTTCCCTGTGCTGGGGTGATCCCTGGTCTTTGTAGGACTTTGTGTGTGTGAAAGCCACTGCTTAGGGGTGAAGCTCACACCTTCCTTTGGCAGTTCACAGAGCACAGAGCTCTGTGAAACACAGAGAAGTGATTGGAACAGAAAAGCTTGAAACTTTCCTGCATTTATTTTTCTTCAGTTTTGGGATTTTTTGCCCCAGTCAGGCTGGTTCAGGGTCCTGCCTCAGACCCATATTCCCCTCTCTGATATGAGACACCAGTTGTTACCATCTTAGTCTTGCTTAGTACCATAAAAATATCCTGCTCTGAGAAGGTGCTGATTCTTTTGGGATCTCATTAAGAAAGGCATGGACACTCAAGACTGGTATGCAAAAAGTGATGGCAGTCTTGCATTCTTGTTGTTTCCAGCTGTGGCAGCATGGGATGAGCCCCTTCCCGTTGATGAGTACCTGCTGTACCTCTCTGAACAATGCAGAACGTTCTTGTTGGTGCACCAAGGCTCACTGAGAGCTCAGCACTCATCTCCATAGAAATGAGCTCTTGCAAGCAGCACACACAGGGTATATTGTTGGAGGTGATCACCGTGTGTGTTTAGGTCACACAGAGGTCATGGCAGCCAATGTGCAGGTTTTTGTGACATGTCATTATGCTCTGTCTCCATTCTGCTTGAAATCCCTGTCTCCTTGTTGCAATGTCTTCTGCAGTCTTCTGCTGTCATTGTGCAGGAAGATCTTGGATGACACAACCATGGGATCCAGCAGGCTTTATCCCCAGTCCCTCGGTAGTAAGGTCCAGGCTATCAATGAGTTGCAGAAGTGCTTAGGTTCTGTGATGTGTGGTGCAGTTTCTTATAATTTTTTTTTTTCCCCAATCTAGCAGAGTAGAGATTTCTGGAGGCTACTATGAATACATTGATGTCAGCAGCTGCCAGGACATCATCCACCTTTACCACTTGCTCTGGTCAGCAACAATTCTGAACATAGTGGGGCTATTCCTGGGGATCATTACAGCAGCAATCCTTGGAGGCTTTAAAGACATGGTAAGAGGGTATCAATTTCTGTGTACATCAAAGAGAGAAAATCAGGCAGTTTGCCTTTTAGAAATAATCATGAGAACAGCTATTGGCATTTCAATGCAAATGATCTATGCATCACTGCAATCAGGGTGAAAAGGAGGGCAGGAAATAATTGTGAGGAGAAAGTGGAAGTGATTCACTTTTCTGATCTTGTGTAACCACCTGAGCACAGTTAGAAAAGATGAACAGAACTGGGAGATGGTATTTTCAACAGGAACCCTCTCAGAGCAGTTGGCAATACCAGGATGAATAAAAATAACCTCTTTCTTAAAGATTGATCTTCCTTTTCATAGCATTCACATTCTACAAGGAAATGTGTTGTGGTTGCTCATGAATTGTTGATTTTACAGTATTAGTAGCGTTCTGAGCTTTACAGACTGTTTAAGCAGCTGTGCTAGGCTGAACCTCTCCATCTAGTTTCCTCATACCGTGGAATCTGAGGGGGTGAATTGTGAATCAACCCCAAAATTTAGATAATGGAAAAAACGCTGTTCTATCAGTGTGAGCTTTGAAATGCCCTCACTTAACCAGGCTACCTTCCATACAGTTCTGTTCTGAACAGCACAAATCAGTGGGGAGAACTGAAAGTTCAACAAGTACACTTGGGGTTTTTTCAGTCTCTTGTGACTCATTTGGAATAATACAAAATGAGACACACAGAAAAGAGTGTTTGTTGTCCTGACTATACATATTTCTTACAAAGAGATCTTGGGCCCTGAACTCTGAACTCTTTTCAGACTCACCAGTATCTTCCCAAATAAAACAGGAGACACATTCCCAGCTGTACATCATAGCCCTTTGATATTTGATCCACACCAGAGAGCCTCTAAACCTCTGCAAAAAAGTGTATAGAAGTGTCTGTGAACAGCAGTACAAGAGGAGTCCAAATATCTCAAAATGCACTGAGTAACAGAGTAATTGGAATTAATGGATCATTTCTCCTGCTTGTGAAGATGCAGGTCTGTTATGTCTGAATGCTGGTGTGCACTGGGCTATTACCAGCTTATTCTGTGGAATCTGAGAGGAAACAGA
This sequence comes from Campylorhamphus procurvoides, assembly GCA_013396655.1. Taxonomy (NCBI): domain Eukaryota; kingdom Metazoa; phylum Chordata; class Aves; order Passeriformes; family Dendrocolaptidae; genus Campylorhamphus; species Campylorhamphus procurvoides. The sequence goes on from WBMV01007374.1 coordinate 779,296, forward strand.
GTGGCTGAGGAATGAAGTGACCTCAGGACTTAGCTGCTGCCTGAGAGGGGACCAGATTGCCAGTTGCTAATTCAACACAGTTGAGGTCTAAAGACACACAGTGCTCCTGTAAATCATTTCTGCTTTCATTCAGCTGTCAGCTTCCCATGACTTGGTTAGTAGACTGAAATTCTCTTTTTGTTTTGACAGACTCCTTCCCTCCCTACACTGAACTGTACGGTTGAAAATGCACACCCTTCAGTGTCCTACTACTCAAGGCCACAAGTGACATCTTACAACACCTACTACCACAGCACTCCTCACCTGCCTCCCTACTCTGCATATGACTTTCAGGTGGGTATTGTTACAGGATGTTTCCTTGTTTAGCAGCAAGGTTAAATCCAGCCAGTCCTGCAGGACTCTGGAGGCCTGTCTTCCTGTCATTCACACGGTTTAATTTTCTTGTTCCTGCAGAAAATACCAAATCTTTCCTGTTAGGCATTGTCCTTGGTAGTGTTCTCTCTTACTGAGACCGTGTTTTACTGGAAGCTTTGAAGTGAAGGTAGCAGAATCTGCTGCCTGCCTCACCCACAGCTCACTAGTAGAGGCTGCATTAAAAGTAGGCATTGCCTCTAGCACTGCAGTGTTCCAAGGAGAGAGGCAAAGCCACGTGTTCAGGTGCTAGATTTTATTGGACCAACTGCTGTGTCTGAGAGAAACAGGTGAGTTACTGGAAACAAGCTTTTTGAGCTACTGAAAACACATGATGTCTGGAAAGTTGTTGTGTAGTGGGTTTTTTCTACATGCTTGAGCTGGTCTGAGTGGTCCCTGCAAACATCACCTCCTCTGTAATGCATCCTGTCCTCTTTGAGTATTGGAGCTGTGCTGTTGGAAATGGTGCTTCCATGTGAACCTTGCTGTCAGCATCAACTCATTGAAGCAGATGAGAACATTTCCTCCTCAGCATTTCTGTCAAGTGGTTGCTACCACAGTGGCAAAGATAACACATCATACATTTTCTTTGCAACCATCAGGGCTGGAGACTTTTTTATTAACAGAAGCTTAAGGTTGTGGACATCAACTAAGGTGTGCTCTTATAATTGTCACCTCTCATCAGAGCCATGCATTAGAGGTAACATGAATCTGAACCTTTCTGGTTTTACTGCTAGCACCACTAGACAACACTGCTGTCAGGGCTTCCTAGATGTACGTGAATGAACACTTATATCACAATTTCTAGGATTTATTTATATAGATTTGTGACTAATTTTTGAGATTAATGGAACCTCGGACGGTCACTGACACTGTATCACTTACAAAAATGCCAGCCTTAGTGAATGCCAAACCAAGCTCTGCTGCAAAGTCCTCTTCTCAGCTTCTCAGTGGTTCTAAGTCCTGTCTGACTCAGGGTTTGTCAGTACAGCAGCCCCAGGACCTGCAAAGAGCTCAGCTTTTCCTGGAAGTACTGCTGGGCTCTGTTAATACTTAGAGCTCAGCTGAACAGATCAAAGTCTCTGGGTCTCAATGCTGTGAGCACAGGTGTCGGCTTAGGAGTCAGCACAAAAGCTGGGCATAAGTTCAGGTAATCTAAATTTAATATAGTCAACTCTCTTTCAGATGCAATTCTAAGTCTGTGCTTTGTGTATCATCCAGGGAACTGGGGGGGCCTGCATGAGAGCATTAGCTGAGCCTCTGGCTGTGGAGACTCTTGCCTTGAACCCTACTCTGCTCCAAGCACTGACTGTACCACCCTAACACCTCCTCCCCTGCCATCCTACAGTGCACAGAGCAAGCCCAGCCTTGCCTCTCAAATCCCTTTCAAAAGGTGCACTCCCTCTGGTACAAGGGTGTCTTCCACTCCTCCCACACATCTTTCACAGGAAAAAAACAACACTCCAGAATTTCTAAGGAAGCCTGTGCCCCTGCAAGAGCCTGTCTTTCACACACAACTCTAAAATGGCAGACGCAGCTCTCTGGCTTTTGGAATTGCTGGTGGGTGTTGCAGCAGCCACAGGTTGTGCCATGGCTAATGACACTCCACCCAGCTCCTCTGCACACTCCTCCAGTGCTGAGGAAGGCACCAGGCTTTTGCAGTGGGCTGTGACAGGAGCTGGGCAGTAAGAAAACATCCGAGTGGAAGCAGCACCAATATCTTACTCCTCGCTGTATTCTTGGTTGAGGGCAATTGGGTGAGAAAGTCAGTCCTGCAGCATTTTGACTTCCACAGGCCCTGAGCCATGTTTGGCTCTGACAGGGGAGCACAGGCAAGCATTGGCCTTCTCTGCCTTTCCCCGCTGTTGAAGGAGGAATTAGTGCCATCTTCCCATGGGCACTCCCATGCCCCTGGCTGCACAGTGCAAATCCTCCTCACCCTTGGGTCTCTTCCAGGGCCTTAGGCCAGGTACATTTGGGATTCCAGCCCGTGCCCGCAGCTGGAGGGTGGTGAAGGGGGTTGTGGTGCCTGGGCTCTGCTCCAGTGTGCTGCTGGTGTGTCCCAGCACCATCAAACACTGTTCCCTCTGCAGGTGGCCTGTTCAGGTGGGCCAGGTGGCCAACAGCAGCACAGGGGTGTCACGACTCTCTGTGACAAGCCCACGGTGGCCAGAGGAGTTGTCGTGGTTTGACCTCAGCCAGCTGGGCCCCACACAGACACTTGTTCACTCCCCCACAGTGGGATTGGGGACAGAATCAAAAGAATTATAGTGAGAAAATTCGTGGGGTGAGATAAAGACGTTTAATAGGTAAAGCAAAGGTCATGTGCACAAGCAAAGCAAAAGGCCATATTGTTATAATTTAATCAAATAACATGACTAATTAGATGAGGTCCAATTGGAATTTATTAAATTACAGAGCAAGCGGCAGCAAGCAAACAGCGCTGGGCGTCCGCCCGAAGCCTCCTGCTTCCAAAGGTGGTGGAGTGCACTCAACGTCCCTCAGCTTGCCTTTTATACCCTCAGTCCCTGTGTGGCTCCTCCAGTCAGGATTCACCTCGCTCCCCGCTTCCCCTGAATCCTCCAATGGCAACCCCTTCTGTTCCTGCCTCAAGCTCTGTCCTGTTGCTGAGGGAGCTGATTCTTCTGCCTCTTCATGGCCGTGGTTCAAAAATGCTAAGTCATAATGATTCATGGCCTTCTCATTATACTATTCGCTTTTATGGTTTCATTATTATTACAACTCATAGCTTATACCTTATTCAAAATTTAACGACTCAGATTAATAAAACAGGGCAAAACCTTAGCATAACATGTTATAAAGCTTTAACAAACTTTTACAAATTCGAAATAGATTACAACCAATTTAAAAGACACTTCAGTACTCTGCACATGTCCTTGGTGTTACTAGAGGTTCCTAATCGGCTTTCTGGTGGTCGCAGGGAGAAAGGCTCAGTGTCCTCCTCGGGTGACCTGTCCATAAACTTGAGAGACCGTTATTACACAATCCCCCTTCCCCTTTTTGTGGAACCATCATTTCAACAACAATAGCAAGTCATGCTATTTCAGCAGGTTTAGCTAACCTTTCTTAACAGACAAACTTTTAACCCTTTGTAATGCAAATTTAGTGAACAAATATTTCATTTATCTATTACAATATGGACTGGGATATCCCTTGGGTCAGTTGGGATCAGCTGTCCCAGCTGTGCCCCCTCCCAGCTCCCTGTGCCCCTCCAGCCTCCTCGCTGGTGGGGTGGGGTGAGGAGCAGAAAAGCCCTTGGCTCTGGGTAAGCTGCTGTGATAAGGGAAACATCCCTGAATTATCAACACTGTTTCCTGCACAACTCCAATCCTCAGCTCCCTACCAGCTGCTATGAAAGAAATTAATTGTTTTGCAGCCAAAACCAGCACAGGAGCAAATGGAAGTAACTGAATTGTTACTTGTAGGTCCGTGTTTTGCAGCCGTGAACCTTGAAATGTTAATTTTGAACTTCTTGGTAATCAAGTACCGCTTTGCTGAGGTCCTTGATGTTGTGGTAACATGACACCATTCTTGCTGTCCCTGCAGCATTCCAGCGTGTTTCCAGCCTCCACTCCCTCTGGCCTCTCGGATGACCCCCAGTCCATGTCTCCATCTCCCAGCTATATGTGGGCCTCCAACGCGCCGCCTCGTTACTCGCCACCGTATTTTCCACCTTTTGAAAAGCCACCACCTTACACTCCGTAAAGAATGTGGGAAAGGAGAAAAAAATACTTGCCATTGAAATAATTGTGGACATTTTGTATTTATATTTTACTGTGGGAGGCACTGGGAGGATAGATACAGAAGAAAATTGCACATACAAATATTAGATTGGACTGTTCTTTCTTGCGAGACTTATTTCAGAAGTTTAACAATGGCCTGTGATGGAGGGCACAGACTGCTGATGTTTTAAAGTGTCGGTGAGTAGCAGGTGACCCAAATTTCAGCCTCTCTGGTTCATGTAGTCCTTGATTTTTAATAAAGTGATCCAGCACAGATGACTAACTCTGGTCTGCCTTACTCCATCTTGTGCCAAGCTGAAGTAAGGGTAGCAAGATCAGTAGTTGTAATCTGTTTAAGGGGAGAGTGCTTGCAAACAGTGTGACTTGACGCTGGTTTTGTTTGGCCTTCAGGCTGCAGTTGCTGGGATTTTGGGCAGGAGGGCACAGGACCTGGCTCACTTCACTTGTTGGTTATAGCCTACACACTGAAAAAGTCTTGGGGGAACTGCAACAGTGTCTCAAACTTCAACGCTATTGAAAAGAGATAACATCATAGGATGGTCTCCTATATGTAGTAAAATAACTGGAATATTGCTATTTGAGCGGGGAGAGGGAAGCTTTAGTAGACAAGCTGGTTTTGTTTCAGGATGCTTAAGATAGAAGGTGAAATGGAGTTGTCTCTCTGAATGAATTCAGTGTAAGTAAAGCTGAAGTCAAACAGTTTGGGTGGTTGCACTGCCTGAATCACCCTTGTATTCCTATAAAGAGCATCAGGAGCTGTCCACAAGTCACTGAAACAGTGCAGTGAAAACGTTAATTTATTTATTTCCCTTCTGTTTGGTTGGGATTTTTTTTTAAGCTTGTACTTTAAACTTTTTTAATGGACTGAGTTGGCACCCTGAATAAGCACTGTTTTAGTACCTGCATTATGGGCTGCACATAAGGAATATCCACCACTAGTTCTCCAAGATGTAAGTCTCACACGGTGAAGTTCATCACCCTGTAATATAGGATGAAACTGAGGAATTTGCAATTACTGTTGTGACTTTCATTTAATCTTCAGCTGGTGACTGTGCTGATTGATCTAGATTCCAGCAGATTTTGCATGCATCCTGCATAACAAAAGAAGGTCAGCTTTGATATGTGACACACTGACCTGTAAAGTGTGGTTCTACTCCAGGAAGTGATTTCAGATGACAGCATTCAAATCTGAGCTGCTCAACCTGAGTGTTCTCAACTGCTTACTTCAGGGATAAAAATAAGGTGTTGACATTCTACTCCTTATTTCCTAAAGATTTAATTTCCTTGGCATCAGCTTGTTGACTCTAATTCTCAGTTGCCTACCGTTACTTGCAACTGATAACAGACAAAAAAGGCTCCTACAAGTTAAATCTGGCTTTCGGAATCAAAAAGTGGAATACATGCTAGTGGGGTGGGGAAAAAATCCATTTGGATTTTAAACTGTGGCATCTACTTTTAATCAATGAAAAAATAAAATCAATTAAAATGCTGTCAACATGGAAAACAAACACTGAAGTCTCTGATCTCACTTTTCAAAGTATACCCACATTTTATAATGCTGTTTTTAATCCTATGCATTTGCAAAGCCTTTAGGCTAGACTATGTGTTAAGCTTATCATTTCCACTGTCAAATACTAATCAGTGTGTTAGTTCGTTAAAGGATAATATTGTTTATCCAGAAACAAGTGTAACTTTTCTCCAGTAAGAAGGGAAACTAAATAGCTGGAGAAAGGAATACAACTCATGGGATTTAAAGCAGTAGTGTATGCAAAACATATCCTGATTATTTTGTTTTACTAGAGATTGTTGAAGTGCAGCTCCTATAAATTTGCACACTGAAAATAAATTTATATACTAGGGCATCCTCCACTTTATATTACATTTTATTGAATTAAATCATGATAAAAGAGATCAGGGGCAATTTCAAAACAGACAGTACTTCTCTTGATAAAACTCCCCACAAAACTAGAATCAGAAGGGCACATTCATTTAATATCAGAAGACATTTTATTGCTATATCTTTGAAATAAAAGCTAACAGTCCTGTCTCACTTCTGACAAACACTCTACCATTTGTGCCTGTCAACTAAAGAGGGCTAGAAGGACTAGGGGACACCACAGGACAGGACTGAAACTCCTGAGGGGAACATAACTTACTGGCAGAGAAACAATTAGGAAATGATTGGGTTTGAGCTGGAAAATATTAAACTTCGGAAATACCCAAATTCTCATTTTTTCTAAGGAATATTTAAGCAAAAATTACATTGCTGCTTTAAATTCACTATAAAAGGACAAGTCCATCTTCACATTCGAAAAAATTACTGGTCGGATTTTCTGTTGAATTACCTGTTTCCTTCTGCTTGAGTAAAACTAAGCGTTTAATGTAACTGCAACATTCTGCACTCTACTCATCATTTCTTATGAGAATGTCAAGATTGTGGCTCATATGTACCCTTTTATTACTTTACCAAAGTTAAATAAAATTGTGTGACTTTTGTAAACATTTATAATGCATTTTACGTTTTAGCAACTTTCCTGTCTTGCAAACATCTTCAATGAAAAATTCCAGTATAATTGCATCACAAATTTAGAAAAAAAAAAAATCAAAGAAAAGTTCAACAAACAAAAAAAAACCCCAGCTCTATTTGCTGTATTGGAAATGTGTTTCTACCAGGTATAGCCTAAGACACCTTTTTTAAGTTGTTTTTGAAAGCCCCAGATGCCACCACACTTTTTAATTTTGCAGTTCTACCCACCTAACATGGTGCCCTGACCTCAAGCACTGTAAAGTCACTACTGCTGATTTTTTGCTTCAACACAGAGATGAATAATGCAGGCAGTGGAGTCTTGGTGTCTCCTTTACTCACTTTGGGCCTAATTCTGTCCTGATGATGTCAGCTGCTCCTTGGCGTTAGCAGAGCGAGGTGGAAGCCCTATGCCAAGGAGATAAAAGCATCCAAGACACAGTCATTTGCTGTTAATTATTAAATTGCATTCCTGACCTGTAGTGGTAAGTCTGCACAAAGTAACTGATCTCCTCCACGTTAGCCACGGGTCACCAGCAGTGGAACCTGGATGAATCATGGCCAGTCAGCAGCTGGGGGGAAGAGAAGCCCAAACCATGAGGGAGCTGGAAGGCATTGCACTGGTCACTAGGTATGTTTCTCTTCATTCTGAGCTCATTTGCAATGACAACAGCAGTTGGACAGACTGTTCCACAGCAGCTCTGCCTGTCCTGAGAGTCTGTGTCTATCACAAGGTTTGGCTCACAACACACTGGAGTTGTTCAGCTGATTTGCTTTCTTAGAAAAGGTTCAATTCAACAAAAAAAAACTCAGGCCCAAAAAACTGCCCCCCATGGGTTCCATACTATTCCCAAAGACCTAGAAAAGGATGCTACAAACTGCTGGCAATCAAACATGTTAAGACTGTAAAAGCTGAATTGCAATTAAAAAGAAACATGCTACACACATCTTTAGAATTTAAGATTTTTATTTTTGCCATAGAAAGCTCTAAGAACTAATATCAAGTATTGATTAATGAAAAGTAGAACACAACTTTAAAAAGTATGTTAAGGAAAGACTGTACAACTATATACATCACAGATCTGGGAAAACCAAGAAATGTTTTCACATTTAACATTTCCTAGGCAAGAGCTGTAGAATTCAGAGTTCCATGTATATAGTTGTCAGCTTCTGCATCTTTTTATAAGCTGCATGCCTTAACAGTACAAAATAAATAAGCAGTCAATGTTATTTGTTAAACAAATATTTGTTTAGGTCATATAGTGGAATGTTAGGTACAAATCCCCAAAGAAACCAGACAGTGAGGATGCAGCCACCATTACCATATTCTGCAGCAGGTCCATTAATGGTTTTATATGCATATAAATGACTAAGAGTTGCTACCACAGTCTGTTGAAATTTTTAATTTCTATATAAATGCTTTGTCAGATTCAACCTTTTTCTTCCATAACCCCAAAGCCAATTTCTTAATATTTACATGAGTTTTTTCATTAAGTTAAACTGGAAGCTAAATGCTTACAAAAACAAACAAACCCACAAATATTTAAGTGCAACTGCCAGAAATCTAATAAAAGCTCATGGCCCCATAACAAGTTTTAGAAGAATGGATCTGACATGTTTCCAAACCAATAAATACTGGAAGCAAAATAAAAAAAATGCTTTACATGACCTCTGGACTTTGGGTATCAAAAATCACTTCCAAGGAAAACTGAAGACCCTGAGACACATGCAAGCACGAGTCTTCTAGCAAAAATAGTTACAAAGCCCTAATTTTCCAGTTTTCCTCCAAAAAGAGACCTTTAGTAGGCACAGTTTAATTTAAGGTTTTAAATATACCAGCAGCAAATAGTGATAGCCATTATGTTTAATTCTGCACACTTTGCAATGTATGCTTATTTCCAGATCCCTGTACAGGCCATAAGTCTTGGACTTGATGGTCCTTGTGGGTCCTTTCCAATGCAAAATATTGTGTGATTAAACATGTCATGTCAATAACAAAAATAAAATGTTATTTGTCTCCTCGAAGTTCAGGAAGTCCCACCACAGCACCAGCCAGCTATGGCAGAGCTGCCTGTGCCAACACAGGCAATCCATACTCATGTTGCATAAGGATTATGTTTGACTGCTGAAATGCTGCCACCTCAGACAACACCCCACCTGAAACACTTAGAGCATGCCCCATTATATTCCAAGGGGTCTGCAATATGATCTGGAAATCAGCAGTGTACCATGTTCTTGGCCAACAGAAGTGTTGAGCGTTACTTGCATAAGGTAAACAAATCATTGCTCACATGGATTTCTGGTATCCTTTTTCGTAGCTCGAGTTATATTTGAACCATTTACCATTCAAGTGCCTTTCTGTCTAGAGTCCTATGTCTAAAACCTTAACTTTGAAAGCCATAGGATCAAGATGCTTTTAAAACATGAGAAAGAAAAACCTGTAACTGCAATTTAAGCAATGAAAGGTTACAATAACTAACTAGTACTATGCACAACAGTCTTTCTCAGTCATCTCTAGAACCTGAGCAGTTTTCATATTACCATTTACAAAAATTCAACAAATCACTAAATCTGAAACGCTAAACTATGACTCAGTAAACAGCTGTTTGTTTTCCTCAGATCTATCATCTCCTGACCAAGTTGGACATCTAATTAATTTTCTAAGAGCTTAAAAATGTACCAATTGCAAGGTGAATAAGAACAACATAATAAACCCAAACCTGAAAACGAATGACAACTAGACAACCACAGGGCAATTATACTTTGGATTATGGTAAATAAAGGGTATTTTTGGATTGTTGAGTTAGTCCTCATGCTTCCACAGTCTATAGATGGAGGAGAAAAAATCCAAACCCCTGCTTCACTTGAAGATCTAGGCAAACAGGCACACAAGACCCTCAGAGTCTCAGTGCTAAACCAATAAAGCAGTTACATGACTTAATAGTTTTGAGAAGCCTTCAGCTAAAACAACAAAAAGTATTACTTTTATCGTAATTGTTTTTAAAATTCCAGACTGAAGCCCTTCTTCTTGAAGAGCAAAAAAAGGAACATCACTTTATATCAAAATAACTACTGGCATTTTTTCCAGCAGTAAGAAAACCTAACATTATTCCTCAAGCTTTAAGAAGGTAAATTATCTCCTTGTAAGTGTTCTAAGCTTCTTCACTTCGTTGAGCTTTGTGGGTTTTGGATTTTTTTTCCACTGCAAAAAGTGTAAAGTATAATGGTCCAGGCACTGAATACTCTGCTCACCATACTGCCAAGTGTAAGTAAAGTTTGTTCAAGTTAGCCCTAACTGAGTATCTCTCGTTGACAAGACTACTTGCATGAAGACAGATGTTTCATAATGTTTATAAAAGCAGAACTAAGATGCTAGCTCAAAAATACACTACTCCAGTGCAGTAGTAGGTAATTTATTTTGGCCCCTTACAGTAATGAATTGTTCACAAATGTGAGGTGTGGGATTACTGTTTTTAAACAGTTCCACAACCAAAAGACTATGAAGAAAAAAAAATCCTCCTGTTTTCTTGGTTAACATCTAAACAGAATTCAGCATTAAAGTGCTAACATGAAAGGAAGAGTTTACCTAGTAAGTATGGGTACTGGAAATAGTTCAATTATTTTAGAAACATCTCTAGCTCTTTAGAAGAGATTATACCTTTTCAAGCTACAAATCCTCATGTTTTGATGAAATTTAACATACCGTAAAACACTGCCAGCTCCTTAGAAATGTCTTCCTCTCTGTTCAGGTTAATTTTGAGATTAATTGCTTCCACAAATCACTGCAGTTAACATGAGCCAGCTAAGTGCTATCATTTTGGTGACTTCATAGAACAAGTTAGCTTGTTTTAACTTTAACCTTTTATTTTACAGCCATTTTAACAGTTCAGTTAAAGCAGCTGCAATATTTCTGCACTGAATCCTTTTCCCAGCACTTAATGCATTTCAGTAAGATTCTGGTATTACAAACTCAAATTCAGTACTTCCCTCTGACGGATTCTGTTTAAACATTGTTTCGTTTCCCTGCGGAACGAAAATGTCATCCCAGGTAATTTGTTTTGCGGCAGAGTCAGATGTTGCTCCTTCAGTGCCATCCTTCCCTGAGCCAACATGACAGACAATGCCACCCTGGCCTATGACGGGGACGCTGCTGGGGCGGTCACTAATGTAGGCGTACTGCCTGATCTGCAGAGACCTGCAGGGGTGCAGGCGGTACAGCTTGGTGTCCCCGGAAGGGTCTTGGCTGTGAACTGATCTGATGTGGGACACTGTGATCTGGTAGTTGATGAAAGTCTTGCCACAGGTCAGGCACTGGTACCTGCGCTCCCCGGTGTGGTGGAGTTCGTGCTTGGTGCGATACTCTGCCAGAGCAAACACCTTGTCACAGTATCGGCACGGGTACTTCTTCTCCCAGGAATGGACGTTAAAATGTCTCCGCAAGCTCGTCAGACACGCGTAGGATCTCTTACACACGATGCAGATGTAGTACACCCTGCCATCCACTATGAGCTCGTAATGGTCATCGTGCTTTACTTTCATGCGTTTCCTGTTTGAAGAATCATCACCAGATGTTTTAGGTGTGTCCTCAGGCTTGGCTTCCCCTTCCTCGGAATCGCCCTTTACAGGGATGACTATGTCATATGTATCCTCACCGATATTTGCATAAACCTTGCAGCCTGTGGATAAGCCTCCTATCTCAGTTGCTGTATCTAATGTTATGATTTTCTGTCCATCAACCATGTTCTTTGATGGTATGCCCGAACTCAATTCCTTGTTGTTTCCACTGAGGACATCTGAGATTTTTAGTTTAAATTCTCCAGGTTTAGTAAAAGGCTCTTGTGGAAATGTAGCAACCTGTTTTTTCTGTACACCTGTTACTTCAGTGCTGGCTGCCTTGGGAACAGAAGATTGCTGAGCCAGAGAGCTGCTGCTGACAGAACGAGGACTAGAGGAGCTAATGATATCCACATCTTCAACAACCTCTTCATCATCCACAGCAGTTGTTTCCACTTCAGTTGAGGAGCCATTATTAGATGGCTGCTGGTTCTCCTCAAGTAAATTAATTGTAGGGGTCACATGTGTTTGATGCAAGGTGCTGGCACCAAGTGATGAGTTCAGCAGAGGCTTGTTTAGCACAATGATATTAGGGGTAAAATGCTGGGGAGTTGCCAAGACAAGTGATTCAGCACCTGATGGTGTTTGGTTTGGGCTCAGCTGAGTGGCAGACAAAGTGAGGTTTTGAGCTGCTGTGGTGTTTGTCAAATGGGGAGAGCCACCACTGCCACAGGATTTTTGGTCAGAAGCTCCAGCTGGACTTGAGCAAGGCTGGTTCTGGCTTGCAGCATTTTTATCTTTAGTACATTCTTTTGGAGGAACAATCTCAGAACAAAAAATTACATCATCATCTTCTTCATCCGAATCGCTCACTGTAATTTTTGTAGTCTCATATTCTATGCCATGTAAGGAGAACGACTGAGTTATAACTGGCATCCCATCTGTTGCCTCTTGACTCTCTGGCCTGATTAGAGGTACTTGTGTTTCAGCATCCCTTTGACTTGGACCAGAAGTTTCTGAAGCACCATCTTTGACTTCATTCGGCACGAGTTTCCCTTCAGGTGGAGGTATGCCCAGGTCAGCTATGAATTTAACACCCAGCTGCTGCCCTGATTTAATCAGTTCATCAAGTAAATCGGATCGAATGCTGATTATTTTGGAGCTATAAATATAATTAAGAATTTCTGCAAAAATTTCTGCTCTTACAAAGCTCAGTTCAACCACTTGACCAGCCACTGAGAAGAGCTGGTGAAAGTATGTGCTTGAGGCTGAAAGGATGTTTCTGTGAGCTCGAAATTTCCGGTCCTCCACAATGACTGTAACATCACAAAAAAGTCCATGGCCACGTTGTTCATTCAAAGACTGAAGGAGCACACTGGAATACTGAGTGTCTGTTGCAGAAATCAGTTTTTTCCCCTCCATTCCTACAAAGGGAAAGCAAAAAAGTATCAAATTAGTAAAAGTATGGACTTGCAGTTTTAATTGCATGACAACATTCCCTTCTTTCGAAGAAACCAAATCAGATACTGCTCATAAGGATATGTGTTACTGTGCTCTGCAGATTTGTTTCTTGGTGTTTGTCCTTTCAGCTTCCACACACGGTAAGTGCAATTCTGAATATCCCCTCTGCTCTTACAAGGTGAGGAACAGAGAAACAACTGCTTATCGTACACAACAGCAAATAAGGTACATTTGAAAACCAAGAAGATGGAAGATTTGGGTCCCTCAAATGGCTTTAAATATTATCAGATTTTTCTTTTTGATTGTGAAAATATTTCCCAAATTGTTATGAGAAAGTCCAATAACTCAAAGTTATTTATAGGCAAGACAGCATTATCCGTGCAGCTGTATATTACTAGTCAACTCAGTTGCTGAAAACACTACAAATACTGCACTTCCCACTCCAGAAAAACAATTTTTTAACCCCTCATCATATATTCACAAGGCTACTTTGCCTCTCAACCCGAGACACCGAGGCAGCACGGTGACAAAACAGACCTGCAAAGCCAAACCAGCCCCTCTCTCACACTGCCCACCCACGGCCCCCAACACGCCGCAAAGACACCCCAACACCAAAATACACAGAGCAGCGCGGTACGGGCCGTCATTTCACCCGCAGAACTTTTATCTCCGCGGGCCGGGCCGGGCCGGAGGGGCTGGAGGGGCCGGAGCCCCGCTCGGCCGGCCGTGCTGCCCGCGGGGCTTCACCGAGACAACGAGCGCTCCGGGCGCTCCGGGGGTGTTCCGGGGATTGACCCGCACCGTGTTCCCGGGTGTTCCGCGGGCAGGGCCGGGCCGGGCCGGGCCGGGCCTGGTGGCGGCCCGAACCCCCGGTCGGCCCC
>WBMV01007374.1:795302-821872 GCA_013396655.1 Campylorhamphus procurvoides
GCTCCCGATCCCGCTCCCGCTCCCGGTCCCGCTCCCGCGATCGCAGCGGCCCCAGGCGCCCCCCTCGCCGCCGCAGCCGCAGCCGGTCGCGCAGCCCCGGCGCGCCCCACGGGCACCACCACGGCAAGGGCTGGCCCGAGTACTACGAGAAGGAGAAGGAGGAGATCCTGCGGCAGAGGCGAGCGGGGCACCGGGGGCGGCAGCGCGGGGTGCTCGGGGCTGCACACGGGGGCTCAGTGCGCCTGTTTCCCTTCACAGGAGACTCAATGAGAGAGAGAGGATTGGAGAGCTGGGGGCACCCGAGGTCTGGGGGCTGTCACCCAAGGTTCCTGACCCTGAGTAAGGCTTATTCTGTATTCTTTCCTTCCATTTTTTGAGTATACATTGAGTATATATTGACTATATATATTTGATTATATATTGAGTATATATTGACTATATATTTGATTATGTAGTGACTATATATTGATTATATATATTTGATTATATATTGACTATATATATTTAATTATATATTGAGTATATATTGACTGTATATATTTGATTATATAGTGACTATATATTGATTATATATATTTGATTATATATTGACTGTATATTGATTATGTGGCACTCTAATTTACAAAACCACCTTTTCCCTGCGCTAGTCTCATTGCCACAGTTCTTGTTGTGTCAGTTCAGTTCATTTCTGAGTCAACAATGAGATTATTGCTTTTTTTCCCGCAAGTGATTCAAAATATCAGTTATGCAGTATGTGATTCCACAGATCAGGTGACCGTTGTTGTGGTTCTGAAAGCAGTTCCCATGCTGCAAATCTTTAACAGCTTACTCCATTGCAAGTATTGAAAAGTATTGAAAATCTGTAAGCATGTGTTTGGTCATGCATGTATCTGTGATCTTGAGTACTAACAAAGTAGATTTTAAATAGAAAACTGTTATTTTTATGCAGTTCTGATGAGCATACACCGGTAGAAGATGAAGAGGCAAAATCTAAGAGCAGTTCTTCCGATTCCAGCTCAGAAGGTATTTTGTTTGGCTCACACAGCTTGTTTTGAAAGTGGGAAGCTCCTGAAGTCTAGAACCTGCTGCAGTTGCTTGCTGGAGGTTTACTGGCTTTGATGGGTGGGAGTGAGTGAGCTCCAGCTCAGAGGAGAGCATTGCCTTGGGAAGATTGGGAGATACATATGCAGCTCGTTGATAGATCTTTGTTCTCTAATATTATACTTTAAACATATTCTAGAGGAAAAGAAGAAAAAGAAGAAGAAAAGAAAGAAGAAAAAAAGCAAGGCATCCAAAAGAAAGCGCAGAAAACATTCTGAGGACAGTGACAGCGAGTCGGAGTCTGAGCAGAACTCCAGTGGTAAGACAAGAGGGTTTCAGCTGGTGTGTGAGAGCTGAACACAAAGTGACACTTCTGGCTTGAAGTGTTCTGAATTTACAGAGCTGCAACATCAACCAGTAGTCTTTTCTTTCACCATCTTGCTGGGTTTGCAGTGCCTTTTCCTTGAGTGGCTGCAGTCTGGCCTCAGGAAATAGGATTTCTGAACTAAACATCCATTGGGCATCTCACGACAGAGACCTGTTCAATATGTTCTCATATTGATCAATACTGCAGGCAGCTTTCTACTAATGCTTTCTTAGTGTTGTTTAGGACCTAAACAGTCATGTCAGAGAAGCTGTGTATGTACTGGGGCATTCTGGTGGAGGCCAGTCCAGTAAACTACTTAGTTATAGCTAATAATTTCTTTTTGATGATAAATATAATTACTTTTTCTTCAGATGAAGATAAAAAGAAAAGCAAGAAGAAGAAAAAGAAGAGCAAAAAGTAAGTGCCCAGGTTGCTGTATGTAAATCTGTCTGCTGTTATCTGGAGGGCAGCTCCACTTCCGTTGCAGGCCCTGGTAATTCAGGCTGCAAGTGCTGACAAATAATATTAATTTGATGGGTTTTCTTTAAACCAACAGAATTATGCAGCATAGACAACTCCCTGCAAGGGTAGACACACTTTCTAACAATTTATGAAAGACCTAACTGTATATATTATCTTGGCTTTGCTGTAAGGTGTCTTCTATGAAAAAACAACACTCTATATGCAGACAGCCTGTCTTGCCATAGGTAGAAGTTGCCTTGAGTATTATTCCAAGCAAATTCTGGTACATAGCATGTCTTTCTGACTTTGTCACAGGAAGAAGTATAAGAAAAAGAAAACCAAGAAGAGCAGGAAGGAATCCAGTGATTCAAGTAGTGAAGATTCTGATGATGAAACTCTTCAAGGGGATGATCTCTGGATTGAGAGATCAAGTAGGTTCACCTGACTTTAAATTTGGATCAAAAATTTTTGGTGTCCTTTTTGTGAATTTTGTTAGGTCTTTCTGACTTCTGTAACACTTCTGATAAGAAAGACCAATGGGCACATTATCAGTCTTCCTCATTATTTGACTGTTGCAGAAAATACCGAAGCTGATAGCTTGATTGGACCAGAGGCTCCCAAAACTCACGCATCTCAGGATGACAGGCCTTTGAAGTGAGTAGCCAGCTCTAACCATATTTTAATCAAATCAAGTAAATCAAGTGTGAAAGTTACTGTTCAAAAGGGCTGTTACAACAATATGGCATGCAGAGGGAGAAATGCTGTGCCAGAAACTCACAGACAGAAGTGCTAGTGCTGCTAGCCTTTCCCCTGGCCTGAATTTGAGTAGAAAGGTCTGCTTTACGCTTTATAGCCTTGATTCCTAGAAAATGAATTGTTAGGTACCTTTATTCTAATGCTCTGCAGTATTGTGATTTTGTAGTGTCTTCATTCCTGTTTAATGAGAATAGACTGAACTGGTAATTTAAGATGTCATTGCTGGTGTTAGCCATAAGAAAGAAATAGGCCAATATGTGGGAAAGAGTAAGAAACTGTTTAAAAATGCAGCTGTATCTGGTTGTGAACAGGGCTCTTTCTCTATTTGAGACTGAAATCCTCCCTTATTTTTTAAGCTATGGACATGCCCTCCTGCCTGGTGAAGGTGCAGCGATGGCAGAGTATGTAAAAGCAGGAAAACGTATTCCCCGGAGAGGTGAGATCGGCCTGACCAGTGAAGAGATCGCGTCGTTTGAGAGCTCTGGTTATGTCATGAGTGGCAGCAGGTATGGTTTTGATGGTGGCAGTGGTTCAGGGACATTTTCAAGAGCTGCTTTCTCTGTTGGCTCAGTGGAAGACTGCTTCCAAGCTCTAGTTGAAAGGAGAGGTTGAAATGGAGAAGGTGCTCTGTGTGCTTGCAGTAATCTACATTAAACTCCCCTTTGCATCCTGGAAAAGCTCACCATCTTTCTCCTCAAGAACAAAAGTTCGTTCCAGGCAATATACTATACTGTAAATTATCTTTATTTCACATGAGAAAATGCTTGTAGTAGGTGGCTCAAAACGAGTGTGTTTGGACGGCCCTGGTGATGTGCTGGCTCTTCAGCAGGAGACAGATTCAAAGGGTGAGAGGTTGGCTGCACTTTTTGCTCGATGAATCCAACAGGAATTTCACTTAAATTTTGGTGAGCCAGCAGCTGACACCCTGGAGGAGGAGGTGGGGCTTCTGGCTGACTGCCTGAGAGCAGACATGCTCCAAAAGTGTGTTCCTTGCTCTGCCACACTTCTTCCTGGGCAGGTTTGTGTGCAGTTGGGATTCTCAGCGTAGGTGTCTTTACTGAAAGCCCCTCAAAGCATCCAGGCCAGGTGGTGGATCCAGCTGTGGCAGGGCAGTGAATCCCCCTGCCCACACTGACGTGCACCGTGCTCTCCCCGCAGACACCGGCGCATGGAGGCCGTGCGGCTGCGCAAGGAGAACCAGATCTACAGTGCTGATGAGAAGAGAGCCCTGGCATCCTTCAACCAGGAGGAGAGGAGGAAACGAGAGAACAAGATCCTTGCAAGCTTTCGAGAGATGGTCTACAGAAAGACTAAGGGCAAAGAGGAAAAATAATGCTTTATTTGAGTTGTGCACTATTGTCCCTCGCAGCAGCTGACCTGTGCCAGTCGTGATTTGGAAAATGCTGCAGGTGCTGCAGCGCCTTTCACCCAACAGGGCCAAGCCCCAGGGGTGCATTACTTGTGTCAGGGAAACAGAGTTATTTTCTTCAGAGTTTTTTGGATGACTTGTTCACCATCTACAAGGAATCCCTGTGAAGTGAAAGGCTACAAGGCAGGGAAGGCAGGAAGAGACATTAGAGATGTTAGTGTTCTGCACTTGCTTTGCATCAGACAAGCAGGAGGAACCCATGGGAAGGCTTTGTTACCTAATACCAATGTGTCATTTTTTTAGTCCATGTATTTTGATTAATCATAGAATCGTTTAGCTTAGAAAATACATTTAACAAGCTACTACTAACAGTAGCAAAAATGAAGGAACTCCTGAGTTCCTGTTTAAGATCTAGGATTGTCCACTTCACTATTTTTTCAGAAGTCTTTCAGATTTAGGTTTTTCTCAGAACAATGGAGTTTGGTTTGTGGCTCAAAATAGACTTGTAAATATTTTGTACATGAGTTTATAATTTAATACAGATTGGCTTCAGTTACTTCAGAGCAAGCAGATTGCAACTGGGGTGTAAAATAACAGTAATAGCAGGGTTTGATCTTCACTGAAATCTATGGTGAAGAACTAAGTTGCTTGCTTCTTTTTCTCCTATGTTATACATAGGCATCAGAGCAGTGGGGTACAGTGATTGGAACCCCTGGATGTACAAAGGTGGTAACAGAGATGTATCTTTCAATTTATTTGAAATGTTTTTGTCTATGAAAGTGTTCTAGATTAAAACCTTATTTTAACTCCTATAGTATTTTAATTTGGTCTCTTGCAGCAGCATTACATGGCCTGCTTTAAATCCTGTACTTTGAGGCTTTGCTCAAGCAGTGCTTATGTGGTGGTTATCTTTGATTCAACTGCATATTTCCAAACATATCCCCTTTGGACTTATTTTTAAAAAAACATTTGAGAAAAATAAAGCCTTTTTGAGAGGGCTTTTGTTCCCCTAAAACCTTTCTATCCTTCTTTTTGTTCCCCTAAGTTTGGCAGCAGAGATGTCTTGTATGTTTGTACAAAGAAAATAAAAGTCCTTAAGTCCTGTCATGTTTTCCCTGGAGTTCCACAGACTTGATGGTTTGCAAACAGCAAATCCCTCCCAGCTGTCTCTTCCCATTTACACTCTGGAACCTGGTTCCATCCTACTGAACCCACCCATACCTGCCAGGGACTGTCACATAAAGCCAACTGCCATCTCAGGGCTTCACTGATTTTGCACAGGTTCAATGCTTTTTATGTATCCAAAGTAGAGATGCTGCTAAGGAAGAGCTTTTCTTTCTTCATTGTGTTTATTTGGTTCTCCACAACGGAGCATTGGTGATGGTGATTTGGAGCTGCTCATTGGGAACGAAGTCTTTCTATGAGGATTATTTTATTTTCAATGATGTCCTCAAGCCACTTTTCTCTAAACTGAAATTCTTCTGGCCTGGAGGATAGAATAAAAAGGGGGTAAGTTGTAAGAATAATATTGAATCCAAGTTTGGCCAGCTGAGAGCTGGCCTTTATTCACCAGGCAAGCCTATCTGCTGCAATAAAGACCCCCCTAGACTGTGTAAGCAGGACAAATTCTTCCTGGAGAAGGCAGATGCCCATGGGGTGGCTATCCATGCTGGTGGGGGAATGAAGCTAATGATCAGGAGGGTCATTTCATTTTGTGTAGCAAAATTTTGGCAGCTTTCTCCACCGCCCTGCTGTTACTGCAAACTTATATCAGGCTCCCTGTTTAGTTTTGGCATGGAAAAGCTTGCTGGAACCTCCTGAGATGTGTCAGTGACAGAAGAGTAATACCATTTACCTGCGAATCAGCCTGCTGGCCTCCAGTCTGAAGAAAACCTCCACAGGCGAGGTCTGAAAGAGAGCAGAGACAGGGCAGAGGTCACACACAGCCCCTCAGAAAGCAGACTGTGGAGTTAGGTGAGAGCTACCATCTGCTTCTTCAAAAATAACCTACACTTTTGTACAACATTTCTGATACAGATTAGAATAGTTTTAAAGCCTCTGTATTCTTATGAAGGCAAGGACTCATAAGTTACAATTTTAAATGTGTGCTATGATGTAAGATATCTGGCTATTGGCTATGGGCTCTTGTGCTGGATTTGACTGGGAGAGAGTTAATTTTCTTCACAGCAGATGGTGTGGGGCTGTGGATTGGATTTGTGCTGGAAACAGGGTTGATAACTCAGTAATGTTTCCCTTATCACAGCAGCGTTTTCCTGCCTCCAGAACCCCCTTGTACTTCTGTCCCTTAAAGGACTGGTGCCTGCCAGCTCTGAGCACTTACGTCAGGTTTGAGTTTGGAGATCACTATAACAAAGTAGACACTTGCTGTTGCTCTTGGAATGGGTTTTCTGCGTGTTGGGATGCCCCAGCAAGCTCTGTAATGGTACCTCGTGCTGTCCTTCAGTTCTTCTTCCTCAAGAAATTCCACATGGTGAAGCCACCTTTCGTGAATGTCCCACGTCTGTGAATAAAGGCATCACACTAAGACTCCCTCTCTAGCAGAGGTGACTAGAAAGGAAACCGAGGTGGTGTCCTTTAATTTTTCACACTTTGTAACAGTGAAAAGGACTTCGTAAAGTCCTGACAAATATGAAAAATGCTTAAAAAATGCTCCATCATTGTGTCTGTTTATCTCCTTGGACTCCTGAAGGCTGCATGCAAAACACACTGTAGCAAAAAGGTCTTAAACTCTATATAAGGTGAAGCAAAAACTGTGCAAAACTAGGAGAGGAGGTGCAGAGAAGCTTTTTCCAACTTTTCTGTATTTTTCTTTTCTCTTTGCCCCTTTTACAATTAATAAGATAAAAACATCAGGTTTTGGTATCAACATACAATTTTGATTTTTAATCTCGTTTCAGGGAATATTCAAACCTGAAGTTCTTTCCACAATCTACAGAGAGCTCTTTCTGCTCCTCTGTGATTAAGCAGATTGTAACACCTTCCTGAGCAGGTGGGATTGTCACTCACAGAAATGAGCTCTTCAATCTGCTCCTGTCCTCTCTCCACTGTGAAATCGTTGCCTGTAACCCACTGGATGGTTTTGATAATACCCTTGGTTTCTGAAACGGATAAAATGCTGTCAAATCCTCCTGGGAAATTAAAAAAAAAAACCCAGCACATGCTAATAGAGCAAACACAATACCTTTCTCCTTTTTCTCCAGCCCTGGAAGACTTCCCTCATTTTTTGCGGGGGTGTGATCTTTTCCCCCTTCGTTGTCCATTGGCTTCACCTTTAGGGAGAGAAACACACAGAGAGAGGGAGAAGAGCCGGTGTTGGAGGCGCAGGACCCTCCGGAGGGAGGCACAGCCCCTGCTGCCCCCCCGGCTCACCCCGGGGGTCCCGGGGCTGGGGGGTCCCGGTGGTGTCCCGGTGGTGTCCCAGTGGTGTCCTGGTGGTGTCCCCGGTGATGTCCCGATGATGTCCCGGTGATGTCCCCGCCGGGCACCGCAGCGTTCTGTCCCGTCTCCATGGCGAGAGACGCCACCGTCCCCCGGCATCCCCTGCGGACACTCCGGGAAGCGCCACCCCAGCAGACATGCCCTGCAGCTGAAGGAAGGGCAGTGCGAGCAGGGAAACAGCCCTGGGGACCCGCCAGCCTCGGCAATTCGGGAGCCGAAGCAGCCCGAGCTCCGTGGTGTGCCGGTCCAGCCCGGTGTGCAGGGGCTGTGTGTGGGCTCTGAACACCAGCCCTGCGGAGGGAAAGGACCAACAGAGAGAGGCCAGAAAGGTTTTGGCACACCACAGTGTGCTGAATTCCCAGCGGCCGCTCTTCCAGAATGACAGAAGGCTGTTGTATGGAATCAGCTGCTGGGTAGATAATAAGCAAAGAGCAGGTCCTGGTCCTTGTGGTCTCATAGAGACCACATCTCAGATGTTCAGCAGAGAGAGCATTAATGCAGGCCTGGAAATTTCTCAGAAATTTCTGTAATTCACGTGACTGTGCACCTCATTCACTGCACGTGGTTGGTTCTGGTTGTTTCACACCCCGTGTCTCAGTGAATCAGTGTTAGTGGCAGTGACACAAGATCTGTGTTTCACCCTGTTTGCCACACTCGAACAAGCAGACAAGAGGCATGGTTTATAGTGAGTTTAGGATGTAGCAGAGGCACATTTTGGCTTTATTGTAAGTTGAGACTGTTGAATAGTACTGCAGGAGTGACACTGGTTACCCATGCAGACTGCTGCAGTCAGCAGGGCTGAGACAGGGAACTGTGCAAAAATAAGATCAGTCCTCTTGGCATTCCTTTTCTTCCTTTCACAGAGAGCAGCCTAGGGTACATCAGAGTGCATAAAGTGAGGAAGCCAATTCCATCCAAAGCTTTGAATGCAACTTATGCAGCTTACATGTATCTCTCTGGGATAACAGATTTACAGAGGGAAAAAACCTGCAGCTGCAAAACTGCAGCCAGACAGCCAGGTCAGTGAAGGAAGGGGAGATGCTCCAGGAGCTGGAGCAGCGATTCCCCTGCAGCCCATGGTGAAGGCCACAACCAGGCAGCTGTGCCTCTGCAGCCCATGGAGATCCACAGCAGAACAGAGATCCACCTGCAGCCCAGGGAACACCCCACTTGGTTTTATTTCTCGTTATCCAGCTCTTATTTGATTGACAATAGATTAATTTCCCAGAGTTCAGTCTTGTTTGCCTGTGATGGTAATTGCTTAGTGGTCTTTCTCTGTCCTTATTTCAACTTGCAAGCCTTTCACTGTATTTTCTCTCCCTGTCCAGCTGAGGAAGGGTGTGACAGAGCAGCTTTAGAGGGCACCTGGTGTCCAGCCAGGGTCATCCCACTGCAGCAAGACAGAACAAGGGTGGAACATATATATATCTTTATTTAAGAGTTAAATCGTTTCCTGTAGATACATGGATTCTTCAAAGTGCTGCCACCTTAGTCTATGTTCTCCAGACCCTGAAAAAGAAAACATAACAGCTATATCTGTATCATTCTTTCCACTAATGTGCAACAGGGCATAGCTGAAAATACCGGTTTTCAAACTACATTTAATTATGCACATTCCAATTAAAACACAATTATAAATGCACATGCCAAGAGGCAGAGCAGCTGAAGGCACAGAGCGAGCTCCGACAGCCCCAGGAGCGTTCAGTGGCCACCCCAGGGGCCGCGGGAGCCCCATCCCAGAGCCCAGCACCTGCCCATGCTCCCAAAACCTGCCTTGGACACGTAGTACTTGTTGACACCGGACACCCGGCGGTCCCTTTCCATCAGGGTCCACTGGTAGGGATAGCGGGCGATCCTCTTCTCCTGCGGGCACAGCGCTCCGGTTAGTGCCCCGGGCAGCGGCCCCGGGGGCCTCGGCGGGACGGGGTCCCGAGGAACGGGAAAGGGGGGAAAGGGGGAAAGGGGAAAAGGGTATCCCAGGGGATGGAGGGGCCGGGGTCAGGGCCGAGCCCCGCGCTGACCTTGCCGCCGTTGCACAAGCGGTGCATGAAGACGGTGGAGAGGCCGGGGATGCTGAGGCAGACGCCCATGATGGCCATGCCGGGCAGGATCTCGTACCACATCCCGCCGCCGGTGCCGGTGCCGGTGCCCGCTCCACCGCCCCGGGCACTCCCGGCCTGCCCCGCGCCCTTCCCGGCCTGCCCCGCGCCCCTCACCGACCGGCGACTGCGCTGCGGGGGGACAGGCCCTAGGCGAGGGGGGAGGACGTGCCCGCGCCCCCTGTCCCGATCCCGATCCCTGTCCCGGCCCCTGCCCGATCCCGATCTCGATCCCTGTCCAGATCCCAATCCCTGTCCCTTTCCCGATCCCTATCCCTGTCCCGCTGCCGTTCCCGATGCCGCCGGGCCAGGCCGCGCGCGGCGCACGCCGGGAGTTGTAGTCTCGCGGGGGCCGCGCGCTCCCCGTCTCCGCAGTCTCGCGAGAAGCGGCGGCCAATGAGCGCGCGGGGGCGCGCGGCGCTGCCCTGGCCCGGGAGCGGGGCCGGGATCGGGGTCGGGACCGGGATGAAGGAGGACAAGGAGAACGCCAGGCCCAAGGACCGGCGCGGCGCCACCGCCGNGCCCCGCTCCCTGAGCCCGTGCCGTGCCGTGCCGCAGGTGGTGATCCGGCGGCTGCCGCCCAGCCTGACGAAGGAGCAGCTGGAGGAGCACCTGCAGCCCCTGCCCGAGCACGACTACTTCGAGTTCTTCGCCAACGACTCCAGGTACGGCCGCCGCCCCGCCCGGGCGGTCCCGGGAGCCGCCGCCGCACCCGGGCCCCGGTGGCGCCGCCGCCCCGTCAGCACAGCGGCCTCGGTTTGTGTCTCCGCAGCCTGTACCCGCACATGTTCTCCAGAGCATACATCAACTTCAAGAACCAGGAAGACATAGTCCTCTTCAGGGATCGCTTCGACGGCTATGTTTTCATCGATCACAAAGGCAAGGGAAGGGCACTCGGCTGGGTGTTGCTGCTGCCCCGCTGTCTGAGCCCTGGGCGGGCTGGGTTGTGGAGGGGGGGTGTGAGCAGCCACCTCTGACTTGTTCGGGTTTGGCGCCTTAAGTGTGTGTTGTGCAGTATTTCACAGAACAAAAACACCTTATGCTTTGTGGAAGCTCATCTAAACTGATTTCTTTTAAATATATATATTTTAAGAGGGTTTTTGTATATAATGTGTAAAATCCAGTTAGGTGTACTCAAGGTACCACTGGTGGTGATACAAATCCTGATACTGAGGTGAATGTTTGCACTGTTATACCTGAGGATCAAGTCTGAAAAGTGATAGCAGGTACATGCTGTCACTGCCTAAACAAATGAAGCTGAGGTTACTGATGTCACCCTCTGCTACTCCCCTCACCTGCTCTGTCCACTTCCAACAGCATCACTTAACTTTTGGTCAGTTTTTATCTGAAATTGTTGCCTGTTTCAATTTACAACTGAGTGAGTCATCTTGATTCAATAAAAGGAACAGCTTCTTCCTTGCAGACTAGATTGTGAAAGTGACTGCTTTGGAGACATTAATCTGTAGGAAACATTTTAGTTTAATTAATTGGTTAACATTCAAGTATTTAGTCACCACTTACCTGCTTTCTAAACACATTAGGTTTCATGGGTTTAAATTTTGCCTTTCAGAAGTGCTTACATTGGGCAGCACCAAAAGTTGTTATTCTCTCATGGATTGACCTGAAATGTATTTATTTAGCAAAAGCTCTAACAAGAGTCTTCCTGCTGTCTTGGGCAGTGGAAGGGTTTCACCTGGAGCTTTGGTTCTGGTGTATGTGACAGGTGTTTTATGTGACCAAGTTCTGTCCACAAGATTCTTCCTTATTTAGGAGAGTCGTAGGAGGGTTGCAAGTTTGTGAATTCTGCTGTCTCTAAGGTGTTTTTTTTGTTCAATTGCTTTCAAAATACAATAATTTTTATGCTAAGTAATCTCTTCTAGTATTGCATCTTTCTTGTGAGGCTTATCTTTCTACTTTAGATAAGGCCAATATGCTCTATTTTATTTCTGTTTCATGTCTATTTTAATGTATCTTTCCCTCTCAGCAGGTCAGGAATATGCTGCCATAGTAGAGTTTGCACCTTTCCAAAAAGCTGCAAAAAAGAAGAGTAAGAAAAAGGATGCCAAAACTGGAACTATCGAAGATGGTATAACAGCAAGATAGTTTGTTTTGCATGTGTGGATTGAAAACCTTAGCAGTATAATTTGAATATGGTTTTATTCTGGCCCTATAGTTCCATCAATAGCACGTTTCCTTAATTACATGTGAAACTTATTAGCACTGCTCTGTCAGCTGCAAGTCTATTAAATGGTTGTCCCAGACAAACATAATGCAGCAGCTAATTTGAGAGCTGTCAATTTATGAAAAGATGGCATGTAAACAGCCCAATTTATGTAAATCTAACCCAGACTTCCTGCGGTGCACAGTGCAAATGCTTTTCATGCATCTCTTCTTTCCCTCCCCTCTTTTTTTTTGCTCCACGTCCTTTTCCCCTTCTCTGTAGATCCAGAATACAAGAAGTTTTTGGAAAGTTACAGTGCAGATGATGAAAAATTAACCTCCACTCCTGAAACTTTGTTGGAGGAAATAGAGGCAAGAAACAAAGAGCTAATAGGTATGGAAATCCGTGTACTGTAGTTATATTTTCCTAGAGCACAAAGAAACGTACGTGGTTTGTAATTTGAAGCTGTGATTTCTTGACCTGGAGGAGACTGAGTTATTTTGTGTGCCTACTTAGTATTTGCTAAACCTTTAGGCTAATATTATACAGTGTATTTTGTTTTATTTCCAGGCTCTAAATTCTTCCCTAGGTTGAAGTTTTAGATGACAAAGTTCCTTCCTGTTGCAAGCCACTGGTCAGATGCTTGTTAGCCAGACTAGGCTGTGGAGTGGTTGCATTTCAGTGAGATGCAGTGATGTTTCATTCAGGCACAAGTTAAGAGATAATGTGCTTGGGGAAAATATCACCAAAATATGACCAGGTTGCTCTTTTTAAGCAAGTTACAGGGATATGTCTTTAAAAACAAAAGTGTGGGAAAAGCCTAATGTGGACTGAATATCCCTGTGCATGGAGGTGTACTGGATATCACAGTAGTCCTAGAGAAGTTTATGGAATCCTAATAGTTGCCATTGTTCAGAGATAGGTTTGGAATACTTGTTTCACTTCTGTATTGCTGTATGGGAGAGGAGACAGGCAGGGGAATCTGTAAGGATGCTTCACTTCATACAGGCTCTTGTTGTAGGTATTGCAGTATTGGATAAGGCATATTGTTTACATTTGTTTTATATATTCTCTAGCTAAAAAGACTACTCCTTTGTTGAACTTCTTGAAAAACAAACAGGTAAGACTTAACTCCAGAATCTTTTTGTTGTTTGCAAGTACAGTTTGCTCATTTAAAGCCTGGGTGTGGGTATTGCAATGCATCTGTTGATATGTTTCTGCCCTTCCTTGAAGAAGGAGATTTTGACCCAGCTTACCTGTCAACATCTGGTTCACATGTTTTAAAGTACTAGAATGTTGGTCCTTGTAGGAATGCTGATGCTTTGTGTATATCCTGGTCACAGCAAAATAACTCTTGTGGCGCTGCCGAAACAGACTCCATTTTAATGCTTCCATTTTTAGGCAGTTATGGCTGAGGTCCTTGTAGATGATCTTTCTCCTAGCACATAATGTCATTTAAAGGACTTTTTTTTTCCTTTTATAATAGAGGCAGCTTTGAGGTGAGTTATTTGATGCCTTAAAGAGGTGTTTTCTGGTGTGGAGATACATTCTCTTTGCTTTTATGCAGAGACTGAGAGAAGAAAAAAGAGAGGAGAGGAGGAGGAGAGAATTGGAAAGAAAAAGACAAAGAGAAGAAGAGAGAAGAAAATGGAAAGAGGAGGAGAGAAGGAAGAGAAAAGAAGCAGAAAAATTGAAGAAAGTAGACAGATGCCCAGAAAAAGAAAGAGACAGATCAAAAGAAGAACCAAAGATTAAGGTCTAGAACAGTTCTTTATTATAAACTGTTACACTCCCTTTCCCTTATTATTTGTATATCAGTCTCAAAATGTGCTTTGAGTATTGTGTGAAAAATCATATGAGTTTGGTGTCAGTAAATTACCAATTTTTTGTAATATTCAATAGTAGGCATTGTAAAGGTTTACATGCTGTAATGCTTCATAGTAATATTTAAACTTTTTGTCATGTGACTGTTGTACATGCCGTGGTAAACAGGATTGTGAATTCACTATGGAATGGAGACTATTTTTAAGCTTTCTAAAATGGCCTGGTTTAGGGGAAAAATCCTAGTCTGCTGTGTGCATAATGCTTACTCATACACTCCAGCTTTTAGAAATACTGCTATTTGCAGTAATATTTCTCTAATGTGCACTTCTCACTGGACTGTGGTTCCTTTGATGCAATTTTGGTGTTGTGCCAGACAATATGTATTAGAGTGAGCTTTTTAGTTGAGACTTCTGTTTTCTTTGTAGCTACTTAAGAAGCCTGAAAAAGATGAAAAAGACTTGGAGAGAAAAGAGAAATCCAAGAAACTGGAAAAAGAGACTCTGAGGGAGGAAAAAAATGCGAGTAGTGCATCTGCCAAACGATCTGATGGGGAGACAAAAGAAGAGAAGGCAAAAAAGTATTCTAGTACTTGCTATAAATATATATGTATCTGTAACTTGTTTCCTGATCGTAATGAGGCTTAGGCTGCTCTGCTGTGACAATGTGTTGAAATTCCTTTTAATTGCTTTTTCTGATACAAGGCACGGGCTGTGTTCTCTGTGGCAGTGCACATCCCTGTGATTGCAGAAAGCTCTGTGAATTACCTGAAAATTCTTCACTAGTGGACCAGTTTTAATATTTTTGCAACTCACTGTAAGAACTGCACTAAAGAAGCCCAGGTGTAGGTGGCTGCAGCAGGCTGTGAGCACTGTCCTTACAACAAGATAGTTACAGCCATGATGAGAGGAGAGGTGTTTTCCAGTTACCCCTCTAAGGTCAAAGTGGAAATTGTAATTCTCAACAGCTCTGTGATCAGTCGGAAGTTCAGTTTTGTCATGTGAGAAATAGAGATGAGACACAGAAATTCAGATGTTTTTCTAAAGCCAGAGGAGACTCAGCCAGCTGTGGGAATAGGAGGCTGGGCAGTGCTAGTGGCCAGTGTCCTCTCTGGCTGTTGTGCATGACTCGGGTTGTCACAGCTGCCCAAGAGCTCCCTAGAACCTGCCAGTGTGTCATCCTCCTATTACACATTTACACCACTATTACACTGATCTCCCAGAACTGTTTGATGAATCTTTTGAGCTTAATTTTCAGTTTTGTTTTCATACAGATCAGAAGATGAGTGTGTAAAGGACTACAGGGACCGAGATAGAGATTTTGACAGAGACAGAGAATATGAGAGAGCACAGAGAGAGAAACTGAGACGCCAAGAAGAGGAGCGTCGGAGACAGAAAGAACGCTATGAGAAAGAGAAGGTTTTTAGAAGAAAAGAGGAAGAGGTGAAAAAGGAAAGAGACTTACTCAGAGAAAAGGGAAAGAAAAGTGATCTTACAGACTTTACCAGCAGCACGGACAAATCTGAGAAAGTAACCAAAGATGAGAAAAAAGAGGATACAATTAAGAGGGATCGTATCAGAAACAAGGTGCTGGATTTCTTTAAATTCATGTGTTGATTCACCGGCCTCAGTTTGTGTTTTTTAGGATAAAAGCACTTCAAGGAAAGAACCATGTTGTCTCTCTGTTGAAACTTCTCCCTGTTCTGGCAACAAACTCTGCCATTGCTGGGAAGTTTTTTCTCCCATTTGTCTACTAAATTTGGTAAACTATTTGTGGTATTTTTTGTCAGCAAGTAGGAATTAAGCCAGGATACCATGGGTTAAATTGTAAGACACTGATCCCTCTTCTTTTGCTGACTTGTGCCACAGGCTGTATGTTTAAGGTGTTGGTAGAGCGTCAGTAACCTGCCTGTATCTCTGCTGATGCTACATTTGCTTGAAAATACATCTCAAAGTGGAAGTGTGATTGAACAGGCTCCTCCAAAACAGGGATAAGACATCCTATTCTGCAAGTAATGATGTTCTGTAGGCTCAAGAAATAATGTCTTGAGTTTACTTTTATATATTCTGCAAAATCAATTTTTGCAGCATCGCTGTGCACGTTTTCTATGTCACTTAAGACATTGTCAGGTCCAAATGAAACTCAGAGTTTTGAAATTGGCCTCTCTTCTGAGGGTGAGCTGAACCCATCTCAAAAGGAGACTTTACAAATAACTTCAACTGCGAGCAGTGTTCTTTGTGGCTTGAACAGGGATGTTGCCTTACAACAGAGACAGCTTGATTTGAGACAGTTGAAGTCACGTTGCCACCATGGTGGAGTAATGTAACTTAGAATGCCCAGAAACAGTTTGAATTTGAGCCATTTCTAATACCACTGCTGCCATAATAACCCTGATAGCAGGGAGCTATGAAAGAGTCTAAACAGTTCTGGTTTATTTCAGGATCGCCCAGCAATGCAGCTGTACCAGCCAGGAGCGCGAAGCCGAAGCAGATTGTGTCAGTATGAAGACAGTGCTGCAAAGTCCACAGATCAGGGAGTGGATAAGAAACAAGAGAGTGAGACCAGTCACACGAAGGAAGAGGAGTGACTAGCATGCAAGCCTTATGTGTTCTGACTGTCTGTGCAGCCAAAGAGCATGTACTACACAATCCAGAAGTGCCTTCGAAGCGAAGAAGGAACAAAGGAAGAAAAGGGGGCATTGTGCTGTTGGATGTTTCTGGTTAAAGAACCTCAGTTGTAGATTCAGAATTTGAAATGTGTTCTCATTGTATTTTCAGTTATTTGAATTTATTTTCCCATCATCTAACTACAACAGAGATGAGAATCTTTGCGAAATAGAAAGACTTTATGGCCTTAACTATGACAATAAATGAGTTGTGGTCAGGAGGGGATGACACCTGGATCTAAAGCCAGAGCTCTGTAAGGCAATGGGAGCCAGTGTTGGGTTCACTTGGGCAGAGCAAGCTTGGAGTTGCCCAGAGTTCACACAGGTGTTGGCATGTTGTGTGGTGCTCCTGGCTGAGGCAGTGAGAGCAAAATTCTGTCAGTGTAGCACCGAGACAGGGATGCAGGCTGGGGTTGCTGAGGTACCTGTGGACAGGAGCCCTTTGGCACATAAGGAGCAGAACATCTGGCAGTGCAGTAACTGTGCTAGGGAGGAGAGACCTTCCTCCCGTGGTTCTCTGGATAAAGTAAATAAGTTGGAGTGTATGAATAAGCTGGCTTAAGAGTGGAATATGTCTTGACAAATTCTCATGTAAAGTCTCCCTACGTTGAAATGCTTATTTTGATTCAAATGTAGCTGGTTTGGACATCCTGTTCTTTTCCAGCGTCCTCCCTTCTCTAGAGTCTGAAACGTTTCCCAACTCCTGCCCTCTCGGAACTGCTTCCTCTTCCCTCATAACTTGAAGTATTGTTTTACAGCCCAGAACGAGACTTCGCCAGTAGCAGCTCCTCCCAAGCTAGCGAATTTTAGCCATAGCTGTTTTGTTTTGTTGGTTTTTTTTGTACTAAACCCAAATAAACTGCACAAACTCTCTCGGGCGCCGCCNGCCTCCTCTGCCGCCGCCATCGCCGGGACGCCGCGCTGCCCGCGCCATGGTGAGACACCATCCCGTACAATCCCGCACCATCCCGCACCATCCGCGGGTCCCGGGCCCCCCCGCCGCCGCCGCAGCGCTGGGGGAGCGGGCCGGGAGCGGGAGGGCCCCGGGGGGAGGCGGGCCGGCCGTGGCGGGGCCGTGCCCAGCGCCGGGTCTGGGGGTCTGACAGCTGCGCTCTCTTACAGTCGTCACACAAGACGTTCAAGATCAAGCGCTTCCTCGCCAAGAAGCAGAAGCAGAACCGGCCCATCCCGCAGTGGATTCGCATGAAAACCGGCAATAAGATCAGGTGCGGAGCGCGGGTGGCGTTTGTGCCGCCGAAAGGGCGGGCCCGTGGCCTGAGGGCCGTGCAGGGTGGGGAGGGAGGGAGGGAGGGTTCTCCTGAGGCAGCGCGGGCCGTCCGTGCCATTTCCTTCTGCAGAGGTTCTGCTGAGTGCTCTGCAGGTGTGCACAGGTGTTCGGTGATGGCCCGTGTAAAGCGAAATCAGGAGCTGTACTCGTGGGTAATTTAGTCCGTATTTTGTACCCTGGTAGCCTCTGTTCCCGAAGTTCGGGATGTACGTGGGGCCAGCAGAGGGTGGTGCTTGTCTGAGCCCTGGGGTTAAAAGCTGCAGTCTAGTTTGGTCAGAGCTTGTTATTTCGTCCACTCCTTTGTCTGGACTTTTTAAGATAACAGAATTTCTCCTCTTTCTCTGGCCTGAGCAGTGAGGACAGCGACAGCAGCAGTGGCTGGCTCAGGTAGTGAAGCAGTACAGCAATGCCGGGATCTCTTCCTGTAATTCCTCCCAACTTGTTCCTTTCTAGGCAGGACTGGTGATGCGTGACGATGTATCCTTGGCTTCCAGATACCACCTTACGATGGGGTTCTGTTTTAGCTAAATTGCAGCACTTTGAAATACTTTACCGTGGGGCAAAATAATGGATTTCTGTTTTGTACCACCTCAGTCATCAGTTCTGTCCGAGCTGTGTGCCAAAGCAGGCTGCAATTGCAGTGCTTCCTGCAGTGGGAGCTTTGCCATTTTCCTGCTGAGAGCAACTCTGTTAAAGCTGTCTGTGGTTTCACCCTTATCGTGGTGAAAACATTTGGTCTTAACATGGACAACACGTACATACTCATAAGTGGATATTTCCTGAAAGAAACTTTTTCCATGTGCTGCTCTGTTTTCATGTTCTGAACAAACGTGTGTGTGCACTTTGCTAATTTACCCTGCTTTTGTCTTAGGTACAACTCCAAAAGGAGACACTGGAGGAGGACCAAACTGGGCTTGTAGGAGAGACTGTCCCGGGAGCTCTAATGAACACTTGTCTTTCTGCATCAGATGGATACACCCTCAAGTCATTCCTTCTGTGGTGCTGGACTGCCCTCCCCAGTGTGGGGGTTTTATAAGCTGGTCTGGGATGTTGATGTTAACTCTGAAAATCTTTTTTGCATCTGAAACATGGAGACTGTGTTCCATTAGTGTTCTTTCTTTCAGGCATCACCACAAGCATTGACAGTGCACAGGCTTACTAATAAATATGGACCTGAATGACTTGGCTGAAATTATTTCATATACACATATGATGGGATTGTAACAGAATAAAAACTAATATTACTGTGAATATGTTCTCATAGTGTGAGGAACCCTGGCAGCTCTTTTCAGGTAGAGTAAGCTGTGTCTTTTTCCCTAACTAAACTTTAGAGAGTAAAGTGTATCAATTTAAAAAAAAAAGTTAAAATCAGAATTGATTTTAGAGGATTAAATTCGAAAAAATATATATTAGAGGAGCTGCTCTCAGGTAGGATGTGGGGCAGGGCAGTCCTTGGAGCCTGTATTTAAAATCCTCACTGCAGAGTGGGTATAGTGGAATAACTGAATGAAAGAGAGTTTCACTAAGGGTAGGTAGATCTATCTCCTACAAGATGCAATTCCATAAACTGTGGCACATAACCTCGGAATGTTCCCTAGAATATGAAGTAACTGATCTTGCTTTGGAGCTCCGTGTTGGTTTGATAAGTCAGTTGTTGCCAGCCACAGGTGCAGCTTGGTATAAAACATTCTCAGCAGAGGGGTTGTGACTCGGGATGTGGCTCAAAGTTATCAGCTATTTAAAAAAGGGGATAAAAATTATTTGGACTGGTTGCTAGTCCAGCTCCTTGATGCTGGTATTCTCTGCTGGGGCCTGTGGAACCATCTCTTTACTTCAGGGACGTGGAGCAGGAGGCTGTATAGAGTCTCCTGGTGCTGTATGGCTGCTTCTTTCCTCTCTGCAGAGCTGACCTAGGACAGATCCTCCAGTCAGCACGAAAGGCTGGGGGGCAAAGCCCATCCTGATGCTGAGGGCTGCCAGTGTTCCTGGGTTCAGCTGCTGTGGTGGTTCCATTCCTGAGGCAGCTGCCTGAGGAAGCTTCAGGCTGCCACACTTGTGTTCCTGCTCCTTGAAGGTAAATAGATTTACCTCTTTCCCATTGCAACTGGTAGCAAATAATGCTGGGCACAGCCTATGCCCACAAGTGTTAATGTCTCCAAATCCACACCTCGCCAAGACTCTGTCCCTCCTAAGGTGTGCCCAGAGCATTCTGTGAGCCCGGGAGAGCAAGGCTGGGATTTTTTCCAACTTCAGGACATTGCAGAGGTATCATCCAGCTTCCTTTCCTGTCTGGTGAGAGTCTACAATACTTCATCATTATCAGGGGGAAGCAGTAAGTCATTACAACAGGAAAGCAGCAAAGAGCATTGCCAGAGATGTCTCAATAGAGGCTCATGTGCTGCAGACACTTTGACCCCAATGATTTTTAAATCTCTTCTGCGCTCTTCCTTGAGGCAAGTGTTAGGAAATAACAGCACTGCTGAGGATTGGAGATCTGCCTTGGAGCACAGCGAACCTCCCCCATCCTTTCCACAGCACCACTGCTGGCAGGCAAAGCTGCTCATAGAGTTTCTCTTTTAACTGTGTCTATGGGGCAGCGGCCGAGGAGGGAAACAGTAATTTTAACAACTTGAGAATGGAAAGAGGCCGTTTTTTCCATGGTATTTGTGGAAAAGCTTTCTTCAACAATAGAGTGAACAATTTATTGCCATTTATTAGAAAGTCTCCCTACTATTGTCATTCCTGTGGTATTTTTATCAGATGGAAGCAGCTCCTACTAAGGCACTGCTTTGGAAAATAATCCCTTGTGTTATTTTCCCCATTTGACATTATGTTTTTCAAATTGGACATTGAGATAGCACATAACAAACAGTACAAAATAAACTTGGGATAAACTCATTCTTCTGCAGAACCTTAACCAGCAAAAGTATCTCTGGGTATGATTGATTTCTCTTGTTCCTCGGGCAGCTCTCTGCCCTCTCCTCCCTGTGAAACGTGCAGGAGGGATCAGGGATGTGCAGAACTGGGCTAACACATAATTGAGACATCAACAGAAGCTTTAAAGAAAAACAATCTACATAATTTGAATATTTTACTACATTAATTTGGTGGATACAAAGCAAAGTTGAAGCTGATTGTATACTTGAATATTTTTTTAAATGTGTCTGTATTTGCAAACCAACTGTCCTGCTGTAGGTGTGGATATAAACCATGCAAGACAGAGGGCTGGGTTGCTGGAAGAGGCTTGGGGTTTGGGGCAAACACAATATGCAGCAGCAGAAAGGGTGCTGTGGTTTGGAGAAGATCCTTGTTTTGCTCAGTGGAAAAGAACACAGGCAGGACAAGGGGGTGTCACTGGTATGTTGTAACACCACCCAGAGAAGTTGAACTCTGGTCCTTCTCTTTCTCAAGTTGCTGCCTAATTTGTCTCAGCACAGAATATAGGTTCAAACCCAACAACCAAAAGATGGGGGAACAAGCTGCCTTTAAGGGGTTTTGGTTATCTGACAAGGGGAATCAAGTACTAAAAATATTTTTGTCTTACTTAAGTGCAGCATTAGCAAACTAAGTTTTACTTTCAAATGGAACATTGAAGTCCAGGTTTCCTGGTGGAGCATGACTAAGCTGCAGGTACAATTGTCAAGGAAATGGCTCCTTCAAGGCAATTCTCATTAATTCCACTGTTTACTCAGAGGAGGATGTAAGACCAGTCCTGTGTCCCTTCCCTGACAGCTGCAAAAGGGTGACAGAGGATTAACAGGTCAAAAACTATTTTGTCAGTCCCACCTGTCTTATGAGCAGCACTTTGGTTACCAGAACTTGATAACCAGTGCTGTTCATGGAGTCTGTGCTGCTGTGACCAGACCTGTTAGAAGCCAGCCTGCTGTCCCATGGAGTGGATGTGGCCAGAGCAGTTCAGAAGGAGCTCTGTTGCCATAGTCTTCAATCTGTTAGAGCTAAAGCATTATGAAACTACTGTAGAACAGGCATTAAATCAATTCCCAAGGTGTTTTGTATATATCTGCTGCTGACCTCAGGGATTAAAAATATGTCCATACGCATCTGTATGTCCACCCAGTCACCTGGACTGGGCACTGTCCAGTCACTGGATCACTATCTACTCATGTGTTGGCTGCTCAGACTGGATATCCAAACAGCTTTTCAGAGCATGATCTTAATATAATTGGGGTTTGCTCAGGGCCTGTGAAACCCCCAAATTCAAGTTCCCCAGAGGAAGTTGCCTGTGTATCTTTCTGCATCAAGATGAAAATTCACCAGGCCAGATTATCTTGAGTCCCTGCAGACCCCAGAAAGGCAGCTGGAAAGAAACCACAACTCCCCTCTTAAAGGAGGTGTCTCTGTCAGGGATGTTGCTCTGTGAGGGGAACAGAAACTCCCTGGTTCCTGTCTGAGAGGTACTTGCTCAAATGAGACTGCTATTTAAGGAGACAGGAATGGTCTCATGCTGACAAAAAAGAGGAAGGGGCCATTGTTTTTCTGAAAATATTTTGAAGCAGCTCTGGCCTGCAAGAATGTAAAAAGCAAGTGGAAATTGTGTGGGCAGAGCTCCATTCGGTAAACAAAACACAAAGAGGCGAGCAGAAGCTTTGCCCTTTTAATCCTGTGACCAGTACATACATGAGGCGTTATGCTGCTGCAGACGTTTATCACAGTTTGGTTTTTGAGCATGACCTCTGTAGCAATAAAGATGATCTCACAGCCTTCACATATCTTTTCCATGGTATTGAGCAATGAATCACCTTTCCAGAGTTGCTTCTGAGCTCCAGTTGCCATGGAAGTCACTGCATGCCATCCCACTGGTGTCCCTCCTGTCTCTGCTCTGGCCCCCATCCCCAGTGGGGCTGGGCATCTCAGGCTGCCTGGGATGGGGGTCCCCAGGGAAGGGCTGCCAGGGGGACTTTTCTTGCCTCCCCTGACAAACAAGTGTCTCCAGCTCTTACTCTACCCAGAAAGAGCAACCCAGAGGAGGTGCACAGGACAGAGATCTGGGGATCTCACAGGGAGCTGGAAAGCAGTGACATAGTCTGCTTGTCTGTACCCGTTTCCCCTGCTGACAGAAGCATACATAAGATAGGGTGGTGGTGGGGTGTCTGTGTGTGTGTTTCTGAAGCCACAGTTGCTTCTCCATCACCAGCCCAGTGCCAGCCCTCTGGCATCTCAGAGTATGGTTGTGCAATATTCAGTTATATTCTATCAGTGTCTCTGTCCAGGCACCCGGGTTGCCATGTCCACCAGTCCAACCTCATAGCATTGTTGGGAGCCAGGGCAATGCCAATGGCCTCGTTGTGCAGGTGGGAGAAAGGAGTCAGCAAGTTTCTGTGTGACCCACCTACAGGCACACGCAGTTTGCTGGCAACCTGAGACAGGAAGCCCGAGCATCCACCCACAGCCCCCAGCACGGGATCCACACGTGGTGGGTTATCATCCTGCCATGGGCATGCGAGGTGTTGGAGAAGCAGCTCCCCACAGCAGAGCTGACATGTGAGCCCCTACCATGAGACTGCTGGGCTGCAGCAAGTAGTCCCCATCAGCTTGGGCAAGGGGCAAACCCCCTCTGTCAGCAGGCAGTTTTTTGGAAGGGCTGTCCCAGGGCTGTGCTTCTGGTGGCCGTGGCGCTCCACACACACCCCAGCACAGCCCCAAAAGACCACAAAGGACCCAGGGTGGCCGAGGTGCTGTGGTTTAATCCACACTTGGCCAGGATTTTGAGCACCCAAATTCCTAGCTGCCTTCGGGCTCTTCCAGCTGCTATCCAGCATGGGTTTACAGGTGAGTTGGGGCCAGGGGAGCTTCAGCGCTCTTGGAAGAAAGCAAATGCCTGTCTAACAATGCCTCGGAGTGCTGACAGGCTCCAGGAGTGCTGGGCTTTCCCCTCAGCCCTGGAGTCCACAGAGTCCTGCCCTGCCCCAGCCTCTCTGGATGACTTACAGTTGTTGTTGGTGTTGTGAGAATGCAGCTGGACCAAGTCCTCCTCCAAGGCCCCTGCCAGCTCCTTCAGGTCCCTGGAGGCGTCTGCCGTCAGGTACTGCCAAGCCTTGCGCCCGTTGTGGTCCCTGCAGCTGGTGTCTGCCCCGTAAGCTCCCACCAGCACTTTGATGAGCACCTCGTGTCCCTGCAAGGCAGCCAGGTGCAAGGGGGTGAGCCCGCCGCTGGCTGTGGGGATGTTCACGTTGACGGGGTAGCCTTTCTTCTGGGCATGGGAGATGACCCGGATGAAGTTTTCATGGTGGCCAT
This sequence comes from Campylorhamphus procurvoides, assembly GCA_013396655.1. Taxonomy (NCBI): domain Eukaryota; kingdom Metazoa; phylum Chordata; class Aves; order Passeriformes; family Dendrocolaptidae; genus Campylorhamphus; species Campylorhamphus procurvoides. Next base: position 819,046 of record WBMV01007374.1, read on the forward strand.
GCTTTGCAAGCCAGTGGAGAGCGCTGAAGCCCGTCACAAAGTCTCTCCTGGTCAGCAGCGTGGGATCCATGTCCAGCAGCTTGATGATGCTTTCCGCATCCCCCTCAGCCACTGTCAGCAGCCATGCATGCTCCAGGGGATCGAGGGCAAGGGGCAGCAGATCAGGGCTCTGTTCAGGCTGCTGCTCTTGCTGTGGCCCTGCAAAGAGACTGCTGCTGTTGGATGTCTTCTGAGAGGTGGCAAACCGCAAGGTGCTGCTAGGGCTGCTGCTTTGAAGGAGGATTTCTTTCAGCTCCTTCCTCCGCGCGCTGCCAGGGCTGATGGAGAACCTCCCTGCAGTCCTACCCCAGCTCCCCAGGCTGTGCCTGCTCCAGTTGAAGCTTTTGTTGGTGTCCATCTTCTGCAGTGTATAGAAACCGCCCCTGGTCCCCAGGGTGGCTGGCCAGCCATGGGAGCTGCGGGCTCGGCTCCCTGCTTGGGGCTGGGCAGCTTCCAGGAAGGAGAACCTGCGGCCGATGCCAGCTACCTTCTGCTCTGCCAAGCTCTGCTCCTGCTCCTGCTGGGCCATGGCGGTGCCTCCGGCGGGGCTGGCCGGCAGCCTGGGCCCCAGCACGGCACAGTTCACACTCCCCAGCTCTCACCCCACTCTTCCTTCGCTGGCGTTAGGCAGAGGAGGAACCGATTCTGCGTGGTGGGAGGGCATGGCGGCGGATCTGCAGCACTGCTGGGGCGGTGCAGGTGACCTTTGGTCATGCTGTGTCCATGGCTGCTGCTGGCGCTGGGCACGGCCCCAACCACGGCCTGTCTCACCCCCCGGCCCCACTCGCCTGTGGTGTCACAGAGGGGGAGCAGGCAGGGTTGTTGGCACCGTGTGGGACCACAGGGGTGGGGGGAGGCAGGGGGGTCCTGGGCAGCCCAGTGCTGGTGTTACAGAAGAAGTTTGATGAATTGAATTCTCCTCTCTGAACAGTTTCATTTAGCACTGGTGTCTCACCATCAGCAGCTGAAGTAGCCTAAGCCTTAGGCTGCAAGAGTTGACCAAATGTAAATGTTTGATAAAACAATGCTGCTAACAAAGAACTCCCTGAATTCAGCAAGATACAAGAAGAATGGAGATGATAAGGACCAAGGAGTAAATTTTAAGAGAAAAAGTAATGTCAGAAGGCAGCCAGCACAGTGACAGTGAAATCCAGTAAGAAATCAGGAGACCACTGACCAGAATTCAGTGCTTGACTGGGGATCAGATGATGGGTGACATGGGTGTAACTGAGAGATGTGAATTGCGGTAAGAAGCACCAGCTTGAGCTGTAACCAAAGAACTAACAAAGACTAACTCAAATCATTCACTTGGACTTGGCATTCTCTGTGGGGTCCCGGGGTCAGACCCTGTTATGGTGTCTGGCATGTGTAAATCCATGACAATGGTCCCAGGAATGGTTCCTCTGGCCCCATTGGTGGCCCCAGGTTGCCTTGCTGAGGCACCTGTCTTACAGGCCCCCAAAATTGCAATGCTTCTCCTTGACACTGTGCTCAGGAAGACCCAGGCTGCTGCCCCAAGGGGCCGTGTACCCAGTAGCTGGGGGGTCTCCAAGGGAGACACAGCCTGGGGCAGTGTTTTGGGTCTCTTGCCACACCGTGTTTCATCCCAGAGGCATTTTGTCCTTCCTCTCTTGCTGTGTTTCACTTTCCAGCACAGCCCATGCCTAGTGTTGTTGGCAGCTGCAGCCACCAGTAGTCTGTACCCTAATTTTGTTAGAAATCAGGACAAATTCTTATTCATGACTCCTCTGATCTCCACGGCTGAGGTGTTACCAGGTGTTTTTGTGGCTGGTCAAGCAGTTGAGGCACACCAGCCCCTCCAACCTTTTCAATCTGCCTGAGCTTTAGCCCTGCTCTGACTTGCCTGGGGCTGGTTTGTCAGCCCTCAAAGGCCTTTGCCTTTCTCCAACCACTTGAACCAGTTTTTCTGGGATATGTGGGGAGCTGGCATAATCTCAAAGCCCAAACGACTGGTGGTGAAAGCATAATTGTCCCCTTGCTCCCTTTCTGGTGCTGCCTGGTTTTGTCACTGGCTGTTGGTGGCTTCTGTGGGCTCAGGGAGGCAGAGAATTGAGCCACACAGCCATGGGATGCTGGAGAACAGCGGAAAACGCTTGGGTGGCAAGCTGGGGAAAACAAACAGGGATACAAGGTGCTGCTTTTGGGGAAATGAGGAGCAAAGCAAAGCTCCCGCTTAGGGCCACCCTGGTCATACCTGCACTAGGGACTGGATGCACCAGTGAGTCTGACTGGGATAAAACCCAGGGTGCCAGCCCTGAGGGCTTCACCCCAGGGGCTGGGAAAGTGACTTGCTGTGGGTGGGGACTGAGTTTCCTCTCTCTCAGCCTCGTTTGATGCTTGTCCTGGCACCACATGAAAGGAAGCCCAAGTGCCAGCAGCTCCCCCCACATCCCTGGAAGCACTGAGAGAGCTGAGGCTGCACCCACAGGCCGCGAAGGGGCTGCGGTGCCGCCGGGACGGGGGGGATTCGCCTCAGCCGCGGCCAGTGAGCCGTCCTGCCCATCTCAGGCCAAACAGTGGACCCAAACAAACCCGAGGAGGCGGCACAGGGAGAGAGAACCTCTTTAAGTGCATCGGAGCGGCGACTAAAACTGCTCGGGCTCCACTCCCGTTCTGCCCGCGGTTCCCGCTCGCCCGCCCTTCCCACAGCGCGGACCGCACCATCGCGGGCGGCCGCGGGGGGGACCGGCGGCCCCGGGTGTCCCGGAGCGCGGCAATCCCGGAGGCCCCGACCGGTCCGAGCAGGGCGACGGGGGCGACCGCCCCC
>WBMV01007374.1:822084-851634 GCA_013396655.1 Campylorhamphus procurvoides
GAGAAGGAATGGCCGGAGAGAGGGGGTGGCCGGAGAGAGGGGGTGGCCAGTGCTGGGGAATGACCGGTCCGGGGGGATGGCCTGTCCGGGAGAATGGCCTGTCCGGGGGGATGGCCGGACAGAGGGAATGGACGGGGAGAGGGGATGGCCGGAAAGAGGGGGTGGCCGGTGCTGGGAGATGGCTGGTCCGGGGGGATGGCCGGACAGAGGGGATGGTCGGTCCGAGGGGATCTCCGGCTCGCACCGTGTGCCCGCAGCGCTGTCCCCGAGGGTCCTCCCGAAGGTCCCCCCGAATGCCCCCCCGAGGGTCCCCCCGGCCCGTCCGCCGTGCTCGGCACAAGGTCTCTGTGTGCCTGTGGAGAATTATCCAGAAGAGGAGCAGAGGGAGCCGAGCCACCTCTGCGTTTGTTAGAGAAATGCTAAGGAGGCATCTGTGTAAGGCGTTTGCATGCGGAAGCGTTTTGTCTGTGATTTGATGGGCTTCCAACTTTGATGTCCATGTGTTAGTACAGAAATAATACTTGAGATGAATGGTTGCTGTGCTGTCTTCAAAGAAGTAGGTTTTAGCATGGACCCAGTCTTGTTGAACGGGTAGATGTAGCCATTCCTTGCCAGTTTGTGATGTTATTTCTTCCTGGACATACCCATTGCCTTGTATGTGACTGCCAAGCTATGTAAAGTGACTCACTTGCTCCTCTGTCTTTTAAAGAAATTGAGCATTAGACTTTCCTAAGATAATGTGCAGGAGTTTCAGACATCTGCTGGTGGCCTGGAATGAATTATGATATGGCACAGCATCCCTTTGGAGGTAAAAGGGAAGGCTGGCTGTGAGACAGATTGAAATTAGTGTGCTGTAAATGGCAAATGTCTTTGTTCAGAGAGGTGACTTGTCAGCCGAGGTCTTGGGCATCCGGTCGTGGCTGTGGTTTGTGGAGCAGTCAGCCAGAGTGGGGCTCTGCGTGTGCCAGCAGGGTTAAATGTGTGAGACCTGTGTTTGTGGGGCAGCTGGGATCACCACCCAGCCTCTGCTCCAGCAAACTCTTCATCAAACCTGCATTTATTGTGGAGATGGTTGGTGAAAACCCCTCCTTCCTGGACAGGCAGTGGGGCCCCATCACCACCAAGCTGAGCCCTTTCTCCTCTCCTCTGCTGGTGTAGAGGGTGCAGGATTTAAATGCTGAGACCACAAGGAATGTGTCCATGCTACTTCCCATGGGGGAGGGATGTGTGCAGAGAACCAACTTGCCAGGCACTGTCCAACTCTCAATCTCTAGTACGGGTCAGAAAAAACATTGTGACTGCTGATAGCGATATATACTTTTTAGTTGCTGGAGGAGACTTCTGGGAGTGTATCCAAACTGCATGGCATTTCTGCAGCCTTTTGGCAGGGGCATAAGGAAGTGTAGTCTTAAGAGCTGTCAGAATTTGAGATTTTGGAAGCACTTGACTTTGCATACTGAATGGCCAAGTGATGCAGTACGTCTCAAGAGGGTGGTCAATGGTCAGGAGCTTTGGTGAGATGTTTCTTACTTTCTGTGGTGGCTGATTCAAAACTATTTCCCTCCCACTTTTCTGTTGTTTTTTGTTTGTATTCTTGTTGATTTGTTATCAGCTGAGCAAGGTAAAGAAATAAGAAGTCTTTATCTAGACTTTACGTTCTTGCTTTACATTTATCTCGTGTTTATACTGTCTGCTGGGTAATTCCTTCATTGCATAAGAGAATTACCCATCTCTACAGGCAAGAAGTAATTGGTACAAGTGTTGCTGTAATTTGCTGTTTAATCATAGCCAAATGCTGTCTGAGAAGTGGATGCCATAATGCCAAGGTCATGAGAAGGGGTCTGATGCTGTTCTGGCTTAAAGATGATGTGAAAAACTGTAGTGTGGAAATCTGAGTTCAGCTTCTGCCTTGCTTTGTGATGTGACCTCCTGTGCAAGACTTGTCTCAGGTTTGGGGGTGAAGCCCCCAGGTCTCAGCATTACGGGGCAGGAGAGGGGCAGGGGTGGCTGCCGTGAGCACTGCCAGCAGTGCTGGAGCTCTGTGAACGTTGCTTGATTTGGTTTGGTTGTGGGATGGTGCCGTTGTGTTTGTTGCAGCAGTTTGGAAATCCTCGGAGGGAAGTCTCCAAGGCCTGAGTGGTTGAAGTGATGCTCATTTGGGAAGAGGTGGGAAATTATGTCAGAAGGACTAAATGTCAGCTATCAGTGTCCTAAATAGAAACACTCTTCTCATTTAGATGCAGAAGAAGTAATTGTACTGCAGCCTTCGGGAGCAGTTCATTCTATGCAGGCCTTGTTTGGACATTGGGTCCCTTGGGTTCAGAGCTGTAGCATTCTTTATGTGCTGTACTCTGCTAGAATATCACCAAGTGGAGGCTTTTCCTTTACTGTGATGTCCTTTTGTTGTTCCTTTAGACCAGGCCACCAGAAATAGTCCTGAATATGCAGCATTGACATTTGCAGTGGCAGCACCATTGCATGTCTCAGGGACCACTTATCTCCACTTTATCTCCACAAAGAGGAAATGACCTCCCAGGGCTCTGAGGACATTGAGAGGTGACAGTGCTGTACCTGCTTGTTGTGTAAAGTAGATCACGGCACAAACGTGCATTCAGCAAGGTTTTCCTCTAGTCGTTTTTTCATCCCAAAGACTCTGGAGTGATTCAAACACCTGGAGTCTAAATCTCACCCATTTTATGTAAACCAATATTTAAAGTGCAGTGCTTTCAGGCTTGGGGTCATCCATTATAACATCTTTGTATTTCTCATACATTTCTGATAGTTCTCTTTAAGAATCAGAGTAGGCAGTGGTGGCTTCTCTGGCATGGAGCAGCTCTAACAGAAGTTTGTATAAATCCCTGAAAGACAGGGGAAAAGTGAAATAACCTCTCCAAGTGGCTGCTCCTTACCTTCGCTCTGCAATAATCCCACCTGATAATGCAGCAAGAGAGTGCGTTGCTCTTTTTGTTCTTTTAATCTTGTTTGTGACAAACATGCTTTGCTTCCTCCAGAGCAACAACAGCCCATTCTGTCCTGGGGCGGGTCACTCTGTGTATATGGGGGAAAAATGGCATCTGGGATCTTGGTGTGGTGCTAGTGTTCCCACTGGCTTTCCAGAGATTCCATCTTTGCCTTTCTTCCAAGAAGACGGTAACCTTCAAATAGAGAGTATGGAAGGAGTCAGCCATCCAGCACTCACTGATCCTCGTGGGAAAAGCCTTCACACATATAGTAGTTAAGCCTTGCTTACCTTGTTGGTACTTCTTTATATGTTTTAAATTTGACCTAAGACTTTACTTTTGAAGATAAGTAATGGAAGACATTTATTATATTAATGAATACTTTATCAGCAAAAAACTTATAAGCTTAAACTGTTCTCCTTTGGCGTTGAACAAGGTGATCCAAATCTGCATTTAACATACATCCAGGATGAGTAATCGCTGTGTTCATATGTTGTTTATGATGATGCTGTTTATATATAGCAGCATTCTGGGTACAGAGACATCACTTGGTGCCTGCAGACTTGTGACTTGCACTGTTTCTTGGTGGATCAGATAGAAAATGTGTCTGTTCTCTCTGCAGGTTTGGTAATTGCTGATAACTTTCTGATGTGTGTCAAAACCAGTTTGACCTTAAAACATTTTTTCTTGTTTTTCTCCCACTGCATATGATCTCTTGATGCCTTGGCCAATGAGACTTTAGATTTTTAGCCAGAGTAGCACAATATACCTCATGGTTGTGTACTTAACATGAACGCTCAGCTGCTGTGACTGGAAATCAGATTTTGCACTACTTGTTTCCTGGCCTGTAGCAGATGTGAAGTGTGGTTTAACTGCGTTATAAAACCGCAGGTGACTAGAAAAAAAAGCTGCAGGAAATGACTTGCAGGCTGAATTCTGTGCGATGGTAAATGCCTCCTCTCAGGCGAGAGTGGCTTAACTTCTACCGTTTATTTTGTTCCATCTGGATCACGCTTATATTTAGGGATGAGGGGAAGATTTGTTCTTAATGAGAGCCTACACTCCCACTCACGCTTCCTGAGGAGAGTAGTGTTCAAGCAGTCTTCCAATGATGCAGTTTTAAGGGTGAGTATTAAAAATACGCTTGATATTTCCCTTTCCCCAGGAGTAGTCTGCCTGTGGTTCTCTCTTCGTGGACTCTGTCCCCCCATCTGTTCTTCACCAGGACCACGATACTTTTGCTGCAGATCCAGTGCTGCCATAAGATACCCCGGTGCTGGGTTTTGTTTTGGTGAATGCAGCCTAGGAGAGTTTGAGTGTGTTGTCACAAAATCAGTGTGCCTGCCAGTCTCCCTTTCCTCTGCTTTAGCTGTTTGTGTGTTGCTGGACTTGGAGCTGCATCCTCAAGGCAAAACCAGAATCTGCTGGGGAACTGGAGCGCCTTCCTCATGAACATGTTGTTGAGAGGGAAGGTGCTCAGGAATTAATAAAGCACCATATTTGGTGAACATCTTGGCAGGAAGAGTCAGACTAATACACAAAATATGGCTAAGGGGAAACATATTTACACATCACAGACTGGTAAATATGGTTAGTGGTTAAAGTGTATTTGGAGCCTCATATCTGAAAAAAACAAAAAACAAACCCACAACAGCAAAACAGTAACAAGGCAAGTAATCATACTGACAGGCTACTGTAGTAAATGTACTCCTTGAGGATGTTTTCCTAGCCTAAAATACCAGTGCCATTAGCAGAAGAGGGAAAACCAGTACGCCTGTCCCTATAAACAGTCTTTAAACATATGTGAAAGTGTGATTCTGAAAGAATAAGTTAAAAATTATACCCTGTAAGCTATTGCCTTTTGGCTGTAGTATTTCTTGCAAACTTAAGATGTTCCTGGAAGGCCAGAGGGGAATTTTCTGGTTTTGACACTGAAATATGTTGTTACGAAAAGCCTTTTCTTCAGAGAGGCAGATACGTTTTTGAGGGCTGCAGGAGGGCAACTTTCTAGTACACACAAATAATGCAGGTGTAGCACCATCTCTCTGTTCTGCATGATGTAATTTCTGAGGCTGAGCTCCTGCATGCAGTTTATTGCTGTTTGCTGGGCAGGGTTGGAGCCCGGGGTGCCTGGGCATACACGGGCCCGTGTGCAATGGCCAGGTGGAAATTCCTGACCCCCCCTCCAGAAGCAAGTGCCAGTGATGGGTGTGGAGCACAGTGTGAGCTGGGGCTCTGCCTTTCTGCTTCCTGTGGCAGGAAGGGGACACGTGGCCAGGGAGACGGGGTTGGTGGTGTTGGGCACAGGAGAGGGTGCAGAAGCAGCTTCTCCTGAAGTCCTCTGGGTGGGTGGGCTGGAGCAGCCCTGGCACCCCCAGCAGGCAGGTTTGGGTACCCCCTCTCCCAAACCCTCATGCAGGCTCCCTTCTGATGGGGCTGTGGGGTTATGAGCAGCTCGGTTCTGGACACATTTTCTCAGCTGTGTTTTCCTGTTCAGTTCCTGGCTTTCAAAGATAATGCTTCAAAGCTTGGATAGCAATACTCAGAGCTGGAGAAGACCTGCTGCCTTGCATGGTCTGGCCACCTGCTCCTGTGAACCTCTTCCTTGCAGCTTCCATCAGTGATCCCTGACTCTCAGATGCCAGTGGCTGTTTTACAGATTTGGACACACTCCTGTTTGCAGTCTGAGATTTTCATCTTCACAACAATACAGAAGATGCTGATGTGTTTGATAGCTTGAAGAGTATTCTCTGCTATTTCCATCTGCAGCAGTTGAGCTTTGCAGAGACAATGTGTTTGGGTTGCTCAGTTACTAGATGTAGGTTCAGTTGTTCAGTTATTAGATGTAGGTGCAGTTTTCCTGACTGTTCTAGCTAGTTTCTGTAATTGCAGCTGTGAATGGGAATTACATGTGAGTTCCAGTTCACATAAAGTAATAGGCTTTTAGGAGGAGGTAATTATTACACTCATTTGCATAGGGGAATTCTTTTTGTTTTCAGTATAAAGCGAGACTTTTCTACGTATTTTCTCAAGAAACAAGTGTTTTGTCGCCTCTGAAATGCAGCTGTGTTTGAGTATGTGTTTTTGCAGAGTTTAATATTCTTCTGACAGGGCTACCTTCAGATGTGTGGCAAATGAAATGTTCTATTCGTGCTGTCTGGATTTGTTTTGGAGCAGAGGGAAGCACGCTGACAGGATTGACAGTACCCGTGCAAATCTGCTTGGCCTGTGCAGTTGATTCTACTTGGGAGGTCTCAGACAATACACAGAGAAGTGTATTTTGCTTGAAAATGACACAACTATTTCATTGTATTTCAGGGTGAAGGCTGTCGTACTGTCCCGCTTTCTGGACACGTAGGATTTGACAGTTTGCCTGACCAGCTGGTTAATAAATCAGTTAATCATGGGTTTTGTTTCAACATCCTGTGTGTGGGTGAGTATTTCCATTTTGGGAAGTTCTCTTGCTGAAAAGTTCTCTGCAGCTGGATGTAGCTTGTCAGTGACAGCATTAACAAGGTAGCTTTGATTTAAATTTCCCCAACTGTTCTATTTTCAGTAACAAGATTTACTGGTGCTCTGGGAATTCCCCGCTGGTGTTCTGCAGCATGGCTTTCCACCAAGCAGTGAAATAAAATGCCTAAAATCACAGGCTGTTATTATGATCTTTATTTTCCTAGGATGTTTGAGTTTCACATTTTTAAAAGAAAATAGGTACTCATGCTAGAGAACTTTATTCCGAGGTCTTGTTTGGTAAGATATTGAATTATTATTATAATTATTTTAATAAAATACTAGTCAACTCCTCTTAAATCACTAAAAGCTATTTTTTCTTCTCCCTTCTGTGCATACATGAATTAAAATAGTGTCTAGCCAAGCCTTAACCGGTCAGACAATCATCCAAGCTGCCATGTGGTGTGGATCACAGCTGGGGCCTGGCACTGTAGTAGGACTTGGTGTCTGTCCCTGCAGCCCATCTCACAGGTCTTCCCCAGGAGGAAGTCCCTCCTTGGATGCAGAAGTAAAAACCCCATATGGCTTTGATAGAGTAGTTTGGTAAGGTGGATAAGGAAATAATTAATAATTGTCTGATTGTTTTACTGATGCTAGTGCCCTGCCTCTGGGAACAGGAGGCTATTGCGTGGCCATGGCTGCTCAGGCTAAACCCTGTCTGCAGATGATCCCAGCAGGGCCTGGCATGACAGAAAGGAGAGCAGCAGCTGTGGGTACCTCCTGGGGACTCAGCTCTGCATCCACACACAGGTTTTCTGTCCCCTCCTGTGAGAGATGCAGCTCATGGTATGGACCTGGTGTTTGCCCAGGGCAGGGTTAAGTCTGACACAAGAGTAGTGGAGCGAGGAAAGGGGAGCTGAGCCCTGTTAAATGGAGCTGAGAAGAAAATTTTCTGTACAATGGCATTCCTGTGAGATGATAAACTTTGCTGACAAATGGAGGTCACTGTCAAGCTGAGTTGCTGGTGATTTGCGTGGTACGTGAATGTGATGTGACCTAGTGAAACTCCTGGCCTCAAGATTGAGGCCTTAAAGTGTTTCCTTTTCCACTTGCCAGGCTGCAGTGGTTTTTTCTACAAGTTCTAGGTGTAGCAGGGTGTGCCTCCTGTGGTTATGTGTTCACTTTGATGTGTGTAGAGGAGTTGAATGCCTCTGCTTTCCTCTTTGCAGGACAGAAATGGAATGCACTAATCCCTTGTCGATCTGAATAACAAGGACTTGCCAAGATCAATGTACATTAGTTATTAATATCAGTCTTTTATGAATAGTAATAACACAGTCAATCTTGAAATAAAGTTTATAGAAAAATTGAATAAACTTCATTAGAAAAAGATCCACAAATGAAGAGTTGAGGAGTTCAGGCTCTAAAGTATTGTTTAATAGTTGTCTGCTGCCTCTGTTAACATGTGGAAACAGAGTTTAACTCTTAAACATCCTGGAAAAAACCCAAACCCCAAAATTCCCAGGGTTCATCTATCCTTTATTCTGTTGGATCTCACTTGTACAGAAGTTTGGGGGTAAAAGTTGAAAGAAGAGGGAGGAAATGAGGATTGAAGCGAACAAAAGAAATAGATGAACTGATCCCATAGACAGGCCGCTAAGCATGACAGAAGGGCTCTTCGCTGTCCCCCGTTTTTCAGCTCTGAGTGGCATCTGTTGGAGGAAAAATCCAATGGCAATTTTACTCTGCGTCATGTTGGATCTGAGCCACCGATTCCTCCAGCTCCTGGTGGAGGAGCCAAGGAAAGCATCAGAAATGACTCTCAGCAGCACGTCCAGAGTGGAGCAATTTTTAGCTCTTCTCATGCTGAAAGCTGTCTCCTCTTTGAGACTAAAACCAAAGACAGAATAAATGAAAAAACCTCTCATAAGAATTTAGAGGTTGTGGATGGTTTCTCTGATCTTTTATTCCTCACCACAACTGTTTTCTTCCTAAAACTTCTGTAATAAATTGTTGGTTGCCTCATAGTTCAGTCCAAAGCCTAGAGAGGTATTTAATGGCGCAGACTTTCTGTGCTGACTATTTCTCAGTGGGATGGGGGGGATAAAAAGAAAGAGAATAGGCTGCTAGTTTTTAATGTAAACTTTCTCAGTTTTGGCCAGGGTGGATTACAGTTGCATTAGACTAGTATCCCATTATAAGCAGGATTTTCCCCCTTCCTCTCTCCCGGGATTTGGCAGGGAATTTGTTCTAACTGGCCTATTCAGTGCAATGAAAAATGGCTATTTTGTGGCAGAAATACCTTCACTTTTCCCAAGACTGCTTGAGGTCTCTCACTGCACATGAGTGAGCCCCGTGGTGTGCAGGAGCTCTCACGGGTTGGGGAAGGGAGGGATGTGCACAGGTTTCCCATGCGGAGCTGCTCTCCAGCAGGCAGCCCTCTGGGGTGATGACCTGTACGGCCTGGAAGTTGCCCAGTGGTTGTTTCTGTGGTCACTGGTGAAACCAGCTGAGCTGAGAACAGGGTTTCTCCAACCAAAAAGCCTCCTCAGCCCTCTCCTGCCCCTTCGCTGCTGGTCCCCTGGGATGGACTGTGAGAGCCAGGTGGTCCTCTGAGATGCTTCAGCATCTTTTGTGAGCTCATGTTGCTCCTCTTGCCTCCACAACCCAGCCTTTGCCTTGCAGCGGGTGAATTGTGGGGTGTCTCTGTACACTTGTCAGATGAAACGAGCTATTTTTTCCTTTCTCCTTGAGAGATGCCCTTATCAGGCTGAGCTGCCTCAGGGCTCGTCTCAACAAACCTGCTGCATTGGATTAGCTCCCATTTCTACACATGAAAAGGCTGTGCATGTGTATACATTTTCTTTAAAATGGAACTATTTGATATCTGCAGCCACGGTTGTTAATCTTGTGAAGGACAGGTGCTACTCTCTCATGAAAGGGCCCTCCTGTGAAAGCTGCTCCATGCCTTTGAACAGGGAAATATTCCAAAGAACTCCTCCGTCCTCCCACAGAATTGAATGAGGATCATATGTTTGGAACCTCTTAAATCCTGAACGATGAGGAGAAGGAGGCCAGTGGGCAGTTGGTTGTTGTTTCACTTATCATATGCTAGGGAAAAGCAAATTAAATCTCCAGACACAAAAAAATGGAGATACAGCTTTTGTAGTGTATAATTCAGCTTACTGTTGCAGGGTGCTTAGGATGCCAGAATTTCTGTGGAAGGAAGAAGCCATGAAGGTTCATTTGGCACAAAGGTCTTGGCTTGGGAAGCTAGGAGTTTGTCCCAGCTGTAGTTTTGCAAGTGATGTTACTGCTCTGTCAGTGTGGGATTCGATGAACCATTTCCACAGAGCACTGAAGACACTGTGTGCGTGTGCAGTTGGACCAGGGAGCTCATCTCAGAATGAGAGGAGGTGTGGGGAGCCCAGCACAGTCACTCTGGCCTGACAGCCTTCTGGGCCTTAAGAGTGGGTGGTGCTTTCCAGCCACTGATGTAGGGCTGCTACGTGTCCAGAACCTGGTGTGGTGTTTCTTGCCATTTTTATTTCTTTTTTAATGTCTCTGAAAATTGTCAGACTTATCAGCAAACCTCCATCCCGTGATGAAAGGCACAACACTACAGCTTTTCAGTAGCTGTCAGAGCTTCCTGGTGCAGTAAAGGTCACCCTTTCTGCTCTGTCCTCCTCACAGTGCATTGTCAGCCCTGTTTTGGGAGAGCAGACCACTGCCAAGTTGCATAACCCCTAAGTATGGTTTTGGAGATCAAATCGCATGTGTGCCCGTAAGCCTGACATCAGTAAATAATCTCCCTGCCAGGGATGCCTCTCACTCGGTTTGTGTACACCACTGCTTTTTTCACAGTAATTCTGCCTCTTAATCCCCATTCATCATTTCTGCTTTTTGGAGAAGATTCCAGTGCCGTTGGCTGGAACAAGCACACACCACTTTGTCCTTTTCATCAGACCATCTGTTCCATCTGGACTCCTGTCTTTACAAGAAGCAGTTGGCACAATTCACATCTTCCAGCCAGCAGAAAGTTGCTTCTGTGTGAGGCAGAAATTCCCAGGAGATTCAGAAATCCTCCTTTCTGTCATTTTTGCCTTCAGAGTAACACTGCTCCTATTTAACATGATGAAAAACTTCATTAGCATGTCCAGTCTTTTACTATCTCATGTCACTCTGTCAGTGCTTCTTTCAGCTTTCCTCTCTTCTCCACTGGGGAGAAGTCACCGAATTCAGTGTTGCCTATCTGGCCTTGTGTATCTGGCATGAGATGGAGTATAAAAGCATGTCCTGCATCTCTTAAGCACTTCTGCTGGCTGCTCTGACAGCTGGAAACAGCATATTAGATTGATTTAAAGTAGGCAATGATTAACTGGTTCAGGATGTCCTTAAACAATAGTCTTGGCCTCACATGAACATCTTTCGCCCAAAAGAAGGAGGGAGGCAGAAACAAGAGGTGACTTACAGGGTGTTTTGTCTGCCCGGAAGCCGGTGTAGGTTACACATGACCTGTGTATCCTCTGCAAGGAGCAGCTTCCTCTGTGGTGACCACTGCTGCTCCCCTGTCACCCTGTCCTGGAGCCCTGGGGGCTTGGGACACAAACTGCTGGATCTGACTCTCCTCCAGGCCCTGCCAGGCTGTGGGGCAGTAGCACAGGAGGAGGCTGTGCAGGCTGGTGTGTGGGTGATGGTCCTGCACCCCAGGGCTGATGGATTTCCCAGTCCTGGGGCATCCCGTCCAGGGCTCCTGGCCTTCACAGGCAAGCAGCCAGCTTGCTGCTCTGTCCCACCCATCCCTTGGCAGAGGCTCTGGAAATGCTGCAGCCTTCTGAGGCTGTTTAGATTTTTGTCTTTTTTTTATGCTGCTGTTTTCCTGGAATCCCTGAGAAAGGCCTGGCAGGTCATACAGGCTGTCTGCTGTTAACCCTCAAAATCCCTGTCTGAACTGTGGCAATGCTCTGGTCTGATGTGCTTTGTGCACCTGCTCCCTTTTGGGGGCAAATGGTACCCGAGAAGTCCAGACAGTGAGATTCCAAGTCGATGAAGGGCTTGCTGGACCAGCTTACTTTTCCAGCAACAGAGGTAACCTTGTGCTTTGCTGGTCTCCCTCCCTTGCTCTGGTCAGCAGTGTTGTAGGCACAGCTGATGCATTGATGTAGCACAAGGGACTGCAGCCATGCCAGCTCCTGGTGCTGACTCCCTCTTCCCCGCTTTGGATTGCAAATGGGATTGATGCAAAGAGCAACTGGACTGGTGGCTGTTCTGGCCATATCTGGCATCTCTTGGTGGTGGAGCACAAGCTCTCGGCTGGCTCCCAGGCAGCTCTGCAGCTCAAGGTGTGCATTGACTTTGAAATGTTAATGGATTTTGCTGCCTCTGGAAAGATACTTGATATGGGATCCTGGCAGAGACACTCAGTTCCCAGAGCAGGGGATTTGGGGGTTGGGACTAGGTGATCCTTAAGGTTCCTTCCAGTGCAAACTATCCTATGATTTTGTGATTCCGTGTTTGCCTTGCCCTGCCTATCTTGTACTTCAGCCCTGAGTGAGAGAAATCCCTCCTGGGGCCAAGAAAGGAATTTGCCTGCTTGTAGGTGTGAGGCTTGGAGCTTTGGACGTTTGGACGGGGGAGGATGGGGAGGAGTCTCCCCTTGTTGAATTGGGCATTTCATGCAAGTTTGGATCTGTTGCAGAGCTCTAAATTTACAAAAATAAGAAGCTCTTTTATTCTGAGCAAAGTAGAAAGGCGATGAAGTTGTTTGGGTTGGGAGCTGTGGGCTCAGAAGGAGGGGAAAGCTGCTGAAGCCAGACACAGGCTCCCTGTGGTCCTGCAGTGGGTGGGGTTCAGCTGGCTCCTGAAGTTCCTGCAAAAGCCAGCTGGGCAGCTCAGAAATTGCTGTTTCCCCCAAAACACAACAGCCCTCCCAGGGCAACAAACCAGACTGCGTAGGAAGTCAGATCCTTTGTGCTCAGAGAGCTGGTTCTGTAGTCAGAGCCTGGTAAGGGAGAGTGCCCTGGGGAATGTGTGCGCAGAGAGATTTGTTTTATTCTTCCTGGGATGTATCTAAAACAAATGTAAGACTGGTCTCTGGGATTTCTCCCTTCCTTCCAGACAAGGAAATAGTTCCCCGTTGATATATGGAATCCAAATAGCAGTTCAATGCTGCAGAACTTAGGGAAGTAGATTTTGGAATATTGTACAGCTTGTTTAGCTCCAAGGTATGGAAAACAGATACTACAGAAAATGCCCCCTCCCAGGCTGATTCCCCAACTCAAGCTGTTGTGAGTACAAGAAACCAACTGCACAACTTGCTGTAGGACTAGAACCAACTCTCAGGGTTTCTGCATGGACAGAGGCTTTTTCTGTGGCTGCTTATTAAACACATATTGATCTGGAACAGCTGTTTTGGAAATGGCAATGAGCCCCATTTCCTCTCCCACTTTTTAATGAAAGCAGCATCTTCTGTAGTGTCGTTGTGTGTTTATGCAGGACCTGAATGATGTTTTCCCATTCGCCTTTTCACCTCTTTCTTTTCATCTCTATTTTCTAACGATGTTAATGGCCATTAGACTGTGAAATGTAATTTGCCCAGAATACAGGCCTCCCATTGTTCATGGCTTTCTGTTTACCAGACGCTCCCTTGGGAGCATGAGATCTGCTTTCATGTGCTACAATTTCACCCCTGTTAATGTTTGGAAGCTGAAAGGCCAAGCCATATTAATATTCAACTGAACATTTCAACTCTTTTTTTTTTTCCAACAGGGGAAACTGGCCTTGGTAAGTCCACCCTCATGGACACCCTTTTCAACACCAAGTTTGAAGGTGACCCAGCGTCTCACTCACAGCCTGGGGTCCAGCTGAAATCCAGTACCTATGACCTGCAGGAGAGCAATGTCAACCTCAAACTGACTATTGTGAGCACAGTGGGCTTTGGGGACCAGATCAACAAGGAGGACAGGTGAGTGTGGGGGAGAGAGACTATACCATGACCTAGTTTCTCATGCAAGGTCTCTCCCTGTGCCCTAGGTGGGCCAGACTGCACTGTACAGTTTTTGTGCTTCCTTCTTCTGGGTTGTCCTTGTCATCTCTTTGGGATGGGACAGGTAGAGGAGAGGGCAGAGGATGTGGAGTGTCAGCGCTGCTTCAGCTATGAAATAGCTTTTCTCATGCTGTCAGAGTAATATCTGCCCTGCTGGCAGCCTTCTGCCCAAATTCATCTGGTGGGAGAGTGGAATGCTCCGGGGCATCTGGGCTGGTTTCGGCTGTGCTGACTGCAAGCTGCAAACCAAACCACTCGTGTGGTCTAGTGACTTCTTGGCTTAATATCCACTTCTCTCAGGGCTCTTCCATGTTGCCAGAAGAAGCACAATAAATGTGCAGTGGGATAGCCTGGGGAAGTGTCTCTGGCAGCTCACATCCCAGCACGGCTGGACCGTGGTGGTGAAGGGATGTGCAGTTCCCCCATGCAGTCTCCAAGGTGCATCTTCACAGAGACATTGCTGATGGGATTTGCTTTGTTGTGGGTCTGTTAGATATTTAAGTTTTGGTTAAGATGCACTGGTGTCCTCTATGAGTCTGAAAGGCTCTGTATTTCAGAAGGCCTTGGAAGGGTGTTGCAGGGATTTCCTGCCCCAGAGGACCGGGCAAGGGTGGTACTGGAAGGAGCTGTGTCTTCCACTGGCAGGACTTGGGGCTGTGAGAGCAGCAGGCCATTCAATCCCTGAGTGCAGGCAAGGGTTACACACTGCTCCAAATGAATCTACATTATCCTTGCTTCAGAAAGTCTCTCACCCTCACATTTCAAAGTACAAGAGTCCGCTTTCCCTGGAGAGGATGATGTGTCTCCTGTCCTCTGCTGAATCCCAGTACTGTGTTTTGACAAACAGGCTGCTAGAGTCTGATGTAGGACCACATCTCCATGTCAGTAGTGTAACCTGAAAATTTCTTATTCGTGGGGAGGAAGGGAGATGGAGAGTATTGCTCTCAGGAAGTGAAATCTAGCAAGCAGCTTGTTTCTTAGAAGCAAGCAAAGGAGTACTGTCTGTTTTTCTCTCTGACTATGAGACATACAGCATGTTTTTTCCTTTCATCAAAGCTATAAGCCCATCGTTGAGTTCATTGATGCTCAGTTTGAAGCCTACTTGCAAGAAGAACTGAAGATAAGAAGGGTCTTGCACAACTACCATGACACCCGGATCCACGCCTGCTTGTACTTCATTGCTCCGACAGGCCACTCCCTGAAATCCCTGGACTTGGTAACAATGAAGAAGCTTGACAGCAAGGTCTGCATCTCTAACTCCTACGGGGCAGGTTTGCTGTTTGCATGGTGGAAAGGCTGCTGCTTTTCCAGAGCATCTCCCTACCATTAATATCCCTCCTGGCGGAAAATGACTGATTTGGCAGATAAATCCTGTAGATTTATTGAGCACTTATAACATTTTGAAGGTTGTTTTATAGACTTGGAAAAACTCCCTGGAGCAAAGTTGATTACTTCATACCTCTGTTCTTTTCTAGGTGAACATCATCCCAATCATTGCCAAATCTGATGCCATTTCCAAGAGTGAGCTGACCAAGTTTAAAATTAAAATCACAAGTGAACTGGTCAGTAATGGGGTTCAGATCTACCAGTTCCCAACAGATGATGAATCAGTGGCAGAGATAAATGGGACAATGAATGTAAGTGACTTGGTGCTTCCTCCTCTCACAGAACAGCACTGTCAGCGTAAGGGGTGGTGGCCCATATTGGGGTGTTTCTTAAATCGATTTTCCCTTTTATTTTGTGTCTTACAAACAGGATTTCACAGGATCCCATCCTTGTAGGGTCATCCTAGGCTAGCAGAGCCTTGTGGTAGGCAACTGCCTCTCTGGTGGGCTTTTCTAGTCAGAAAACAAACTTCTACCCCTCTCCTTGTCCTGATGCATATCTGTTGAGGGATGTAAGAAATCAGACAGACAGTGAGACCTGGCTGTGCAGGGCAAGGACAGTTCTGGGTTCTGAATTAATAAGATGAGCGTTACCTGTCTGCTGTGAGGGGCAGACTGTCTACAGGAGTGCACCTCTGCTCCTCATCCTGCGTTTTTTCATGGAACAGTGTTGTTTTCCTGGGCAGGTGAGTCCTGCAGAGTCAGCATTGTGGATGCCTGTCTGGGGCTCCTTGAAGAGGGAGCAAGCTGTCCCATGGCCCCTCTGGCAGCACATCCTGACCATGGTCCCATTTTCCAGAAAGCTTTTTATAGGAAAGCAAGTAGGGGAAGTTGCTTCACTGCTGTTGATGTAGCACGGGTCTAGCTGATGTGCTGTTGTGTCACCCCGTGATCTAATATAAAAGAGTGTTTTGGAGAAGCCTAAAAGAAACATGATGTTTGTCCTGACGTCAGTGGTGGTTTCCTGGTCAGAATAGTTTTTTGATGCCATCTTTCTCAGTGCTTAGTGCTCTCACTGTGTACAAATACAATTACTCCTGGAGTTAAAGATGCAACATCACTCCATCCTCAAGGAACCAGAGGTGTGATAACAAAGGGAGAAGTCATTCCCTCTTAGCCCTTCTGAGGGTGGAGGTAAACCTCTGCTCATCTCTCAGCCATACACATGTCTCCTGGGAGGGAATTGCTGCCTGGGGCAATGTAGATGTTCTGGGTTGTGTCAGTTTCTCACAGGGAGATCAGCTCTTTAATCCCCCATTAAATTCCTATCAGTCAGAATTACCAGGGTTATGGGGACTAAGCAGGCCAGTATCTGAATCTGATCAAGGCAGTTTTGCAGGCCTGGAAAACTTGTATCCAAATACTGATTTTATTAGCAACGTAAGACAAATCTGCTTATGCTTCAGGTCAGGAGATGAGCTTGTGGAGGAACTGAGACCATAAAAAGCCTGGATGAGTTGACTTAGATTTACAACTTAAATTGACAATTTGAATAATGTGTAAAATTGAGGAATGGGAAACTTTGGTTTAAATCAGTTGCCTTAACCTTGTGCTTGTACTTCTCTACAGAAAGCTTCACTGTCTTTGCCTGTTACAGATGAACATCTTTGAAAGGTTATAAATGCAGTCTTCATGCTTAAGTAATGCTTCTTGCTGACCAGCAACTTCTCTGGATCAGTTGCTTTTTTCCCGCCAAGTATATATTTACACGTTCAGAGAAAACACTGTCCAAAATTCTTTAAATCTCTTCCCATCTAGACTTTATTCTTAAATCAAATAAGAAAAACAAGCTCTCCTACTCCTTTGATTCCATATTGACTTTTCCATTTTGAATTAGTTGGTCTAATTACTGAAGAAAATATTCTCTCTGCTAGTTAAATGAAATCACATGCAGCTGTGTGAGCTGTCCCACATGGTGGGAGCTGGAACTTCCTTGCTAATGGA
Source organism: Campylorhamphus procurvoides (assembly GCA_013396655.1). Taxonomy (NCBI): domain Eukaryota; kingdom Metazoa; phylum Chordata; class Aves; order Passeriformes; family Dendrocolaptidae; genus Campylorhamphus; species Campylorhamphus procurvoides. Next base: position 838,869 of record WBMV01007374.1, read on the forward strand.
AAAAGGAAATCACCAGCACTTTCTCCCTGGCAAAGACAGCAGCTGGACACTTGGTGCCTGTAGAGGAAGTGTCTCTGCTGTTGAGGGTAGCCAGGTCCATGGCCAGCTGAGGTTCAGACTGTGCCTGTGTGTCCATAGCACAGTGTTTCTGCACTGTCTCAGCCTTCTCCTTTTGCTCCTAATGGTCACTTTGTCCTTTGGGAAATTGCCTTACTTCACTCTCCCAGAGATCTGGATACGAAGTGAACAAAATGCATTAACAGCTGTGGGAGAAGCCAGTCATTGGATGCTCCTCATGGACAGTCCTAAGAATCCAATAGGGAGGTCTGGAAGCTCTCCCCCAGAAGCAGCAGGATGGGAAGAGGAGAGAAATGGGCAGCTCTGGTAGACTGGAGAAGAGGATCACCAGCAGGGATCACAGTGCCACAGCAACATTTGCCTAATCCTGTGTTCTGGAGGGGGAGCGACTGGCCTGGGATCTCCAGCACCACAGAACTGTTTTTCCCCTCTGGGAACAGCACTGAGTACGCCTGCAGAGGAGATTTGGTGGGATTTAGTATCTTAGGGTGAATTTCAAAGTTTCCAGCAGTTGGACACAGACACTGACATGTTCTGTGTATCCAGTAGTGACGTGCCTGACCTGCAGTAGATGAAGAGCCCACCCAGTGCCTGGCAGTAGCCAGCGTGTCCCCACAGTGTGATTTGTGGTGGTTTGTGGCTCTTGCTCAGCACTGGGGTCTCTGCTTCCCCCTCCCCATCAGGCTGCCTGACAGTGGCTGCACCATGGGATGCCATGGACCTTGGAAGGGCTGTTTGCAGCCAGTGGAGAGGCCATGACCTGTTCCACAGGGACCGCTGATGATTCTTCTTGGCCCCATGTGCTGGAGTGTTTGTGGATAGTGCTGCTGATTGTGTGTGGTCTGTCTTGAAGGCAGGAAAAACGACAGCTTGTAGAAAGGAGACAGCAAGCTATTCCCTTAGAAGCTGGCTAGGGGAGTTTCCCACGTGTTGCACTGTGGAGGCTGTTCAGCTGAGACATCTTCCTCCCCTCCAGTGTTTTGCATCCCCTGCCCTTTACAATTAGACAACCTTCTGCTGAAAATCAGATTCTTTCAACCTGGGAGACCACCTTCTTTTTTTGTGCTGCTTGGCCTCTTCCACAGGGAAGTTACCCTACACAGAGCAGGCACAGCTCTGTGCTGGCCTGTGTCCCTCTTGGCACTGGTGTGTCAGTGTGATTGCACAGGGAACTCAGCAATGGAGAGTGGCACAGGAGGCCTCAGTGTACAGAGCCTCTCCATGGCTGTGGAGAGCCCCATCAGACTGACCACAAGTCCCACTTACTCTGTGTGTGTCCCATGCGAGAGCTGGGAGGCTGAGAAATACAAGTGGAAGAACCCATCTGTGTGAGTGCTTGCTGGCAGTTTTGCTGTATTTGCAGTTTGACTCTGAAAGCAGAAGACATCATCTATGAAATCTTTTGCTTGTACCAGCTATTTTGAACTCATCCAGGTTTTCAGATAACCTGTGGAATTCTCTACCTGCTCTTGAGAGCAATCCAAGGTCACTGGTCTTCCAATGTCCTGGGGCCCTTTCAATTGCCCAGAACTCAGCACACTTTAAAAGCTCTAGCTAGCAAATGTCACTGCACAAAACTCAGCAGAAGGGATTGGTGCGGGGGGCTGGAAACTATTTTTAAAGTGCTGAAACTTTGCACTGGACTTCTTTGCAGCTTGGCAGAATGCAGTATAGTTCCCAGGAGCAAGTGGAGGTGTGGACAAATCTCACTTACTGCACAACAGAAAAAATACAGCAAAGTACGATGGCAGTGTCTGGGGGCTTGTCTGGCTGCCTGAGTTTGGGGAATGAGAGGACTGTAAGGTGAGGTCTTCAGAGCTTAGATAAGTGTTGGGAGTGTTTCTGTTCCAATTTTGCTGAGCTTGCGCTGGGCAAGTCTCTTACCTTTTGCCTTCTGCAGAGAGACTGTCTTCACTGAGAAATGACTATTCTTGATTTCTGAAATTTCTAGAAAGCAAATCCCTCTTGTGAGCCCCAGGGAATACAGAGTCCTTCCCAGCTCAGCCTGGGGCAGACCTCGGGGCACACATGGACACGGAGGCTGACCCTGTGCAGGGACACATTGAGCCCTTCCTCTCCAGGGCTGAAGCAAGCGGGGAGAAAGGAGCTGTTCCTCTGGGGGTGAAGGATGGACTTCCATCTCATGATCCAATGGAGCACAGAGTCTTGTGCCCCAGTGTGAGCTGAGGGATTGGCGGGGGGATAAAATCAAGAAGGCTCCAAGACCTCTTACTGCTTCTGTGCTTGTGCAGATGTTCTCCTCCATGGCAGCCCCAGGACAGCACCGCAGTCAGCGCCGCGCAGCACATTGTTCGAGCTGGCATTCTGGTGATGCCAGTCACTGGTGGCTCACCTNTTCCAATTTTGCTGAGCTTGCACTGGGCAAGTCTCTTACCTTTTGCCTTCTGCAGAGAGACTGTCTTCACTGAGAAATGACTATTCTTGATTTCTGAAATTTCTAGAAAGCAAATCCCTCTTGTGAGCCCCAGGGAATGCAGAGTCCTTCCCAGCTCAGCCTGGGGCAGACCTCGGGGCACACATGGACATGGAGGCTGACCCTGTGCAGGGACACATTCAACCCTTCCTCTCCAGGGCTCCTTCCAGTGAGGAAGGAGCTGTTCCTCTGGGCATGAAGGATGGACTTCCATCTCATGATCCAATGGAGCACAGAGTCTTGTGCCCCAGTGTGAGCTGAGGGATTGGCGGGGGGATAAAATCAAGAAGGCTCCAAGACCTCTTACTGCTTCTGTGCTTGTGCAGATGTTCTCCTCAGCCATGGCAACCCCAGGACAGCACTGCAGTCAGCGCCACGCAGCACATTGTTCGAGCTGGCATTCTGATGCCAGTCTTGACTGGCTCACCTCACCTGAGACCCTGTGGCTGGGAGGATCAGCCAGGTAGAAGATATAGAGTGGTAGCACTAACAAGGTTTCCAAAAAGGACCCACCTTGCTCCCCCTTTGTCTTGGGCTAGTGGCCAGTGACTAGACTCCCTGAGATTAGTGTGTGCATAATGACTGTTCTGCTCAGTGGCTGTGCTAATCTCTGTGTGCTGGCGGGTCAGCCAGATTTGAGAGGGACTAATGTGGGTATCACTAAATGTGTTCCAGGCCCACTTGCCATTTGCAGTGATCGGGAGCACGGAGGAGCTGAAAATAGGAAACAAAATGATGAAAGCTCGTCAGTACCCCTGGGGCACAGTGCAGGGTGAGTTGAGCCCTGGGATTTTCATGGCATGAATGGTGACACTTGTGCAAGGAGGCAGTGGGCCCATAAAAGGAGCAAGGGCCTGCTGGACTTTATTATCTCATGGGGAATTATCCTTTATTAAATCCTTGTGTCAGGCCTGTTAGTGACATTTTTCGCTGCTCAGAAGGGCTGTTAAACCTGTTGGAAGAGTAGACAAGTGGGGAATGTGGGAAGAGATCTTTGTGTCCCCACCTTACTCCTTACCATGTCTTTTTACAGTGGAGAACGAAGCTCACTGCGACTTTGTGAAGCTGCGGGAGATGCTGATCCGTGTGAACATGGAGGACCTGCGTGAGCAGACCCACACCCGCCACTATGAGCTGTACCGGCGGTGCAAACTGGAAGAGATGGGCTTTAAGGACACGGATCCAGACAGCAAACCCTTCAGGTGAGATCCCTGGAGGAGACAGGAGAGCCTGACAGAGGCATTGCTGGGTGTGCTGTGTGCGTGTGTAAGTGTGTGTGTCCTTGGGAGAGCATGGAAAGAATCAATGCAGAAAGAAAACCTGCCAGGTCTGATAAATCCAATTCAGCAAAGGTACTGGCTGAGTGAGAGAGGGTAAAAACACAGGGAGCATGTGCAGGACTGATTGAAACTGCAAGTGCAGGAGTAGAAGTATCAGTGCCGGAGAGACACAGCAGTGTTCCTCCAAACTAGTGCTTGTTGCCAGCTAGTTTCTTTGAATTGCCCAATATTCAACATACAGAAAAGTGCAATAGATCCCAAAGATCACGGAATAAAGAAGACCTTGGGCATGCATGAGTGAGTTGTAAATGTGTGGTGTGCAAGCAATAGTCACGGTGAGGGGCCTGATTTCAGAGGTTTGGAGGAAGCAGGGCTTGTCCATAATCACATCACTGGACTTTCCTTCCTTTTTAGCTTACAAGAAACTTATGAAGCCAAAAGAAATGAATTTTTGGGAGAACTGCAGAAAAAGGAAGAGGCAATGAGGCAGATGTTTGTCCAGAGGGTCAAGGAAAAAGAAGCAGAGCTGAAGGAGGCTGAAAAAGAGGTGATGACTGTAGTACTTGTCTCTTCATGGTTGTGAGTGATAGATTTCCTGCCAGAGCACTTTCTGGGGTTTAGGACTTTCTTATCAAGAAGTTTAAGGTTTAACTTGGATGGGGACATTAACGTGTTCATCCTGTAGATCAAAACTGAATCACAGTGCTTACTGTGTAGAGCTTACTGCACCAGGAAAGGGCCATAGTCTTGATTCTGATGGAGAAGTGCAGTGTGGCAAAAGTCAAAGAGAGAAGCAGCCCCTGTATAAATTTGTTGTGCAAAAAATATACCCATACAACTTTCTTAGCATTGTGAAAAATCCATTAATTTAGTGACCTTTAAAGAGGAATAAGGCAGAGACCCCTTGTAATGGATTAGGGATTTTTTTACTGTTATGCTCTCCCCATCCTCTGTTCTCAGTGTGCACAATGATGCATAACTAGAACACTGCCTGGTTTGTGAGTTGTCATGGAAGAAGACTGTTCCCTGCTCCTGTCTAGGCACTGCCAGCTCAGGAGCTAGAAATTACATAGAGACCAATGGAGACTTGCAGGCTCAGACCTCAAGGGATCCTTCTGTCTTCCTCTTTTCCTGTGAACAGAATATCTGGTGGTGCTGGGTCCTGCTCACCTCTCTGCTTTCCCTTTAGCTGCATGAAAAGTTTGATCGCCTGAAGAAATTACATCAGGATGAAAAAAAGAAGCTAGAGGATAAGAAAAAGTCTCTGGATGATGAAGTAAATGCATTTAAACAAAGGAAGACAGCAGCTGAATTGCTTCAGTCTCAGGCTCAGCAGGCTGGAGGATCGCAAACTCTTAAAAGGGATAAGGAAAGGAAAAAGTAAGTTGCCAACCGAGTGGTATTTGCTTTTCAGTAATGGTACTCCTTTACTATTACTCTGGGTGTTCATATCTCCCTCCCAACATAGCCAGTCCTTATCAGGGAAGGTTTGCAGCCAGATTTAATCCCTAGTAAGGCTGAGCAGTAGCTTGGAAGCATTTCACCTTCAGCTGTCACCCTGAAGAGCTGGGAGCAGTGCTAACCTCCCTCATTGCCTGCTGACAGCATGGGAGAGGATGAACTTATTTTTACTCCCTGAGATTCCCCTCTCCTGCCTTGGTCTGTCAGTGCTTATAATGAAGTGGAAGCACATGAGCTGCGAAGGCTGGGCTGTGGGTAACAGGGATGTTCTGCTACCCCCAGAGAGGAGCATGTCCTTCTCAGGTTCTTACTTGTTTAGGCTGGGAAAAAACTTAGACTGGCAAGTCTTGAATTCTGGAATCTGCAAAATATAAGGCTGCAAATGAGTGGATGGGTCACAGCACCTTGTTAGTACTCTTATACAGTCCTAAATCAGTTTTTTGCCCTCCAGATAAGCAGTGGGAGACACTGCATGGCTTTAGCAGGAGTTTCCCATGCTAAGTTGATGTGACAGCATCCACTCCCTCATAAGGGTCCTGGGATCTGTGCAGTGCCCATTTGGAGCCTGGACACCTTGTGCTCTGCAGTTGCTCAAGAGCAAGCAGCTGTACAGTGAAACAGTCCTCCCAGTTCTCCCAGCAATGAGCAGTTCCTTTCCTTCCCACTGGGGAACATTTCCCAGAATGGAGCATTGTGCCACCTGTGTGTGCAGAGAGTGGTGCAGAGACAAACAAGGGTCTGGTTTTGTACCACTGCCACAGTCCCGCCTCTGCACATCCCTGGGGCAGATCCAGAGTAAATCTTGGCCTGCTCCACATAGTCTCAACCACATGAGGAAGTGCTGTTAAACTGGACAATATGGGATGTGCCCAAAGAGCTGACAGCATTGTTTGTCAGGGAGAAAGCCCATGACCGTTAAGCTTGGAATCAAATGATACAGGAAAGGAAAGACCCAATAATGAGATCCTGGTTTAGTCTTTAACTGGAGCTGCTTCAATGTCAACATTCTTTTCTGATGAGCAATTAGTGCTGCCCTTTTCTCACTAGTCTGTTCCTTTTTCCACTGCTTATTTTGATTTGCTCCTTTGAATTACCTTTGGGGAGCTTTAGTATCTTTTCATGCTGAGGAGCCTGAGACTGACTGGGGGACAGACTCCTCTCCCGAGCCTGGACTGTGTGAGGAATACACAACTGATTTCTTTCATGCTTAGAGCCCTCAGCCATCTGCTCACTCAGGACTGCAGACTTCAGCACTGAGATCAGTCAGGGTCAGGAATGCAGAAAAGGAGACAAGTCACCCTGTAGTATCAGCCAATGGTTGCTGTGGCCCGAGTCACACTCTTGTTCCTAGAAGTGCTTCTGATCTCAAGCACATTAATGTGGAAAAGCTTTGGTACTGTCCTTGTCATTTAAGGGCACAGAGGAATCCATGACAGAGGTAGGTCAGTGCTTCAGTAAGGTTTGGGAAGATATTAGGAGGCCTCTTTCTCCTCCAGGAAAAAAGCTGCCTTAGAAATGGTGCTGCTTTCTTTGCTCTGTAACTTCTCCAGTTGTCCTTAATAATCCATTTCAGTAGTTAGATCATAAATTTTCCTTAACAATTAATGAATTTCGCAAGCTGTAGCTTAATTGTAGCTTGTTTACTACTGGCTGGCAGTACACTAGCCTTTTTCTTTCACAGGTGACTCATTTAAACCCAAGCTCTGTAATTTGCACTAATCATGACTTAGTTGATTTTTTGTTGTTGTTACCTCATTATCATCACCATTAGCTCTTACCTGTGTGCTGTTTTACAGTTAGCTGCTGTTTGGCTGCATGGTGCATGAGGCACATTGTCCTGGTAAGCGTCATTAACTAATATGGCCTCACAGTGGGATCAGTTACCCTTCCTAGAAAAGCACATCCTGTGCAAGTCCAGAAGCCTATAAGTATGATTTCTTCCTTCCTCTACTTTCACCCTCACAATATGTGCTCTACCAGTCTCTATATATGCCGTTGTAGAAAAGGGATGTAAATACAAATGTCCTTAAAAATTCTGCAAAGTAAAATGCAGAGACTTTGTATTAGGATATAAAACAGAAAAATAAGGATTATGTCCTTTTCCTTTTAAATCTTCCCAGCACCTTGCTGGCTCTGTTCTCTGTTCCATCTCCCTTAGAAATAAATTATATTCTTTAATCACACAGGCCATGTTGATGCTATGGCAACAATTGCTATGGAGATGTGGTGCTGATGATACAGCCCAGCTAGTCATGTAAATGTCTCTTCCCTTTCTACTCCTTCCCTCCCACCCCTCCCAAGTTGTAGTGTTAACTTGTGATTACAGTGCTGGAGAAGGTAGATGTAAGAATAGTTTCTATCGCTCTTTTTATATACTAACAGATAGTAAAGTCTGCCCAGACTAGACCTCTGCTTTGTCCCAAATCACCAGAGAATCACCAAACTGTGTGTGTATGTGTGTGTGTACATTAAAGAAGCTACTGCTGTGTAACCAAACCAGTATCCACCTGCTGACTGATTATAGTTGATTGTCCAAAACAACAAGAGATAATGGGCTGATACAGCTAATGAAGGCTCTGAAGAGAAACTGACTTTATGACTAGGAGGCAAATGGTCTCCCTTGGATTGCTTGTTCCACTGTAGCAGGCAGACCCACACCCCTGGGAGCCATGCCAAACGTGCCCATGGTTAGGGTAAGGCTAGAGGTAGAAGAGGGCTGTATTCAACCTGTGTCCACAAAGCCTGCCCGAGCACTTTGCCCCTGAATAAGGCAGGCATCCACCTTCCTGAGGAGTTTTACCGAGGTGTGGAGAGTTCCCACTGGAGGAGTGCCCTGTCAGGGGTGTTATGCTGTGAGTCTGTGTCAGTGTCTCTGCCTTCATGTGAGCAGGGATGGAAGGTGGCCACATAGTCATGGGCAGGCTTGTGGAATAGATAAGGCTGCCTGAAGGGTTAACAAAGCCTGCCATAAGCAAGGATCTGCAGTGCAGAGTGCCTGCATCTATTGTAAAAGGAAGGGTCATTTAAACAAAGATGCACAAGAAATGTTCCTGCCTGGCAGGAGAGCAGCACACTCATTAGGGTTATTAAACTGCTAATGACAGTGGTCTACTTACAACTAGTTTGAGTGTGTTTAATTGAGCCTCTTTAATTTGTTGTTGATTCTCTGGTGAGAGGAAAAAGAAAGCTCCCACAGGAATGTCTTGCTTCTTGTCGGAGCAGCAATACTCATTATCCAAGGCAAGGGTGAGAGCACCCCAGGCTGAGGTGCACAGGCCTTTCAGAGAAGTTGGAACAGCAGCACTTAACTATAAAACATTCTGAATATTCGGCCTCGAATCCACCCTTCCCTGCAGAAAAAGCTAAAACTTACATTCTCTCCTGGATAGTCCAGACTAAATTATGGTCTGCCCTTAAATAGGTAAAAGCTGATTCCAGGATTTCTTCCCTCTTAGCTCCACCAAGGGAAATGGACAAGCAAGTAAACATTATGCTGTCAGTGAGAGGTATTTGAATGTAATTTAAATGAGACCTTCCACTTAACAGAAGAGCTTCAGAGGGGTCTTGCACTGGCTCGAACTGGAGCTTGCAGTCATCTTGAGCTGTCCAGTTGAATTAATGTAACGGTAACAGTAAAACAATGAAAAGAACAATTCTCTTCTTATCAGGCTCTGAATGTGAAAAAATACGCTCAAAGAGTAACTGTTCATTCTGGTGCTGAGTACGAAGGCACGGCTAAAGTGCAGTTAGAGTGAACATTACTGATTTTTGTTGGTTTTGGATTGCTTTTGGCAGCCCTCATAACTGTACACTGTTGTGTGCCGGGCTTTGAATCCAATGAAGTTCTTTGTTCTCACTACACAAATGCAGACAGTGTCTTTTTCAATGGGCATTTGTCATCGCTAAATTAAATATGTATATATCGTACTTTCCCAGAATTCAGAAAAACACTCTCCATATTGATCCATAAAGTATTGCAGGACTCCACTGTTTTGCAGGAACACAAACAAGTCACAGTTGATGAGTCCTGTAGCTTGCAAATCTGTGAAAGGATTGTTTTAGAAAATAAATCTGGTTCATCCCACTGCTGAGTGTGTGCGTGTATGCATGTGTGTGTCTTTGGTAAAGCAAGTCTATAGTCAAATTAAACATTATTAACACTTAGCAACATTTTTTGTGTGTGTTAGGAAACATTTTTATTTTTATTTTGGTTTGGTTTTTTTTTTGGTCATTAATCCATAAAGCCATTAACCTGCCTTTTTCTTTCATTTTCAGTCCGGGTTTCCTGTAGAGCCTTTCCCTTGGCGCCAGAGGCAAATGCCCCTCCCTCGGTTAACACTCGGCTGTGCCACTGTGCTGTTTGCTCACCTTTGCCCACTGCCCATTGCCCCCTGCCCCACGCTCACTGGTCTGGTTTAAACGAGAGCCCTTGGCTGTTGTGGTTGTCCTTGTGAGCAGCTCGAGCTGCCGAGAGGTGCTCCTGTGTGTGTCCCCTCTTCCCACTGCTCAGCTCTTTGTCCCTGCTCCGTGCTGTGCCCGGGCTGTGTGGCAGGAGTGGGGCTGCTTGGGGGGTGCATTTACCCCCAGTGCTGCCATGGGGTGGGATGTGCTGTCTCAAGAGACTGGCTGCCCTCTCCCCATATTAATTTGCTGTGCCTAACCCCTTGTTACCTCCCTGTGCTGTCATCTGTGACTTATATAATTTTCAAAGACTTTTGCAAAACTTGACATCCTCACAGGCATGGGCCTGAGTCCAAACCTCTAGTCCTCAGGCTTGGGGAATTCTCAAATTTGGATCCACGGTTTGCAACTAAGTGTTCTCTGAATGCCGCAGGGGTCACGAAGGATCTCTTGCCTTGTCTCCCTCTCAATGTGCTGGCCTGGATGCACATCCTGGATCCAGTCTCAGGGAAAGCTGGACACCTTGCTGTACATATCAGTGTTTGTGAAGAAAGACGATGCTGTTTCTTTGACTTTCTTTTCAGTGATTCCAACAATTTCTGGGTTTAATGCAAAAACCTTTATGTTTTTTAGCTGACATCCATCTAAAAGTGTGCAGATTTTGACAGGTTGCTTTTCACGTTTTCTATTCAGCAAAAGCCTTGATTTTACTGCAAGATTTGCACTGAAAAGGAGGGTATTTGGCTCACTGGGCCAGGAATTCACTCCGGCCAAGTGCAACTGTGGTTTACCTGCAGGTGTCTTCTCTGTGTATTTCTGGCTGAGTTTTGTTTTTAAATAAAGAGTTCATCAGACAGTGAATTCTGGTTAACATTTACTTCTTTTGTTTTTTGTTTTCTTTGCCCTTCTTTTACAGTAACCCATGGCTCTGTACTGAGTAATAACCCCTGAATACAATGGGCTGGAATGGACCTTCATTTACTTGTTAAATCGGAGGGTCTAATAAAACCTGACAGCATTTCAGCTGTGACCTTTCCAGGGTGTTACCCTTGCTTTCTCCTATACCCTCGTTGTGATTCTGTCTTTGCTGTGTACTGATGGTTATTGCTTTTATTAAACAATGTAAAATTAGTCCTAACAAGGTTTCGGATGCTGCAACTTTCAATCCTGCCATATTTTTCCCCTACAATTAATGGATTCCCCCTTTTCCTGATCTCTCTCCACCTAGATAGATAAGGAATAGGGAAATAAGTTCTGCGAGTTATTTTTGCTGGCAAAATAACAACGCAGTTTAAATGTATTTATTGGTGATGTTAGAATGACAACACCGCCTTAGTTTAATTATCACATAATGTAGAGATAAAACACTCTTTTCTCTTTAAACTTTGTGTCATTCTTATGACATCATCTATCTTTTTTAATTTGCTTTTATTTTTTCTGATGCTAGTTCATGCTACCTGAAGACTAGCATATAAATCCTCATTTCCATTTCAGACTTGCTTGTTGTGGCCCTGATTCTTCAGTTGTGCTGTGGGCGGGCTCAGTGCTCTGTGTGTGGGTGAATCCACACGTATTGCCCCTGCTGAAGGATCAGGAGGCATTGCTGCCAAACTGCCTCAACAAAATCCCTCCAGATGCTGGGTTTTTGGAAGATAAACACCCCTCAGGCCTAGCCCTGCCAAGGTGGTGCTGTTTTAGTGCAAGCTGCTGCTGAGAGTGTTGCTGGAGAAGTGCTGTGGGTGATGCCAAAGGGCAGTTCCAGCACAGTGCCAGCCCCGCTCCTGCTCACAGCAGCAGCCACCCAGATCAAACCACAGTCTGGCCTCCGTTTCCAGCAATCAGGGCAATCCAAATTCTTGATCCAATGTATTTTCTCAGGTATTCTGTTTTCACCATAAATATGATTTCAATTCCCATAGAACTCTTTGATTGCTTTGTGGTTTGTTTAGGGTTTTTAGCAAGTTAAAATAATTTGAATATTTACTTCTTCCTCTACTGTTGCATGTTACCCTGCTCCCAAAACTAGTCAGTATCAATTTCTGAATGATTGTTAGATTACCTGCTAAAGTAACCATTTAATTTGGCTTTTCTTACCATGCTGCAGATCACTGGCTGTTCTTCCTGATCATTTGACTTATTAGAATGTTATTTAAAGTTATGCAGTGTCTTTAAAAAGATTAAAAAAAAAGGTTTCTGTTTGTGTGGTTTCTGAAGTACTTAAGGTACCGCAAGGAGGTTTCATCTCTCCTCTGTCAGCTGTTTTCATGTTGCATCTCTTTTTCTTGCTTTTTGAATGTCTTTCTCTTTTTTGCTAATTTTCTGGTTTTTTTCTCTTTTTTTCCCCTTTTCTCTCTCTGTAGCTTTTTTTAATCTGTCTTCGCCAGCTGCACTGTGTCTGAGGGAGAAGACTGCCACTTCTAGAAGAGTTTAAGGGTCTTATGTCTGGGGAGGGGGGAACAAATCTTCAGTGTTAGTGTCTTGGAAAGAAGCTCTTTTACTGACCTGCATGATACCTAAAATTGAAATGTCTTGTAATTTGTGTGACAAGACAGGGTGGTATGGGGGGAACTGATTGTTACCTGGAAATTTTGAAGAGCGAGAGAAATGTGATGTTTGGACTAATGATGTAGCGAATACATTTTCAAACGTTGTTATGGGCATATTTTTTTTCTAATGTTGTCTTTAATAATATAAATGTCATGGGCTTCCCTGGGGTGTGAAGCCTGAGGAATATTTTCAATATGCTGTTGTTTGATTGGTTTTGGAAACCCTGCATTCATAGTCAAAGGAAATACGAACATGGTGCAACTTGCTCCCTTGGCAGCCACGAAATATTTAATTTTATCAAAGAAATAAAGTAAGAACTGTGTGTTTTCATTGTTGTCCTCCTGTGTCTCACCACCCTGTTGAACAAGCCTGGTGGACATGGCTCAAGTGGTACGTTCTTCTTCCTGTCTTCACCTCCTTGTTCTTTAAAGTTGGCAAAGCTGGCAGTACCAGGAGGGAGAGGCGATGCTGGGGCCGGTGTGACCATCACAGGGACCAGCCCCATCCTGGCCTGCCCGACCCTGCATGCTGCCCGAGCCACCTCCCCATCCCACTCCCCATCCCG
>WBMV01007374.1:854837-873859 GCA_013396655.1 Campylorhamphus procurvoides
CTGGTCCCGCCGCCCGCCCGCCATGGCCCCGCCGCCCGCCGAGCCGCCCGCCGAGCCGGCCGTGGAGCAGTGGCGGCAGTACAGCGAGACCGAGCGGCAATGGGCGCTGCGCCGCCGCTTCATCCTCCGGCACCTCCCCGCGTACCCCGGCGGCGCCATCGACCAGCTGCTGNCATCGACCAGCTGCTCGCCCTCTCTGTGCTCTGGACCAACCACGTCTTCATGGGCTGCAGGTGAGCCCCGGGCAGGGATCGGGACACAGCTCTGGAGCGGGGCAGGACTGGGGACACGGCTCTGGAGCGGGGCAGGGATGGAAAGGGCTCATGCGGGAGGACTGGGGTTCCCGGGCAGTTTTCATTGCTTGAATGTGCCGGTGTTTTGTATGCGAGGGAAGCGAACTGCTGGAAAAGTTCATGTGTGTTTTGAAAGTAGTTCCTGATGTCCCGCCCCCAGGGCTCGTTCAGCTCGTGGTGTTGTGCTTTGTCGTTTAAGTGGAACAGTTCCCTCTGCGCCTAAAGCAGCTTGTGCAGTCTCCTTAACCCCCGGCTCTCCTGGGAGAAAGAGGCTGTTGGATGGAAGGGGTTTCCCTGTTTCAGGATCACCAGAGTCCAGCCGTGCTGTAACTGGCCAGGTTGTGGAGATCTGCAGAAGAGACACCCGCGTTCCCGCTGGCACATGCGATGTTGTGATTGTCTTTAAGTGGAGGAAAGGCTTTAAGGGCAGAAGCGACTGCTTAACAACCAACCTCAGCAAACTGTGCAGGGACAGAGGAGCTTGTGAGCACTGAGGGCACACGGATTGATTAATGTTTCATCCCGGAGCCTTGTGGGGGAATACTGTGTGTCATTTGTACATCCTTACATACAGATATGTCCGTTTCCCTTTTTTTTTTCTGGTTCAGGTACTAAACTGTTTTGCTCTGCAAGCACCAAATTTAGACATAATTTTGAAATAGCTTCCAATTCCAAAGCTTGACTGGTATGTTTAAATTGAGAATATCTTCTTAAGAGACAGTCTGTGGGCCTTCAGCTTACATTAACGTGTTTATGTGTTATCTTGAGGGGCCCTTCTTTGTGCCAGTGCTTTTGGGAATTGGTGCAGTGATTTGGGGTGCTGGTAACAGGAGTGACCACCTGCATGTGATTTCAAATCCCAAGAACCGATGCAGTTTAAGTTTGCAAGTGCACCTGCTTTGCCTGCTGAACATCTTCACCTGTAGCTCTTGGGGGAGAGGAAATTTGGACAGGGTGGATGTGGAGCCATCACCTGTGAGGACGTTTCCCTAGAGCTCATGTTGTGCCTGGCCGGGAACACGCTGAGCTGTTAAAGAGAATTCCAGCTTTGCTTAGAGTTGTCTGGAGAGGGGAGGGGCGTACAGCGTTCCCTGGAACTGCCTTTTGCTGCTTGGGAAGAGCTATTGCTGTAACAAGTGAATAGCTTCCAAATTTGGTGGATTTTTGTTTTTTTTTTGTCTTAAGTTTGCTGGTTGGTTTTTAGTTCGTTGGGGTTTTTTTGTTTGTTTTCCTGTTGTTGAGTACTTGCTAAGACAACCTGTTTGTCAGAGTAAATACAGATCACAGTCTTTGCTGATGAAATCTGAGTGAGTCTTCTGTTGGGAGATGATCTGGAGAATGTCCAGAAGGCTCAGAAAACATGGTCTGTGAGGAAGGAGTTAAGTAAAGGGATCCAATTAGTTTAAGGGGTGCATGAGAGAAGGTGCTTGGGTTTCCAGATACCTTAAAGGTGGCTGCAGAATGTGGGGGGAGTGGGGCAGGAAGGCATTATACTCCAGAGCTACAGAGATTCACATAAGGAGTGTAATGTATTAAAGACTCTGCCTCCATGTGCAGTCTCCACAACCTGAGGTTCCTAAGGCCAAGTTAGACAAACACGTGTTGGGGCTGGTTGATCTCCCCCCCCAGCAGAAATCTGAGCTTGCACCCTGCTGGAAAGGGACATTGTCCATCACAGGTAATGTCCTCTTCCGTGTAAGCCAGAGGGAGGAATAGATTCCCACCCCTCTCCCTTTTGGCTGCGAGAGGATGAGGGTGTCACCACTATCAGCCTCCCTTTGATCCCTCCTGGCATTTTCTCCCCCTGCATGGTTCCACTGCCTCTCTCCTGGGACTGCTTAGAGTTCTCAGCCAGGAATTTAGATGGATCTGATTTCTGCCTGACCCTCTAAATCAGGAGCAGGAAGGGCATTTCTTGAGTGGAGGGTGAGTAGATTTCCAGAGCCCTTGAAACAGTGGTATTTAAATCTGGTGCAAGTTATTGCAGCAGTGGCTCTTGGGACACTTGTGGACTCTTGTCCACGGGCAGTGACCTGGTGCTTACTGACTTTGGAAGGTGAACACACATGGAACAGGTGCAGCATTGCCTGTTCTCTGTTCTGAACCAGTGTGAAGCTCTCAGGGGCTGTTTCCAGGCCATGTTTGTAGGTTATCCTTGGATAGAAAGGTTTAGGCTTTTTTTTTCTTGTTCAGCTTCCATGTGCAAATGGCTTGAAATCCCTGTGACAGATTCCCAGAGCAGTGGAAAACTGAGCTGGTCAGGGATGTGGAGCCAAGAGGGACAGGGCTGTGCTGGGTGGGTCCTGCCTGCTGGAACCATGAGTGCTGCAGCAGGGTCAGGGCATTGCAGCCACCTCACCTCCACCATGGCTTGGGGATCTGAATCCTTTTGGTTGCTGCACCAAGCCAGAATTTAGCTTGGCTTTTTAAAGAGTGGTTGGTGAAGGCTGAGCAGTGCCTCTGTCACCTGACGTGATCATTGTGGTGTCAGTGAGTGTGCACTGTGGCTGCTGCCCCACACGGGACTCCAGTGCCATCCTGACCTCTGTGCTTAGTTCACTGAAGCTG
Organism: Campylorhamphus procurvoides; assembly: GCA_013396655.1. Lineage (NCBI taxonomy): Eukaryota > Metazoa > Chordata > Aves > Passeriformes > Dendrocolaptidae > Campylorhamphus > Campylorhamphus procurvoides. The sequence goes on from WBMV01007374.1 coordinate 857,699, forward strand.
CTCCTCCTCCTCCACACCCCTGTGTTCCTTAGTAGCTCCTAGTAGTTCTGTCAAATTCTGTATTTTGTGAGATAATATATTTAAATTGAAGTTTAGAACACTGTCAGTGTGGTTGCTGTGTCTTAACATTCACAAGTGGGCTCACATAGAGCCAGGTCAGCTGGTGTGGGACTCTCTGCCCACGCTGGGCTTGCCCTGGCAAGGGGACAGAGCTCAGCACTGTGCTCTGCTCCAGCAGAGTCAAGGGAGCACCTCCCTTGCACCAGCTGCTGAGTCTCAGGCAGCTTTAGTTCTTGTTTCACATAATAAAAGCTTGTGAGTGCATGTGTGTGTGTTGCCCCCGTGGGCCCAGCTCTCAGGGGGTTTGCTGTTGGACCCACACAGGTATGGCGTGCAGGTCATGGAGAAGGTCCTCAAGATGGCTGAAGGCATCGATATCGGGGAGACGAGGACGTATGAGTTGGTCCCCAGCAGGAAGCTCAAGAGACACCACTCTCCATCAGACAGTGAGTATTTGTGCCCTTCCCTGCCCCTGTGGGCGTCAGGGGGAGTGTGGGAGGGTGCTGTGCCCACAGGGCTGCCTCCAGTACAGCCAGCACAGCAAACTGGAGAGAGGTGTCCATGACATGCTCTGCTGGACTGCAGCTGTTTCCCCTCCTCTGCCATGTACGTAATTCCTGCAGAGTTCTCTCTTTGCTTTAGAAAATACCATTTTCCATTTAAATTATGAGGTAATTGGTTTCCTTGAGGGATAGTGCTAGGAATCAAAGCTGTGTAATGAAATACCTGTCTGCCTTTCTCCACTGTGGTGAGGGGTGATGTTCTGACTCGAGGAGAGACTGTACATGGAGATGAGGAGTTCAGCTCATTGATTTTGAGTTGTGACCTGCCTGGGGAATTGCGGGGAGCAGGGCTGAGGTGATGTTTTGTTTGGGGCTTTTTTTCACTTCCTACTGGGACTGGAAGAGTCCGCTGTATGTCAGTCCAGTCCCACAGGCTTAGGGATCAGTGTTCCAGCCATAGCTTTTCCAGTGCAGGAAATAGAGCAGGCAGAGGGGGCTGGCAGTTCAGTGGTTCTTGTCTGCCAGCTCTGGTGCTCCTCCTCAGCATCTTCAGAGCTGCCTGCCCTCCCTCTGGAGGGGGGTGGGAATTGTGCCTGGGTGTGGTTTGTGGGTGCAGGCAGGCAGGCCCTTGGGTCAGCCCACAGTGTGGCTGTGTGCACACAAATGTGTGTGTCCTGTGTGAAGCACAAGGCTTCTCTAGCCTTGGATATAATCCCTAGCTCTGCTAAAGTTGCTTCCCTTTCTTTACCAGCTAGCAATCTTTCAGTGCTTCTAGGGGCCAGCTGTAAAACTGAGATAAATAATGCTTTTCTCCTATGTTTTGGCTGTCACAGGCAGCAGCTCTGAGAGGGGGCTTTCTCTATGGCATGTTGCAGAGACAGCATAACGAGCTGTTCTGCTGGCAAGAGCCTTTAGGTGCTGCTGCAGTGCAACCATCAAAATACAAACAGAGCAAGAAAAGGAAACCTTGCCACAGTTTGTCAAAACTCGTGGCCAAAGGACTCAAAGTCTGTGTAAAAGCTTTTGTCACCTCATTTAAATAGGAAGGAGGGGCTGTTTGTGCTGTGTGTACAGTGTTGTTTTCACCTGCAGGGAGCTGGGCAATCATAACCACACTCTGGTGGTTGATGTCTAGACAGATGTGCTGCCTGACCTATATTAGGGCCACACACATTGGCACTGGATTAGGCAGCATTTCCCAGCACTGAGGTGGCCTTTTGCTCCTCCGATGAAATTACACACACGTACCACGTCAGCGTGTGGGGGCTAAATCTTTCACAGAAGTCTTGTATAACCATCTCTTGGATGTTACGTATTTGCTTGTCAGCTATTTGATTCTTCTTTTCTGCAGTAGCTGTGCGTGTCAGGATAGTCTGCCTCATTTGCATTTCTTCTGGCAAAGGAATGAGAGGTCTCTCAGTAATGTGTAATGGGGCCCCCAGCCACTGCAGCTTGGGCAGAATTCTCCTTCTTTGGTGACCTTTAGCCACAAGCAATTACTTTGACAGAAAATGTCAAAGTCAGTAACAACCCTGTGTGTTTTGGAAGGGAGAGCTCAGTATTACTCTGTTCCCCCTCAGATGAGAAGACCTGAAGATAAAGTAGTTTATCTGAGATCATCGTGCAACCATGCAGCAGTGTCAGAGCTGAGGCTCTAGTCCTGCTCTGGTATTCTGTCTTCTTGGCTGCAGTTTTACTTGTTTTAGTAGCTTTGAATGGATTACCTTCAGAAGTGACCAGATGGGTTCAGTGGGCAATGCTGGGTAGCAGCATCATGTAACTAAATATGTAGAGATTTTGGTTTGGTAGTTTTGGAGGTGGAAATACCAGGTAGTGACCTGCACAAGAATGGCTGGTTTTCTTCAATCAGCTACGAATGTCTTTGGAGAGAAACCTCCTGGGTTTTGGCTAAGGAGTGGTAATCCTGTGTTTGGAGAGCACAGGCTCCTGTTGGAGAGCACTCTCTGAAAACATTGTCTCCCTGTCACAGCAAATGTAATGTAATTACATTTAGATGTAATTAGACAGGTAATTGTGTAATCTTCTTTCATCTCATAGGTCCAGAACCGGAGGAGATTCCTGAGCCACCCAAAAAGGTGACCCCCAAGTTCCGAGTGCGACCACGATTTGAACCCATACACTTTGTCACCAGTGCTGAGAAGGAGGGCAAGAAGGACAATTCTCTGGATAACCAAATGCAGGAGGTGAAGCAGGAGGCAAATACAAACAGCATGGCACAGCCAGCTGAAAACTGTACAAATTCTTTTCTGAATGCACGGGATGTGGATCCCCAGGTCTCCAGCACGGCTGGGTTAGGCTTTGCAGGCCCGGCAGCAGCAGCAGCAACCACAGCCAAGAGGGCTGTGAATAGTGTGGACTCTACCACAAGCAGCACGGTGCAGGTTTCTGTTTCCCCTTCAACTGCCCCATCTGCATCAGAGACTTTCCCTCCGTCAGCAATAATGCTGAAGCAGAGCTTTATGGAGAAACTGTCGGCAGCTGTCTGGAAAAATCTTTCAAACCCAGATGCAAACACTGGGACTGATAAAATTAACTTCACGTATCTTTTGACGCGTTCGATTCAGGCGTGCAAGACAAACCCTGAATATATTTATGTTCCTCTGAAAGAGATCGCCCCTGCTGACCTCCCCAAGAGCAAGAAGCTCCTGACAGATGGCTTTGCTTGTGAAGTGCGATGCCAGAATGTCTACCTGGCCACCGGCTACGCCGGCAGCAAGAACGGGTCGCGGGATCGAGCTGCGGAGCAGGCAGTCAAGCTGCTGAAGAAGTCCGTGGAAGTTCGAGTTGTCCAGCGGAAGTTCAAGCACACTTACCACGAGGACCTGGTGGTGTGCGAGGTGGGTTTGTGTCGCCCGGATTTCCCTCCTGCTCTTAAACCTCACGAGGAGTTTGTAGTTGCCAACAGGGACTGTGTCCCAATGCAGCCTGGTGCTGAATCCGTGAAGGGTTCTGCTAACACCAACAGACACTGGACTAGCTTTGTCCTCACGGAGAACGCCAGCGACGCAATAGGAATACTTAACAATTCTGCCTCATATAACAAAATGTCTGTTGAATATAAGTATGAATTAATGCCCAACCGCTCGTGGCGGTGTCAGGTGTATCTCCAAGATCACTGCCTAGCCGAGGGATTTGGCACGAAAAAGACCAGCAAGCACGCCGCAGCTGAGGAGGCGCTGAAAATCCTGCAGAAGATGCAGTCAAATATAGCATCCCTCAAAGTGACCCAGGTGCAGAAGGTGGGCTGCTCGTCGCGGGGCTCCGGGAGGAAGAAGGACCTGAAGGACCTGGTGATCTACGAGAACTCCAACAACCCGGTGTGTACGCTGAACGACACCGCCCAGTTCAACAAGATGACGGTGGAGTACGTCTTCGAGAGGATGACAGGCATGCGCTGGAAATGCAAGGTGATGCTTGAGGATGAATTCATTGCAGAAGCAGTTGGAGTGAAGAAATCTGTCAAGCATGAGGCAGCAGAGGAAGCCGTGAAAATCCTCAAAAAGACTCAGCCAACTGTTGTTAATAACCTGAAGAAAGGCACCGTCGAAGACGTCATCTCCAGAAATGAGATCCGGGGTCGATCAGCAGAAGAGGCTTTCAAACAGAAGATCAAAGAAGACAACATTGGGAACCAAATTTTAAGAAAGATGGGCTGGACAGGCGGTGGCCTAGGGAAAGATGGTGAAGGAATTAGAGAGCCTATCTCAGTCAAGGAGCAGTTTAAAAGGGAAGGACTTGGGCTTGATGTAGAAAGGGTGAACAGAATCGCTAAAAGAGATATTGAAGAGATCATTCGAAACTATGCACGCTCAGAGAGTCACATTGACTTGACTTTCTCTAGAGAACTGACCATGGATGAGCGGAAGCAGATACATCAGATAGCCCAAAAATATGGTCTTAAAAGTAAATCCCACGGGCAGGGACACAACAGATACTTGGTGGTGAGCAGGAAGCGGCGCAAGGAAGATCTGCTAGACCAGCTGAAGCAGGAAGGCCAGGTTGGGCATTATGAGCTTATCATGCCCCAAGCAAACTGAGGTGAGGTGTCCCCTTAGAGCAGAGACTGAGCTTCTTGGACACTCAACTAAAGAAAGAGATGCTGCATTTTTCTTGTGGGTAATAATATCGTTGAAGTCTTTTACTTTGGCAATATAATTTCTAAAACGTTGTTAGGCATTTAGAACCGACCGAGTTCTGTTCAAGTACATTAGCACAACCCAAAAGCAGTAGTGCAGTTACTGTATGTGTCTTTGATATTACCCGTTCCTTCACATTTTAATAGTTTTGTAATAGCAAACACACATGTCCAACAGGAAGGAATTTGACATAATTTAAAATTATAGGTCCCTTATTCTTCTTGAACAAGGAAGGAAAAAAGAAAAGAATTTTTTTTAAAAAAAAATAATTTAAAAAAGCAAAGGAAATGCAGTCTGGGGGCATAAACCTGTATGTAAAATTGATATTAATGACAATAAAGTTTTATTTCTGGAAAAAAAGGATTTGTCACACTTTGTGTAAGAAAAGTGTGAAAATTGTGTTTATTCTTGAAAAATAGGTATATTGAGGTCTTGTCTCTGCTGTGTGTGTATGTACAGTATGTAAACCTTAACCAGTTTAGCAGTAGAGTTTTAGTCATAGATTCCTACCCTGAGCCTCCCATTCTGAGAGTCGCTGAACTCGCCTTCGTCTCCAGCGTATCGGACTGAGAGAATTCCAGCACCTTTCTACCTTGGAGAACTGCTTGACATGTGCAAATGCCATGGTGAAGTGTGAAATGTAAAAACTGGAGGTAAATGCAGAGCCCACGCTCAAAGATGCTCATGTAGCTTGTGGGGACTGTTATATAACTTATTTTTTTACTTAGAATATCAGCTCTTTAATCCTGAGTAAAACCAAATCTGTGCCTGATTATTTCTCTGCTCCATCCCTGTACCTGTGCTTGTGTCTGTCCAGGGCGATCCAGCAGTGAACTCCTGGCCCAGCCCTGCCCTGTGTGTGAGTGGCAGCTCTCCAGGAGGCTGGAGCACTTCCTGCCAGGGAAGCAGAGTCTGACCCCGGCTGTGCTGCTCCACTGGCAGCACCACAGGACACGGTGTTCTCTGAGCCTTGGAGAACACTCACCTCTTGCTTGGGAAGCATAAAGGTTAGGAAGTGACCTTGGAAGAGCCACGAGTGAAGTGTAATCAATTTTTCTGCCAGCAGTGGGGCCCACCAATGGTTCTTTACCACTAAGCCAGTCCTAATGCAGTGTTTTTGTCTGTTCTCCAGTTGCTGTGTCTCAGCTGTCACCACTGGGTTTGTGCTGCCTGTATTTGCCTCTCCCATCTTTTTATACCATGCTCTACCTTTTTTTCCCCACCTCCTGTTCTGTTTTTTAAATACTCCTCAGCAGCTGAAGCAGAATGTCCTGGGGATGTGCAGTGAGAGGCATTTTCATCCCCACAGGGTGCCCTGGCAGGTGAGACTCAGGAAGCAGAGAGTGAGCATCCCCTCATCTCTGCTGGGCTGCAGAGCAGCTTCTGCCGGCTTGGACTGCCGAGTAACAACTTGCTGCTGCTGTAGGAAAATAAGGTAGCAGTTAATTCTGAAAGTAGATTGATTTTTGGATTTTTTTGTGCATTATTCCTTCTCTCTACTTCAGAATTCTGCTCTCAAGAATGCTGGGCTCTAGCAGATGGTGCTGTAGGAGTGGAAGGAGCCTGGTACTTTCTAGGGAGATATTCCTGCAAGGAGTGAAGCTCCCCCTCCCTAACTTGGGTCTGCAGCAGGTCTTCAGAGCTGGCTGATGCCAAGAAAAGCAGTAAGAGCACCACTGGTATTTGGGATGAAAAATGGCTCTTTTGGGAGAGGTGGAGGCTGGCTGTGTCACGGTACCTCAGCAGGGGTGGCTGGCCCAGGTGGTGTGTGCAGGGCACAGACATTTCCTGCCTGGGAGGTGGCCAGTAGCCGTGTTTGCCAAGGGCAGTTCTGTGCAGAATCTGGTGTGCAGGTGTGGGTTTGGCTGCTGGGGCAGTACCTGTGTGAGCTGAAGAACAGCAGCCCCACTGTCCCTGGTGAGTCTGTGCAGCAGTCAGGGCTCAGGAGACAACAGGGGTTATAATGAAGGCTGTGCATAAAGGCCATGCCTGAGCGAGGTGTGAAGGTGAGGCTGATTTTCCTTTCACAGTTCTGTGCTGCTCATCCCTGGCTGCATTAAGAGTTTACTCCGTTGTTTCAGGCTTTTTTTGTGACTATCAAGACCCACAGAAGAATGGAGAGACTGGGCCCATTCAGAAGAGGTTCTGCAGCTGCCCCTGGTGAAGGTTAGGGGGTTCATGTCTGTCCTCCCTGCCTGTGCAGGAGGTAAGGTTGGGGTTCTTTGGGTTGGATTTTTTGCAGGGGGTACAGCCACGGGTACATGAGGCTCTTTCTGTCCTGCCTTTTCAGTAGGCACAGGGTCGATGATGCCCTGTGCAGCTGTTACAGGGGTGCAGGTAAGCCACTGCCCCTTGGGAACATGAGCAGGTGTAACACAGGCAGTTCAGGAGTGAGAGGCTGCTCCATGCAAGGCTAAAGGCCTGGTCAGGGGTATAAGCTGCTAGCACAGCACCTACAAACCTGGATTTAATTTTTTCAAGAGCTTGGCCCCTTTTACCTTAATTAAGCAGAACCAGCTTTTCTTACCTGTCATCATAAATCCTGTTCTGCATCGTAAGACAGGAGGAAAATAGACAATTTGTCTATCAGTTCATTACTGAGCCCATGAGTTTGCTGTAGCTAATGCAGGAGCAGAGGCTCCTTTTTCACAAGGACTCAGTCCCAGCCCTCTCTTTCCTCCCTTGTCCCTCCTGGCTCTAGAGCTCAGTTTGTTACCCTGCACTGCCAAGCCCAGCTTTCACCAACTGCTGCCCAGAGGGGGAAGTGCATCACAGCACCGGAACTTGATCCCACACCTGACTCCTGCCATCCCAGTTAAATAAGCACAGTTATACACTTCTTGCCTATTTATACAATAAGCACTAAGGTTACACTTTATTTACAACTTTTGAAAAATGTACAGTTTCTTACATGGGTTACTTGTGCAAAGTTATACTTTTCAACTAACAGACCAATGTGCACACAAAAGACACGGGAACAGTGGACAACACAATTGTAGGTTCCATCCCACACTGCTGCTTAAGGTTCTGTATCCAAAGGTACAAACTTGCCTTACAAAAAAAGTGAGTCTGGACTTAAAAATGTTTTGTTGGTTTTTTCTTTTCAGAGTTGAAAAAATACTTTCATAAAACTGAAGGGAACAAACTCAAGCATGCAGCAGTAGCTCACACAAACCACATGGTCATCTACAAAGAGCAGAAACTGCAGAGACTCGAGTGCCTACCCTGAACTTAATTCAAACTTTCCACACAACAAAGATCCCAAAGAACTTAATCTTTCTCAGCTAAAGATAAGGGGCAGGAGAAAGACAGCAGAGGAGAGTAATTCCACGGCTGGAACTGGTCAGGTTTTACCTCTTCCTTAATGTGGAAGGCCTTTTGCTGAGAACCACAGCTCTACCTGGTTTTGTCCAGTAATGCCTCAGTGACAGAACTATAGAAACTCATTGACAGTTTCTGTAGGCATGTCCTTTAAAATAATAATTAAAAAAAAAAAAAGGGTTTGTTTCTTACCCTTGGCAAAGATCCAAGTACCACAGCTGTAGTGATTTATGTAGATTTGTACATAAATCTTGCATGTGAAGTGCAGAAGTAACAAGCATTCCAGGGTCTTACTAAATCTTTGAATTGGAATAAATTAAAGAGCTGATTTTTTAACATGAGTAAGGAGTTGATAAACCAATACAAAAGGGAAACAGGTTATTTCTTCACTCATTACTTACAAATGCAGTGGGGTCTAAACCAATAGTAGACAAAGTGACCAGCCTGGACACATCAGCACTTTAGTTAATATCAGTTAAAAAATGTGTATGTATATAAACATCCCTTTTATCAAGCTACACATAAGCATCACTGTGTATAACACAATTACAATTAAAAGCTTAGTGTACACTACAGAAATGCACAATACTGCCCTAAGACTGGAGAGGGACCACAGAAAATGAATTCATCAGTAACTCTTTTGCAAGTAACCCAAGTACAGAACGTTTGACTTCAAAGTGGGTGCGTTCTGATGTCCAAGGAGAAGAAGCTTCAGCAAGGGAGGGTGGCAACAGCACAACAGCTATTCTGCTTGCAAAGTAAATGCTAGGAGGAAAAAGATGACTCGGACACTTTGTTTATTTTCCTCATCAACAGAGTGTTCATTTGCATCATCCTGGGTCAACAGTCACGCCAGCTCTGTTCTACTATTGCAGAAACCCGTTTTTCATATTCCCGCTTATTCTCTTGGTATAGCTGAGCTGCCTGGCTGTTTGCTGGACTGTTCGGATTTGGCTCATCCAATAGAGACTGTGCAAAGAGAAAAAGATCCTTAGGTATTGCAAAGTACATGATTGTCCCATGTGCTCTGTAAACTACCCATACTAGTGAGAGGTAAGTCCAGGTGCAGTACACTGCACTCCTAGCTGGAGGCACTGCAGGCTGGGCCACAGAGCCACACTGCACAGCACAGGTGTGACAGCCAAGCAGTGCATCCCTGGGTGGGTCCCTGCAGTGACCACCTGTGTCACTGCTGAGCCCATTCACTCCTGGGAGTGACCCACACTTGGACAGTATCAAGGTATCACTGCCATACTGGCTCTTGGGAGGGGGGAAAAAACAAAACTTTTCCTGAGCTGTTTTTGTCAAAGCATCCTAATTTCATTCTGCCTTTTCGTGCAGAGTTCTTTTACCTGTATGGATGTTAAGATGGAGGAGACATCGTAAGTAGGACTCCAGCGGTTCTGAAGAATATCCAGACATATACTACCGTCTGCATAGACTAGAAAAGGTTCAAAAAGAACAGCTTAAAACAGAAGTTGTACAGCTACTGGCTTTTTTCCTGCTGTTGCCTGATCCTGAAAACCTACTTTCAGACAGACACAACAGTCCACAGTGTCTGAAAGACTGAACTCCAGCAAACAGGCCTGTAGGTACGAAGCAGTGAAGTTCAGCTGCCTGAGGTATTTAAACTCAACCCCTGCTTATTCTCTAACATAAACTTCTCTGTGTCATAGCAACTACCACTGCAGAAAACCATGAGTGGATTTTAAGGCAAAAAAATTTCAGCTACCCACAAGAGAACCAAGTAAAGAACACCAGTAAACAGCTGTTTACACTCAAGGTTTCCCCATGAAACCTCTACATCTGAGTCCAGCTACAGGAAAACCTTCCCTGCCTGCACTGTACCCACACTTGCCACATTTCAAAATTTCTGGTATTTCTTCACAAAGCTAATATTTGTTTGGAGGCAAGGGATACCTCTCCAGCCTTTAGTTACCAAGGAAAGGGGTTAATTAAAACAATCTTACTGGCTATAGTTGGACACTACACTTCATGGTATATTTTTCTTACAGGCCTTTTGAGGAAGGAAAGAGATAGGAATCAGCTGCACTCAGCAGCATCACTATGCTACATCTACAGTACAGGAGACAGGAGTCCAAGGCACTGCTATTTAAGTACAAAACCTTCTTCTCTAAGGCTTAACAGGAAGCTGAGAGAGGAGTCCCTCATCACTACTGTGCTGTAACATCTGAAAAGTAAGAGGACCCTTTTCCTGCCCCTTTCATTTCAAGCCTGAGCACTGCTCACATATCCATCCTTACCAAAACTACACAGAAACACACCGGAATTTTGCTGCCTCATTAGATAGTGGAAACTTTTTAATAAATAGACATTTTCCTATATCAAACTATAACAATAAAGAACAAACCAAAACCAACAAAATCCCCTTCCCACCCCCCAATCCAACAAAACAATAAAAGTAAAACCAGGCATTGTGTAAGCACTTACCATTTGGATGAAACATTTTAGAGACAAATCTAACAGTAGGTGGCTTATTTGGGTATTCTTCTGTGAATTCTATTGTAAGTTTGAAAGTTCCTGGAGTTGAAAGAGAGATAACCAACCTTTATTCAACATGAATTTACACAAGGGATGAGTAAGTAGCATCCCTCCACAATGCACACTATTGTGCTCACACATGCATGCTGGACGTGGAACACAGACTGGGCAGCCCTACAGCCATTCCTCTGGTCTCCTGGAGTTAATCAGTAACGCTGAAGTCCCAGACAGTACTAGTACAAAAGTATCTCCTGGCACTTACTTCTACTGCCAAAACCACCCCACTAGTCAAAAGGTTTGTGTAAGGAATTAAATCTGCCCTCGAGGTTTTCTTCCCGAGCCAAATCCCAGCATACTGTACAAACAACACAAGTGGGTGTAGAACCATCTGCGTAACAGCTGAGATTCGGTAAGTCCTATCTATGGCATATGCTGTCATGGTAAGGACCTTCTTATTTATTTCCTCTACATCCAAAAAAACCCCAAACCACAACCCTCCCCAAAAATCCCCACAAAAATTCATGTTTCTCAACAACTGTAAGGTAATCAGATCTTACTGCAGAAAAGTAGTATTAGACACAGCATCCAAATCCAACCATTTAAAACAAGAATCTGACCATTTACTTCACACTAACTGGTTTTCCTTGGATAAAGACTGATAAAGCAGAAACAGAAACAGCAGTTGAGTCCAAATCCAACCGTTTTAACAGCCTGCACCAACGTAAGTTATTTTAGCCCTTCTCCTCAGGCTGTGACAATCTGAGAATAAGAAGTCTATCAACTAAGCTGCACACATATGGGTCCAGAGGATTAAGGACTGCTCCTGATTCAGAACTAAGAAATTCACATACTCCACTGAAGACCCTGCAAGCTTCTCCTAGCCGCGATAAAACCAGAGAGCAACCAGCCTGAGCACAGCAGCCTGGCTATGCCCAGAGAAATATCTGAAGCACCTTCATATAAACATACAGTTCTCCTGTAAGAGGACTGCACCTTACAGTAAAACCTGTAAAAACAGTAACAAGCTGCTAGGGTGGACATATTGCCTTTTTCGAAAGGAATTCTTACATATCAGTGACAGGTTGGGCTCTCTCCACCCCGCCATGCTCAGTGTCCTTGCTTCCTACTGCAAGGGAGTTTTCCAGCACTAATATAATGAAGTTATTCCTTTGTCTGGATGGCAAACATGTGCCAACAACTGGTAGCCAGGGAACAGATCTTCCCCCTCCCCCCATTTTCCTTTCAGATCAGCAAGGACCTGCAGTATTTCCCAGGGACTCCTTTCTTTATAAGGAATTAAACTGTAACAGTGAGTTGCAAGAAATGAAGGTCATTCCTTTGACGTTCCCATTTGCAAATGAAGACACAGCACAGATGCCTCAGTGCCTTCCCTACAGCAGTGGGAAGTCTCAACACCCTAAAAATAGGTTTTTGCATGTTTGCGTTTTATTAGCAGCCTAACAACATAAGAGCACAAAGCCAACACCATGGTATCTTATTGTGAAACAGAAGAACCAGAACAGTATACTTAAGATTGTTCAGATTACTGAAAGTCTGCAGTGGGACTTTCAAGCTTTACTTCACCTAATCCAGAAGTACAGAGCCAGGTTTGAGATCAGTTTGAAAGCCAATACTGGGAAGTTAGTAACACCTTCTGCCATCTGCAAACATCAGCTCAGGGCTACCTTTCCTTCCCTACACAGTGACAATCCCAAGCAATACTAGCCCTTTAGAACCAAACATTTGGAGATTTGATTCTGAGTTTCAGCGATTCCCTGCTCCAGTTCTGGTTCTCAGTAGCCTCCTCCTGAGGAAGGAGTGACCAAGTAAGTACCAGGCTGAAAACTGAGCACAAACCATCACACAGTAGAGTTCAACATGCACACCTGAGCCAATGAATGCTGTTCTAATACTCTGCCTGAAGTGGGAGCTAAGGGGACAGACGAGATGGCCCAAAGGCAGCAACAGGCAGTTTGGTCTTAGAATCCACTTAAAACTACTGAAAGAAAGGGAAGCTATCATCCCACCAGAGGCAGGACAGCATTACTCTGAACACAGATCTGCACGAGGGGTTTACAGTGTCCAGCTGAAGTATCTACCTACTCAGATTTCCAAGTCAGGTCCCAGAGTGGCAGTGGCTTTTTGGAAGAGCTCCACAGTATGCACACCTCATTGCTGGGCAATATTAAAGGACAAATCTAGAGATTTGACAAACCAAAGTCCAAGGTCACTCACACTGAAAGCCCATACACGTCAATCAGGTATCCCAACTGACGAGGCCCTCAGTTTCCAGACTCTTCTATCGCTAATTTTAAAGCTTTCAACTGGTATTCCTCACAACTTACCCTATACAGCCACTTTTGAGACATAGGTTACCATATTCACTGTCATTATTGATATTGGGATCATCACTGAGGAGAACATTCTCTTTCCTTTACTTACCTTGTTGATCAGCTTCTCCTACCTCAGGATTTGAGACTGACAGGTAATGGGAGTTCTGCACAACCCATGTGCTAGCCTAGCAACTCCCAGAGCAGAGCCTGTGTCCCTGCCAGGCTCCCTGCCAAGCTCCCCCCACTCCAGGCAAGTGAGAGCAGCCCCTCCATTCCACTACCCACAAAGCAGGGATGATCTCTTCCACTCCCACAAGGATACAGGATCCCTATTCCATAAGCAAGGAACAAACCACAACAGACAAATGCCTTGCTTGCTCTGTTCAGGCCTCCTGCATGACCACAGCAGGGCATGATACTACAGCAGCTACATTACTTAAATCTGTCCAAGCCAGGAATCCTGCACTAACCACATAATCATCATCCAGTTTCAAAGAAACAGATCTGAAGGACTGGGGACACTGAGCTTGCATGGCTGTGCCAGCACTACCACTTTAGATGCCACACACACACAGATTCTTAGAAATACAGTGAAGAGCAGGATAAATATCCCCAGGGTCCTACTGCAGACACCTGCAATCGAATCCTCTTAAATGAGAAGATGGAAGTTATGCTACTGATCTAAATTAGTGGCTGCTCTAAGCTGAGCCAGCCTGCACACCGAGTTGTGAAAACACCCTCCAAAGTCTGGGGGTGGAGAAGGAGGGATGTTAGCTGCAGTATGTTGCACAGCAAGTAAACAAACATGTTTGAACTTCGGGTTTTCAGTCCAGACAAAGCTAAGACATCTCAGAAGCTGAGACTGGAGAAGGGTCTCACCAGAGTGAGTATAAAGAACAGTAATTCTCACCATGTGGGATTTATTACACCTGTAGTTTAAGAAAAAAACCCTCAAACTTCACAGGCTACTTTCACAAGAATTAAGCCATCTGAAGTCTTACAGCAGCACCAGAAAGTGAAGTGCCTAAACCCGACACTTCTGAAGCACACTCACCTCCAAAGGCTTCATGAGAAAGGTTACAGAGTTTCACTCTATCTTTGCTCACAAAGGCCTGCACAGTTACAAAAAAAGCCCAAACTAACACACTGTTAAATTAAAATCCCTTAATTTTACCTGCATTAAGCTAAAGAACACCTGGGACTGCACTACCATTATCTGAGCTGTGCTACTCTACTCACTTAATGGGGAAGCACAGCCAAGGCACCAACATTCTGGTATCTCCAGGCACCACTTAGTGCTTTGTTATCCAGCACAGGGGAAGATTCGTCCAGAGAGGAGGAGATAAGTAGATATCCTGCAATGCAAGACACATCTGTTTTCCTGAGCACAGTGTGAAAACACACACTTTGCTACAAAAAGAGCAAACCATCACACCCTGAGATTAGGGGATCAACCAAAGCAGGACAGCAGCAGCCTCAAACATCTGTCTGAACCTCAAAATGCTGTGAGCCCCATACATCCTCTGCATCTGAGGTAAAAAAACGATGCTGCCACAGAAAGCACAGAGGAAATCAATATGTCAGGGCTCTCAAAAGCAGTCTTCAACCTTCTGCAACTATATGGAAATGTATGAAAAAAAAAGCCCTTATAGCATCTGTTAACCGCACTGAGCTGGAAGAGCCTGAGCATAGAAACAACCTGCATTTCAGCACACTGCAAGGAGACAGCTTTCTGCTCCAAACAGTGAATCACTCCATTAGCAGCAGTGCTCCAAGAGCCTAAGCAGCTCTAGCAACCCTCACAGAACTTTAAGGGAGCCTTCTTTAAAGGTTACAAGATGAGATAACAAAATACATTTAGTCTATCAGGTCCATAATACAATGTTATGGAATACTCAACTTCTAAACATCGGACTGCTGAAGCAGTACTACCGCAAGTATCTTAGCTAACTAAATACATTAAAAAAAGTAACAGGAGTCTTCCGTGTTTGCTTAGGCTTGAAATATTTCAAATGTTCAGAGAAAATTAATCTGCAATTCAGGGGCACATCCACAGGTGCTACCTCCAAGGATAAATAGAGACAAGGGAGTTAGCCAAGAACAACAGAAAAGACTTAAGGAATTTTTCCTATGCTTTTGTCATGAGTCATGGAGATCTAAGATTAATTATAGCCTGCACTGAAAGTACCTAAAAAAAATGCATTACTGATTTCAGTTAGACAGTATTTCATGTCTAACAGGTTTTCACAAGATGCTGAAGTGTTCATATAGCACCTGCAAACCTATCAAAGGCAACAAGGCCAGATGTAAACTACAGGTATGTTACTATGACCTATTTAGTCAGCTTTTAAAGTAAAAAAGTCCTTTTAATCCTAAACCCTGAATGATATCAATTGTAGCAGACTGAAGTAAACGCCAAAAAAAAAACAACCCAACTGTTCTGAACTTCCTCAAACGTGCAGCCCATTTCCTACTTCAGCTGACTCATGTTGGGACTTACTCACAAAACACTTCCAGCACCAGAAGGAAAACAAAACTCAAACAAAAGACAACGGTTCTATACCACTCCACTTATAAGTGTCCCTAAAAAAACCAGTCCAGGATTCAACAACAAAGCTTTAAGATCCTTAAAGTGGTACACTTAACTAGATTTAGGACAACCAGACTTAGCGATTACAAGTAAAACCCTACAAGCTAATCTGTCTGTCTCAGTAAACCAACACAGCAATCTAAATCTACAACAGTTTATGGGAGTGGGATCGAGAAAAACAATGGTATTTACTTAAGTTGAGCACAGGAATATGTGGTCAGGTGAACACACACCCATGCCACCCTCCATCCCCGGGCCCACACCTGTTGCAGCGCCCACGGCAGTGACACCAAGGCCGTGTCAAACCGCAGCAGGTTCACCCCCCCCAGAAAGCCAAACACCAGCCCCGCACGCCGCACTTACCGTCCTCGAAAGGGGTCCCCTCGGGCCTGGAGGAGGGAAAGCAGAGCACAGTGTTAGGGCCGCGGCCAGCCCGGCCCCGACCCCCCGCACGGACCGCGGGCCTCGCACTCACCCGAAGATGACGGCGTTCCACACCATGATGTTGTTCTCGGAGGGGGCCCCGCTCACCCCGGCCGGGGGATCCTCCTGCAGCCTGCGGGGCATAGCGGGAGCTCACACCGGGGGGCACACCATGGGGACACACCGGGGGCACACCACCCGGGAGGGCACACTGGGAAAGCGCACCGGGGGACATGCACCCAGCGGGGGGGAGGACACACACACCCCCCCCC
>WBMV01007374.1:884454-907323 GCA_013396655.1 Campylorhamphus procurvoides
ACCGCCCCGGCCACGCTGCCCATCCTCATCCCGGGCACCCCAGATGAGGCTCTGAGGCTCCCTAACCCACGCACACGGGCAGGACAGGCCCACATCAGACCGTCCCGTCTCCCTGAGCCTCAGCCGAGACACGCAGAGAGCTCTCAGGATACTGATCCCCTGCACACACGATGCTCCAGGGGTCGCCGAGCCCCAAGTATCGCATGGATTCCCTGTGCCGGTCACAGCCGGCTGGGATGCTCAGACACACCCCCATCAGGTACCACCCACCACCTCTATCGCCCAGCGGCATCCAAATGGCACTCCAGTGACACTTCACCTGCCCAAGAGCTCAGCCTTGCTAGTCACTGGTTCTTCATGATCAGACACCACTTCCCACGTTAATGATCCACTGCTGAATTGCCTTGTTTTGGTGCTATCCCAAATACCTGAGTGCTGCCTTTGGGGGTATTTATCCGTGTGTGATTACAAAGGAGAGGCTTGGTTGATACAAGGTTAGTAAGTGATTTATAGGTCGTAGGAGTGCATTACAATAGAAAGGTGGTATTAGCACATCAGAAACAAGTTAGAGGTAACTTTTTGACTCACTTGACTCTCATGGGGTTTGAAGAGCTGACCAGACATTCATATGCACCCATCGTTCAATCTTTAAAATCTATTTAGAAATACAGTATTAATAAAAATCAGGTTGCTTGGCCATTCCTCCCCAACACACTTACAAGTCACAACTTATTCATACATCTCCCCTAAGTCTCAGTATTATTACCTGCACTGTGCAGATGGGGAAATTGAGGCACAGAGAAACATGTTCACTAGGCAGGTTGATTAGAACCAAAAGCACTTACAGCCTCAGCCGCCAGATCAGCACAAGCCACCAGATCTCTCTACCACCTCAAATTTTGCTATCAATGTCTGCATTTTTATTCTGAGAAGAAAACCAGTACGAAGCACCACTGCAGCACAACGGAGCAAGTCCATTAAGAGAGATACAGCAAGACCTCAGCTGTAGGATACATCACCAAGGAGTTCTAGGTGCAAGGCAGTCCTTAAAGGTACCCCAAATCTTTCTGCAAGTTTCTCTCCACAGTCACAGACTGTTCCTGCATGGATCTGCAATGCCTCATCCTGCTGTGACCTGTCCTAACCAAGCAGTTCCTGACATTTACTTAGTTCCACACATCAGGAGTTGTAAACAGTGCAAAAATGCACACAAGGAGCTGTGTAGAGGAGTAGCAAATCCTGTGCTGAGCCCAGACTGCTGCATCACCTTCCTGGGATGCCACGACTTCCACCCTGCCACAGCCCAAATCTGCAGGACACGCCATAGGGGGCATAGCCACTTCCCACATGGATACAGGGTTTGGGTTTTCTATCAGAAGGCACTGGGATGGGGCTGTTCCATAGCTGAACTTCTACAAAGGAACTGGAGCAATATCACAGGTCCTCAGGTGTACCACCAAGATGATCTTTCATTGTCCAAAACCTCCCAAGGCTGGTCAGAGGCCCATCAATTGCACTGGCACTGGCAGTAACCTTGTGGTCTTGCAGAGAGGTTCCTGTCTCCAGGATCTGTCTGCAGCTCCTGGATCCCAGCAGCTGAAGTGGAACAGTCACAGGTGGTGTGCACAGTGCTATTCTGCTGGCACATTCTGGGCAGCACAGCAAGCCTAGGTCTGTGCACTGGAACTAAAAAGTGGTCTAATACAAAAATAGAGCTTTAAGAACACCTAAACAACATCACAAGGCTGGTGGTTCTGAAATACCTCATACATCTAAGACCTGCATTTTTCAGGAAATATTTCCATTAGAGAACTTCAGGAAAACCATTTTTCAAAGTGTGAAATAATTCACATACATGCAGTAACAACACATGAGAAAGGGAGGAAAATTTCCTAGTATGCACTTAAGTTTGGAAGATTGTCATTCCAGTGTGTTACAGTCCATTTTGCACATTACAGTTCTCTCTTAGCAAAAGCACAGTTGCAGCAGCATATTTTCATCTTTGTGCTGGAGATTCACACACACAATTATTATTCTCAAGTATGTCTCAAAAACTGAGGAGTGGATTTGGGAGTGTGACTGAACTGAGACTAATTCTGGCACCACGTCCACACAGTACCACTAAAAACCATGGAGATTTCAGTAGAAATTCTTGCGTTGTAGTCTGTTTTATCATTTTTGGCTTACTTGGTATCTCAGATTGCTTAAAAAAACCCATTTGAATTTTCTTAATGTCTTTGAAGATACAATTTATACTCTCATCTCCATTGTCTTCCCTTTCTGCATTTGGTTTAATCTCAAATGGCTGTTCAGCTGTAAAAAGCACCTAAAATAACATCATTTCAAGTTCCAGTAGTAGACAGTTTTGAAATTGCAAGTCTCCTCTTCAGTGTGTGCTTGCTATTTATATTGTTTATATCATTCAGCAAATGAAATACAAGATTTATTCCCTCCTGTCACAGGTATCTCAGTACTAAAACCATGCGATCTGCTGACATGCCGATATCTGTAGCTCAGCATGTCTTTCTTGCAAAGTTCCTTAAGAAAGGTAGTTTGTGTATCTTCAGTGGACACTCTGATGTCAGTTTTCAAGAGCTGATTTCCTTGGCTCAAAATTTTCCCTTCGTAGGCGCTTTAATTCTCTCAGTTCTTGTGGCAGTAAGCTCTGGTCCACACCAGGAGTTAGCTTGTAATTTAAAGGAGATTCAATATAACCATTTCTGTACAGACAGACCCGCTTGCAGAATTCAAAGGTGCTAAACATAACACCAAAGTATGGGACAATCTGACAAAATAATAATAAAAAAGCAATATAAGACAAAAAAGCAATGTTAGACTCGCTAGTAGCATCCCTAGTTTACATGTTTTTAAAAAGGAAACTTGCAGGACTTCAAATCTGATCTGCTAATAGATCTGCCCTCATTTACATAAAATCAGAGTCTCACCTCAAACTAGGCTGGCACCTGCAGCATGCTAAAAGTAGGAGTTTATTACTGGTGCATAACTAATTATAACAATATTGGGAGGAACAAGATCTATGCTAGACTATAGATTATTACAACTTGTCAAACACCTAAACACCCTGAGCGTATCCCGGTAGGAAATGTGGAATTTATTCTACATGCAGCAGAGTGACTGAACAGTTTCTTTCTTTTACCCCATGCAGAACCAGCAGCTCTGGTGCCATGTAGCTTTGTACCAGCCAAGGTAGGGCAGGCACAGGCAGCTCATCACAGTCAATCACACTGTCACTCAATTAGCACTCATTAGGTGACCTGTAGTACTCCATGTAGGTAATCCTCCTCACAGCACTATAAAATGTATTTATGCAAACTAAATTACCTTCTGTTTAAGCTACTGTGCTTTATTTCACGCTTACAACTCAGCAAGGGCTGTAATAACTGATACACATGAATTAAATGGCTGGCTGAAAGTGCTGGTTTTTCTTTACAGCTCAGTACAACATGTCAAATTACTGGAGCTCAGCTGAGAAGAAGGACTCGTTCAGCTGTCCTAAGTGGATCACTTGCAATCCCCCATCCATTCCCTACCTTGGTGTTAGCAGCACTCCCTTGGCTAACATTCAAATGAACTTGAAAGTAATGACATCTAGAAGCCAAGCTTGCATTTGGATAAATACAACAAAACCAAGTTCCAAGGCTGGTTTGTAACCTGTTCTGTCATAGACTCTGTCATCTATAAGCTGCTACTAACTACAGAGGAACATCACAAACTTTATAACCCAAACTGTCTTAATTACTTCAGGATAGTATTTGATTGGGATGAAAGCAAAACCTCACCTTGAGCAGACTGGGTGTGAGTCCACTCCAAAGTCCAAGCACACCCTTGTTCTTCACAGTTTGCCGGAAACAGTCAGCCATGCCAGTAAAATGGACATCAACTCCTCCATAGTGGGGAAGCCAAGGACTCTGGGCCTGCCAAGAGACATCCAGAGGGATTTAGAGCAAGCAAAGGAAAACCAAGGTAATTAATTATTTTCTCCATTCTGGTACATAAGGAACACTCACTGCTAGGTTTCAACAGACTGATCTGGACTCTTCCCAAAAGAATCAGCTATTTTGCATTAAAATACAAAGTAGAAAGGGAGGGAATTCACTCTCTGATAGGTATGAAAGAGAACAGTGATTTCACACAGCACTTCCTTTTGTGCCATGTCACTATAAGAAATAAATCCCACCCTTGTGAAGACAAACCACTGGAACCAGAGCCACATGTCTGCCAGCTGCTCAGGTCTGGGGAGAGGTACTGCACTTCCCTGTCAGTGGAGCACCTGTGAGAAGGAAGCTTGGGGCTGGTCCCTGATGCCACACTGCCTTCCTGTAACTCTGATGAAACCTGCTGACTTGACTCTGGCCACCGAGGCTGTGTCTGCACTGCAGTGGGAAGGGTGAAGTGGACTGTGGGCTGAGCAGCTGCAGCACAGCAGAAATGGAAGGACAGAGATTTCAGCCCAGGCTGTACAAGGCCACCGAGGGCTGCAGGAGAGCACTTGGTGCCCTTGCCCCATATCAGCTTGTTCAGCTCATACAGACTGGTAAAAGTCAGCTTGGGAGCAGCCTTCTGAGCTGCAGCTACATTTCCAGCTGCAGTACACACAGTGTCTGTTCACATGGAAGAAGTGTAGTTGGTCATTTTTAACAGCTAAATCCTTTCTTTATTAATCTCCTACTGCGTTAGCACAGACAGGATAACCTGACTTTCAATAATCCCCTCCTCATCCATCTGTGCACATGCAGCCATGGGTTTATTTTGCAATGGCAAATCAGGGTTTCACTTAAACACGTGGCAAGTGACACTTCTCAGTCAGGGGTGTGTGGGGACTCCAGGACAGAGGCTGATGATTCATATGTGCAAACTGACCACCCTAGAGGCAGAAGTTTAATAGAAATGGGGCTTGTACAGTTAACTGATTGATAGGTATCATTATCTTCACATTGATCAGAAACACCATATAGTGTAGCAAATTTTCCCTCCTTGGCCAGACTAACCTACAGCTTCTCAGAGGTGCTAAGCCAGTGACAAGTCTCTCATAAATCTACAAGTGGTGATGACATTTTCTAGATGCCTTAGCTATAGCATTTCAAGTACTTGGCAACTGAGATGTTGGAAATGCACACAGATCAAACCCCATGCTCTAGCTATATAAGAGAAATTGCTAATCAAATAGTTTAAATGTTGTTGCATTCCCTTGCATTACTTGGAAGTCTGCTGCTAAAATTTAGAAGCTGACAAAACCCCCCTGATTACCCCCCACACTAACAGCATAGTCTTCTTTATCTACAAAAAAACCCCCCTAAACCCCAACCCACACCATCTTTTTTTCCCCCTCTTTTTTCTTTTTTGTGCATAATTGAAATGCATGCGAAATACTTCTTATGGCAAAAGAAAAACCTCCTGCACAAAGACTTTCATGTCTGTACTGCAGAAGATGCTGAGTGCTGCAACTGAGACTTCAGGAACCAGTTCCACTAAGAATGGTGGTATTAGCACCAGTAATGCTTAGAAGAACACTCAAATTATATAAGTATTCCCAAAAATGCAATAGAAGTCATAGGAGAGCTGGATTCAGCTGTCCTGCTTTCTGGAATGTCAGTCAGGTTCTACGAGGTTTTAAGGTAAAGAAAGTTATAGGCAGCCAAGCAGTGAAGAGGAACAAGTTTCTGAAACGCTTCAGGAAGGCAGGAATGCTGTTAACATGCAATACCCTTCCTTTTCCAGTCCCTTTGTAGTAGGCAGGGCATGGCCTGCCAGAATTAACTGCATGAGTTTGAACTTAATCCCCTTTATTACTGTATACACTGCAAAGGCACACATCAAAGGTTTTGATTACAGTACTCCTGCCTACAACACCAAAACAAGTGACAAGCACAGTTCAGGTTTCAGTAAGATTCTGCACACACTAAACACCTCCAGAAGACAGGTAAAAAGGAACAGGTAAGTCAAACCCCCAGATTTCCAATCTGCCCACAGACACTGACCTCTGAAGAGATTTACTGAAAAGTTATTTATAGTAACATCCACCACAGACAGAGCCATTTTCAAGATTTCAGTCTGTGGAGTGATGTATGTGTTGTCAGTCTTTCTGCCTTATAGGAACTGTATGTTCCTAGGACCCTACATGTAGTATTTACATAAGAATTGTCCACAGAATCTCAGAGTCACCTACTGCAAAAAAAACCCTAAAAACTGTATCAGTGTGTAGTTAAAACGCCAGTATTTTGGAACACAGCTGAATAAACTTGAAAGGCATTCATAAAAGAAAAATATTTCAAAGGCATTTCATTTGCGACTGTCTTCAATGATACCAATAGCTGTGGGTTTTGGTTCATCATCTAAGCATGTCCACCACACTGCAATCCTCTCAACCACCCCATGGCACCAGAGATAGAAAATGGAAGGAACGAAACAGATCAAACTAGTTTCTCTACCTCTTTTGCAGAAAGGTACTATGACACACAAATCAAACAGCTAATCTCACACCAAAAAGATCAGGTTTATGATGCAGACATTTCACGCACCTCAAAGCAGCCTCAATTCCTTTCTTTTGACACCCCTTGATGCTACGGGCTGTATGAAAACCTGCCTGTTATGAACACTTTGAAAGACTTCCTTTCCCCCTCTTACAGTTGTCTCAAACTGCAGGAGGCTGGAGATGCAGCACAGCTCCCTGTGCTGAAGAGTGCCAAGTGTTAGTCATAGTAGCAGCAGGGCTAAGTTGCTTATCTCTTTACCTCTGATGGGCAATGGGTTTTCTAAATGACTAAAGCACATCAAATGCAGAATTGGCTCCATCTGCTCTCTCTCAAACACGGTATTTTCACATCCAGAGGCCATCAAGTTAACTAAGTCACTGTGATACATCCCCAAGTTAGCACTCTGTTCTACTCTGACAATCCAAACCAAAGAGAGACATGTACAAAAAAGACCACAACAACCTGCACTTGCTTTTTTAAAAATAAACGAAATATTTAAATAAGGATGAAGTGTCATGACAAAACACTAGTTAATTGTTATAGTTAATTGTTACCTGAAGACTCTTCAGACACCATCTCTCCCATTGTCTGCATCACGAGGTGACTGCTAGAACAACATAATCCCATTTTGGGAACTAATCTTACAGACCCTTTCAGTGACTTCCCCCAGCCCCTTTCCTGTGCTTCTCACTTGCCCTTTGGGACATTTTGACTTGTAATTATTTGAATTTACACCTAACAGAGATTACCCAAAAATACTTCCCTCTCAATTCATGTCCTTCCATCTTCATAAATTTTGTTGGTACAAATATTTACTATTTGGGTATGCAGTACTGTAGCACAGAGTATGAAACACCAAGTAACAGTGAATACTTGCCATCAGTGGTAAAGTACCCTGATGGTAGATAAAATTGCCTGTTACTTTTGTATTTTCAACAGATTCTGGTGTCCTACACTTCTGGTCAATTAAAGAAAAAAAAAAGGTACAGGAAGATACTTTACACACAGCTCAAGAGTTCACACTTAATCTGGAAGCTAAAATAAGAAGTCTTTGCAGTCTGGGTTAATAAGGGCACATGCAACAGGCAAGTGCAGCTGCAATTCAAACAGAATGAAGGACAAAGATTGCAGTTCTCATTCAAGTTAATGCCACTCCAGTCACCAGAAACTTCACTCAAGTGAAGGCTGAATGCTTGAAAGAGTATTTAATTCCATTCCAATAAGAAGGAATTAAAACTGTGGGGGAAATCCTTCCTCCTGGAGGTCAGCCCTACTCAGCAGTCCCTCTTTTCTGTGTCTGTGCTTTGGTAATGCTGCCTTACCCCTGGTGAAAGTCCACCCAAGGGTATTCAGGCACACAGGAAGGTGAACCATGACAAGCTATGAGGATACAGTCAGTTCAGAGCAGCCCAGCACAGCTGCTGACCTCCAGCTTCCTGCGCTCTAGGAACACCCTGTGCTCTGTAACCTGAACTGGGGCCAAATCATCTCATCTTTCTGAGTGAGCAAAAAGGTTTGACTCTGCTTTCAATACATCATCATGATGCCTCTTGTACCCTGAGGCTTCATGGCTTATTGTAGAATCCCTTCTAGACTACTGAACTGAAGCTTTCCCTGCTTTTAATCCCTGTGGTATGGAGAGGTTTTTAATACAGAAGCCTTTTTCCTCAAGGCAGTGCAAACCCCTTGCATGGGCACCTCTAGGTGGTTTCCAAATGCCTCAGGACAGTTCAGCTCAAGCCCTACAAATGGGTGCACCATTTTCATGCACATTAGCACCAGTTGATTTCATGGTGCAAAATCTTAGGCAGACCAGTGTGGTCCCACATTTCACACAGTGGATAGCAATGCTACTTCTTGCACCTCCTGCTGCCTGTGTAGGAACTGAGGAGAAAATCAATTTTTCAACAGGATTGGAGCTTTCCTGAGGACATATTTCCACTGGCCTCATGTGGATGAGGACTTACACCAAACTAAAATAAATCAGATATAAAAGAAGAGAGTGTCCATCAAGTTTTAGCTCTTGTTTATGTTTTATGTATTTTGCTTAATTAGTCACCTCAGATGTCACAGGCACATCATTCTAAGCATAGACAAATGAATACAAGGCTGTCTGTGTAACTGATGCAGAAGTACTCATGTTGGGGTAACAATGACAGCTGTACCTCCTGAGACATTATTGTCTCCTGGCTGAAAGTGATGGCTATAATAGCTGTGTGTGCACAGCAGTGAACCCAACCTGTGTCAGGCTGCGCCAGCTGGGCGAGCTTACTGGGTTTAGAAAGGTGGGCTGAGTTAACCCATCTGATTTGTCCCAAGGCAGATTAAAGAGCTCTCACTCACACCACACTGATCACAGAGCTGTGCAGGCTGTAAGAGGCTGGCAGCCACGCTCAGCTGGCATTACCAAATCCAGGATTTGGGACTGTGGTGTCCATTTCACTGTCTGGGAAAACCACTTGGAGAGAACTGCATTCTGCCCTCCCTCAGACTTCCTGAGTTTCTAATGGATGCAGCGTTTTCCTGCTTTTCTTCGGCAGGCCACTGTGTTGCAGTGCTACTGCTGTAAGCTATTCCTGTAATCTACTTCAGGGTGAGCATTACATAATTATCACACCACAGCTTCTTGCATGAACAGGGTTGGAGACGACCAGACACAGCATGAGCTGTCACAAGGCAGACCTCATTGTTAGATCAGCCCAGTCCTGCTTTCAATTCTTGATTTACAAGTTTTTTTTATTCTTACCCTAATACTGTTCAGTGTTTCAACCCAACAAACAGTGTTCATGATTCTCTCCTATGGAAGTCTGGAGATTTAAGAGAAATGCTTCTGAGGTTTGCTCAGATACACAAAAGCTGATCCAGGCTGTTACAGAAGGCACAGCCCACATCATGCTCTGTAGTGTTTTTCAAGCATTGTCGCCACCATTTACTGGACCAAACACTTCCCAAAGCAGTAGGGCACTATTCTGCAACAGCTTCAGAAAAAGTGGTATAAAATACTTTTATAGCAACATCAACAAAACAATAAAAAGTGCTGGTAGCTCAAAGCACTTCATAAAAAAGAGAAAGAAGGAATGGATTTTACTACAACCAAAATCTGACATCTACTACCTATTTGCTACTAGTCAGAGGAGCCAGGCTGGTCCGAAGTTCAAGTACCACTCAGGACATGGGGACCTGGCTGATGCCTGAACCCCAGCAGCAAGAAGAAGGGGAGACGGTAGAGAGAAGTAAAAAAAGTAAGAACTCACACTGTAGCCTCCTCTTAAAAGATGAAACTCCAAAATATTTCACCTATCTTTGCACTTGTTTTCACAACACTTGAAGGGAGTTAATGTATCTGAAATCTCCACCCCTTTGTCAAGTTCAGTTGAAGTTGGACAGTAGGATCAAAAGTTATTGGGGGCAAAGGCAAGGACAAGTACAGACAGCTAGCAACCATAAGCCTTACTTACACAGGCAATCATACTAGAAATAGTAATATTGCTACTTATTTGCTTCCACACAACAGAATTTGTCTCTCTGTGTGGACAAATGGCTCCATCTCCAAAAATTTTCAAGGCTTCCCATGCCATTCACTGTTAAAGGGTCTCCCTGCACAAAGACTCAGAGCACGTATGCTTTTGAGATGTCATGTGAACTATATGACCCAAAAAGGATTTCTTATTTTTAAATCAGGTCATGACTCAAATAACTTTCATATTCCCAGCTGACAAGAACACAGATCTCATCACCAGCAGCAACACCACAGCCCATGAGCTTCCAGAGGTTGCCATGCCAGCCCAGAGACCATCCCCAAAGACAGAGCATTCTTTGCAAGTTACTCATATTTAAGCAAAGCAGGAGCAGTCTCTTCATTTCAGCAGGCACAAGAAACGTTTATTACTTTCTTTTCCAAAACTCTGTTTATAACCCAATCACTGGGCTCTAACTAGAATGACTTTTACTATTGAAGGAACATAGTTAGGGGTCTATTTTCAAGTAAATACTTAAATAAAAGTACTACTTTTAAAGAGAGGCTTTTACTTTAAATGAGCTACCTCACAAAGGGAAAGACTTCCTAATTTTCTCCAGGTTATTAAGAACTCATAGCATTTACATAATTTACAACAGATTTCACACTTGCTGAGCATCCTGTGTTCCAAAGAACCAAAAAACCCCAACAAAACCCGCAAAACACAGTGCAGATTTATAGGCAGATGAGGCCAAAGTGATTCACTTTTGTCACTGAAAAGAGGCCACTTCTTGGGTGACACATGGCAACGGTCTACACTAACCAAGAACAGTGAGCCTGTTTGTTTGTGGGAGTGAAGAGAAGTCAAAGCCTAGATTTTAAAACAGAGAGATCAGTACTGAATAATGCTTTTCCTGCAGAGATGTTCTCACAGCTTGAGATTGCAGTGCAGTCAGCACAAGAAATGTGCTGAATCCTACATTATGCTTATTCTGTATTACAATGGTTTTATAGCAAAACTATACCTCAGTGGCATTTACTGGTGAAGGAGAGTTTAAGACAAGTTTTAGTAACAGATATCAAAACAAATGATACCATCAAAATATGGGGAGAGGGCTGAGCTTCTGAAAACCAATCAAAGTCTATTCATCTGAGCAGGTAAGGAGTAACTGTACAGTTTGTAGAGTATCTGTGAAACTTTAGGGACATCTTTGTGCATTTTGCCATACAAAACTACCAGAGTCACGGGTCAGTTTGGAAGGGAGGCTGAGAGGTGCCACCCCAGGGTATCTGAGCCCACCTCTGCACGTCAAGAGCACAGAGGGAAGTGCCAAACTTGGGTATTGGGTTTGCATTGACCATTTGCATGCTTGTAGATTTTCAGTTCCACACATAGTCTGGGATCGGTGCCATTCTAATAATAATCTTCTGTACAGACTGTAACAGCTCTAAATTCATCTTCCCTTACTGAAATGCCACAGCTCAGTCCAATAGGCACTTATGAATGTTATCACAGGCAAAAAGATGATGTGGAGGAGTGAAAACATTACCAGTGCTTCCCTTAGACTCATTCAAAGAAAGATATTTCCCTGCTGAAGGTGAAAAAAAAATGAAACAGAAAAAAGGGCTCTTGTATGCAAGTCTGCAAGGTAAAAATGCAGTGGATTTAACAAAGAACATGATATTGTGAACTAAGGAAGGAAAGGCAAGAACAACAGTCAGAAGGATATAAAGATCAGTAAGGTTTGATTCAGAAACTGATACATCATAAAAGTGAGTCAGGAAAACATTTAACATAGAACGTGCCTTTGAATAACCCTCTCCTTCACTAATCCCCTTCTACAGAAGCACAACAAAAGCCATATTTCCATGCTGAAAACATGCATACAGTACCTCTGAATTCTCTAACATGCCAATCAGGAGCAAGGTGAAAAAAGGAAGACAAAAAAATAAAATTAGGATAAGCACGACATAGAGGACTCACATATTCAGTAAGACTCACGCATATTAATTAACATTTCTTACAAGGAAAATGTTAAAGCGTATTTAGCAAATACAACATATTTGTGGGGAAAAAAAGCAAACCTGATAAAGATAATTATAACAGCAAAGGGGGAAGAAGCCATTTGTTACAGAACAAATCTGACATCATAAATCATCACCAAAGCACAGAGGAAGAATTGTTCGCTGACAGTCAGTTCCTACTCCCACAGCTGTCAGTGACAGAAGCAACTGACGTCAGAAGTGTAGGATTCAGATAGGGAAAATGAGAAAGGATGAAACTAAATTATTACAATGGAGATTAAAAAAAGCACCTTGTCCTTCCTCTCATAGCAGAATTAATTTTCTAGTCTGCAAACAAATCAAACATTGTTCAGGTGAGGAGATGGATGGAGCTAACTCTTCCAACACTGCCTAGCATGTTAGGTAAACATCAGAACTGGATGTCCTGGTCTCAAGCTTGTTCTCCATCCCAGAATTGATGAAGACTGCCTTGTGTCCTAGTTTCTCAGTTTTTGAAGCTCCTGAGACTGCCTTACAAGTCCCTCGTTCCCCATCACCACCAGCTTCACTGGAAAACTCTTCTTTGGTAACATACTCCCTCCATCTGTCAGATTTGTGGGACAGAAGGGAGGGAAGAGGGATCTGATACTGATGTCCCCAGGGTGCTGTGTTCCTCTTCACACATAAACCCAGCGTCCAGCATTTCAAAACAAAGCCAGCACTTCCCTACAGAGCACACACCAGGCCCAGGGTAGCTGAAGGCTTTGGTATTCCCTCTTTCTATCAGCTAGAAAGGTGAATCACTGAATGGAGGCTGATCAGAATAAAATGTCTGAGAAAAACTGAGCAGAAGTATCTTCCCCCCTGCTTTCTACAGAACTCTGAACTGCCTTGAAACTCTTTTCCCCCCCCTTCTTTATTCTCCCCCTTTCTAGGTCCATCCCTTTACATGGTATCTTTTCAGGTGCTGTACTAGACATTTCTCTCTTCTGGCCACCACCCCACAAACTGAACAGACCAGGGCATAAGGGCAAAGCAGAGCTGATCCCAACTGTGAAGACCAAACTTCTTGGACGACCTTGCATGAATTCCAGTGAGCTTTCAGTGTCAGTTGGGGTGTGATTTTCAGCAGGTCTCTTTCATGATCAAGTCTTCATGATTTAAGTAATTTCCAGTATCAAACAAACTATAGAATTTCATACCTAGGCAGCTAGTTCTTCTGAGAACCTTTGCCTTCTCCTATGCCTTCAGAATAAATCACTGAATAGGAGGTGTTTCTGCAAGCTCCGAAAATCACTATTTAGTTGTTGCAATGTACCTATGAGGACAAAAAACGCTCTCTGGATGAGTCTTTTTCCCATGCAAAGTATTTTTCACATCTCCACTTCCTACATACTTAGGCAATAAATCCAGTTCCCTTATTTCTGGAAGTGCTGAACAGATGACTTAAGTGTCCCTTTGGTGGAAGAGCACGGCCTAGTGGCAGGAAAACGAAACATGGGCCTATCCCACTTCTTCATTTGATGTCACAGCTTGACACAGAATCTCACACCAGTTACAGCTGAAAGCTGCTTTTGAACTGATTCCAAAAACTGAATGCCCAAGTAACTGTTGTATCAACAGAAAACATTAAAAGGGACACAGCACAGTAAATGCCTTTCTTTTCTTTTATTCTTTAGGGCAGCAGTATTGCTGTGAGCCAAAGCAGATAAAGAGAGCTTGTGAGGACTAATTGATTTTCTTAGACCTGCTGGTACAGATGGAAAAAATGATCAAGTTTTTGTGCTCAGAATCTCTCTCACCTGAGACATTTTATAAGATACCTGATGAAAGGGCTCGGCTTAAATCTTGACTTCTGGACACATCAGCTACATGAGCTGGTCTAATAAAAGACATTACTTCTCCTGCTGAGGTCCTTTGTTATGAGATGGAGAGAGAGCAGTGAAGGCTTCTGTGATGTGACATCTGAGCCCTGAGAAGGGGAACTTGGGGAGCAGGAGAGGGAAATTCAGTTTCACTGACCTTTTGTTACCTTGTGGCTTGCCAACCAGGCTAAACCTTGATGAAGGGGACAAGGGCCTATATAATGCTGTCACACCAAATGACTGCTTTTTTAAATAAGATCACAAAAACTTCCCATAAATCTGCAGCCCCATGAACTGGGCTGAAAAAACAAACCCTTATGCCCCAGCCAGTGAGCCACCAGACAATGACAGCTACTCACTGTCACTGTTCTGATGAAGTTCTAATGAAAAGTTAGTATCATCAAGTGAATTATGTCAGCTGCAAGCTGTGGGGTAGTGGTTGTTTTGTGGGGTTTGGGTCTTTTTTAGATCATTATTATTAAACTTTTGGGAGAAAGTATCAGCAAGATACAGTAACTCTGGTGCTGCTGATGCTCCAGGAAAACGGGAGCATCAGCAGCTAGTAAGTCCCTTGTTAACCAGTGAAGTCAGAAATAAGAACAAGGACAGTTATGACCTGCAGACTTAATACCTGCTGTGCAACTTTGTTGTGG
Source organism: Campylorhamphus procurvoides (assembly GCA_013396655.1). Classification (NCBI taxonomy): domain Eukaryota; kingdom Metazoa; phylum Chordata; class Aves; order Passeriformes; family Dendrocolaptidae; genus Campylorhamphus; species Campylorhamphus procurvoides. The sequence goes on from WBMV01007374.1 coordinate 898,928, forward strand.
TTGCCACTATTTAGGTGAGGCATAAAGGGCAAAGACACAGGCTCTGAAAATTACATGGATCTCATTCATCCTGCCTACTACCAAGGGGCCTGAATTTCTTCAGCTGGCAAACTTTCATCCTGAAGCCAAATCTGAACTTTGAGAATATGATGGAGCTATGAAAAAGAAAAGAAATAAAACTACAGACACAGGGTCTGAGAGCATACATACATCCCATGGTAGTACTTGAATCCGGTAGTACATCTAACAAGAACATAAGTATAACAAGCCACTTGTAGCAATAATTTCCAGACTTTTAAAAAACCCAAAACAACAACCAAGCAAAAACTCAAACACACAAAAAACCCCAACAAAACCAAACCCAGAGTCTCTGTGGCCTACTGATAAGAGAAATAAAGTGGTACTCATGATCACCTGGCTAGTCTTGTCCCAACCGCCTGCAACAAGCCCCTGTAACAAAGTACTGGTAACATGAATGCTCTGTACCTGCATCTTCCTCTTGACAGTCTCAAAGGGGAAAGAAAGTGTCTGTGCCACACCAGCTGCTACACAGCCATTTATGAAGTTCTGAAGAGGAGTGAACTGAACCATGGGCTCTTGCCAGACTGTGTCCAGACTGATGTAAACAAAGAATGAGCCCGCAGAAAATGGGACAGCACCTAGAAAGCAAACCAGACAGGTTTATATCAACACACCGGCCACTAAGAGAACAGAGCTGCTCATCACACAGCCTAGAAAGATGGGAGATGCCACTGCCAGTTTACACCCCACATTCCTTAAACCCAATCCAAATTTTGAAGAACTTTACTCTTTAGTCCCTGGTTTGCCACCAAACACCCATATTGTAGCATCTAGACATGCTGTTAGGGAGACACATGTACATTAAAACTTGCATATTATCAGAATTGACTGCTTTAGTCTCGTGACAGGTCAGTTCTTTCTCCAGGTTATCTTTTCTCTGACAAGCTCTTTCTCAGCCCAACCCAACTCTAGGACTTGTACAAGTAAACAGAGCTACATCTTCAGTCAAGCTGATGAGGGATAATTGTACTCTTTTGCTTGTTTTATCCTCTCATCAACTTTATAGTGGGATTATACATTTATTATTATTGTTGTTATGCATTTTTTTATCATATCAAGTTGTGAAAAAGCAGACTCAATGTTAATTGGCATTTTTAAAGGCTATGGACAGTAAATAAATAATTAACAAGTCATTTCCAGTAAAGAGAGGGCATAACCAGCCACGCACTACTGCTCATACTGCTTTTGCTGAACAGCTTGGGAGACATTCTCACACCTAGATAGGAATTAGGACCACAGTGTGAATATATATATATTTCTTTTTAATGAGCTTCATGGTGAAAATCACGCATCCAAGCACAAATACATCATCTATAAAAAAAGGAAAAGAGTATTTTGCTGAACACTTAACCATACATGAAATACATAAAATGCTATACACTTGATCATAATTTGAAGCAATAAAGCTGCAGCAGAGGTAATCAGTATTGCAGTGCCTTGCAAATCTACACATCTACATGAAAACATTCCTATTTGCTTTTGAAATCAAGTGAGCAAGTGAATCCACTACACTGCTGCAACAAACAACAGGCAGCGAGGTGATTTCCTCCACTATTATTTTACCTAATACAGCTGGTGAAACACCACGATAGAGTGCACGGAGTCCTTCTTGATGATAAATTTTGTAAAAAGCATGAAGAATTCCGTTGTAAGATGGTTCCAGTCGGTTCTGCACAATGAGCCGTGTTTTAATCAGGTCAGTGGGGTATGTCACGATGGTTGCAACCATGCCAGCCAGACTTCCTGCCATGATGGCTCTCCAGTGGGAGATGTGACCCAACTCATCCGTGAAAAGTGTAACAAGTCTAAAGTAAACAAATAAAAGAAGTCCTATTAATGACACTGTGAACAAAACACATGAAAAATTAAGGCAGATAATTCTTGATACAATTGTTCTTCTGCCCACAAGCCCCTTCAGCAGCAGCAATTAACTAACATGTAAATCATCCAAGATCTTATTATATGTAACACCACACAAGCATCCCTCTACAGGGTGAAAATATCTCTTCTAGATTTCCATCTACTGGATGGAAATTACCATGACTTAAAACATGTCTGCATGAAATTATCTGATCATCAGTCATCAGTTAGAGACATTAGTCCAACCCACTAGCCAAAGTTATCATGTAAGAAGACATATGTAGATAATGTCATTGCAGGTCTTCAGAGAATAACCAAACCTTGCCCTGTTGCTTGTGTCAGGGCAGGATGGTGCACATGGATATGCCTCTAGAGAAGACTTATGTCCAGGAACTATTATGCTCTGGAGGCTGTCTAAATTTGAAATTTTGGAATTGAAGCAGAGTTTTAAAGGCTACACACAACTCCTGCATTTGTGCTGCACAGAAGGACTTTTCTATGGTAGGGCACTCCTACATCAGGGAGCTGCAAGAAACAAGTAAAAACATTGAAGAGTAGGATTTTAGCTGGAGGCTAACCCACATGGTGTAACCATGTCCAAACTAAAATATTTTGCAAAGATTTACAAGTCACTGCCCACTCAGTTGATGTTTTTTCACAGGAGTGTGCACTTTCTACTGGATGACAGATCCCTGCCCTGCACCTACTTGTCCCGAGTTCTGGGAGAGCCTGGGGCAGAAAGCCCAGCCAAGCAGAGCAAAAGGGCATAAACCTTTTTTCCTGTGTGTCTTACACAGTCCCTAAACCCACACAGCCTGATTTTCCTGTGTGTGCACAAATGCACGGGCAGAGTGGTGAGGTGTCTCTAGGTACTACCCAGATAACATCTGAAACTGCCACGGAAAGGCAGAGTCCCTGCACAGTAATTGCTGATGGAGCAGCCAACGCACCCTTCCCAAGCCAGCTGCTCCCACACCACTGTCCCCGGGTGCTGCACTCCTCCTGCCACTCGAATTACTGTTTACTTAAGCTGCCCTGTAACACTGCTCTTTTTGTGTTTCTTGCCTTCATACACACCATTCTCCTGCTGGAAAACACATTGAGAAATCCCCAAATAACGTATCACGGAATAAGTATAGGCACTTTTATTTAATTTCCTACTTCCACTTGACATTCAGAACACCCTGTGCAAACAGAGACAAACTACAGCCTTGCAAAGGGAATACGCTGTTTCCAGCCGAAAGAAAATGACGATAGTCAGTTTGCTCAAGATCACCCGGTTTATACCGGTGCAACACACCCGCCTTTCCCGGGAATTTTAATGACATTTAAATCACTGTGCCTTCCCACTGCCATTATCCCTCGCCTTGTCTGTACTGTGGCACCACAAAGCTGCCCAGTTTCAGGGTCAGTTGCCTGTGGTGTCCTGAAGGCGCTGTGCGGGTGACCTGCGGGGGCAGAGGAGTGACAAACCCAGCAGTGCCAGCGAGCCCAGCCTGCTGCCCACGATCTGCATAACCCATCGCCCAGCTGGGCGGAAATGTCATGTGCTACACTGAACAGCTGACTAATAAAAAACAGAACGAAGGCCAACCCCCTGAGCGGCAAAACATGCTGGTGCGTGTAAACAGGCAGGCACTCCCTGCAAAGGCTGAAAGATAGTGGCAGCAGGAGGGAATCCGAGGGAACAGCACGGTCGGCAGAGCTCCAACACCACTGCTCCATGTTTATCCTGCTGGAGCTATTCCAGCGTTTACCTTAGTTGAATAGCAGTGCATTATCGAAAACAATATCTTAAAGCAAATAATGTCACGTATCAACGTCAAAACTGATCAAATTTGCTTAACACCTGCTGCACGGTGGGATAAAATATTTGATTCGCGATTTTGTTCTTTTCTTTGATACAGACAACGTAAACACTCGAGAGTGTATAAACGAATGAAAAGAACAGGCTGCAAAGAACAGATGTGGCAGCCACATCTGCAGGGTGTGCTGCACATTCACTTCTAGAGGAATCTGAGCGGGAGAGTTTTAAGCCTATCGACCCTCCACCACCTGAAGAACACCTGCGACTTTATAAGCAGGTGCTTTATAAGCACCCCATCATCATCACCATCACCATGGCTCGGCTTCGCGAGCCGGGATTGGGGAAGGGCTCTACCCGCGCTGGTGGCTAAGAAGGCATCCCAAAAGGCATCCCAGCACGCCCTAAGAATAGCTAAGCGCCGAAAAACCCCAAATAAGCGCCGCTGTGAGGCAGGGTCGGGGTCTGTGGGGAGAGAGGTCGCGGCGCAGAGACGCGAGGCCGAGCTGCCCGTGCCCACCCCGGTGCCACGGGCGGTGCCGGCGCTTACCGGCGGGAGGCGGCGATCTGCAGGGCGCTGTAGGGGCAGAGGCGCAGGCAGGCGGTGAGGTTGCCCTTCCAGAGCGCCCGCGGCCCCTCGGAGCGGCACAGGCGGCGCCCGGCGCGGCGCAGCCCCGGCCGGCAGTGCCAGGTGCCCACCTGCGCCAGCACCGTCACCAGCTCCAGCGGCGCCGTCAGGCNCCTGTATCCGAGCTCGCATCACCCGCGTTATCCCCCCATTAAAAAAGCCCTCCCCGCAGTGGGACAGGTGCCGTCAGGACACAACACCATCGTCTTTGCAATTAAACGTGTTCCCGCAGGGATGGAACGCATCCGCTGGTTGCTGTCCATTAGTTGCGATATCTGGAGGAAAGCGCTGCGTCTCAACTAGGGAGTTCTGCTGCTGAAATCCTGTTCTGGAAGTGAGGGACAGAGCAAAAACCATTAATGAGATTTACGAGGTCAGTTAGCTCAGGGTTTGTTGAGGTGCTGCCAGAGAGAAGGGAAAAAGGGCATGGGGATGTGAAAGAAGAAAGTGGAAGTGAGATACAAGTAGTGACCAGGATCTATGGAGCGAGGATATCATAGGTAGTAAGAAAGCAGCAGCAGTGATTTGCCCCAAAACACAATGTCTGCTGTATTTCTCATAATAAAAAAAACTCTTCCACTCTGACACCATTTTCCTTGGGTGCTATGTCAGTATCTAACAAGAACATGTTTAAAGTTTCAGGGAGATCTTCTGAGGAATGAACAAAGTTGCTAAAGAACCCACTTTCCTGCTCATGCCATCCCCACATACCAATTGGAAAAGCTCTACATTTAGCCCTGCTCAGAGGCATTCAGTTGCCACTGCCCTCCAGGACATTCACTGGAGATTCCTAGAGCACAACATGCTTTCAGTCCATTCCTTTGCTGGTGGTGGGAGGAGAAGCCACTCCAGCAAGCAGATGGGTTGTCTGTATGCCTGGTAGTGAAAATTAGTAATTTGCCTCTAATAACCCAAGATGTCTGTGACCAAGCCAGAAATAGAACCTCACACTGTTAGTCCTGTGACTCCATCACAAGCTGCCTCTCAGTACCACAAGTGACTCACAGTGTTAGCTGGATTGGGTGGTTGTAGAGCAGACTTTAGAAGAAGGAAGCAACCAAGAAACTTTGATCTCTGTGTCTATATAAAAAAGCTGACACTAGAATTAATGGCATTGATATGCAGTCCAAGTATAGTTCAATAATGTTATAAGACAGAATTATAGTAAGGATTGTGTTAATTATACTTTCTGTATAAATTAACACTTTTCTTCTGGCTGGACAGCTTATGTTCTAGAAAAGTAATTCTTCTTAAGGCCAAAAGTATATGCTGGACTAAGAACTCACTTTTCCTTCCTCCCTCCCTTCCTCTAAGCAAAATCACTCACTTATATAAAGGACATTTCTGAGGTAACTTTCTTTTAGATTAAACCCATCACCACATGGATGATTAGAAAGTCCTGACAGGGAAGTTAAACATCTTAAAAACAAACCAACCCAAAATGCCACCAAATACTTTTTCATATAATCTTAAAGACATTTAAGTTGGACAAGTTTTCAGTGCAGCCAGCCAGGGGATGGCAGCATTCAACCCATCATTCACTTGTTCCTGGCTAGAAAGTGGTTCTGTAGGTCAGCTACTTCTCAATAACTGATCACATCCATATCTAGGGAAAGAATATTTCAGCAGTGCACAAATTAGTTTTCTGAGTCCAACTCTGTGACAGCCATTTGCAAGAAGAAAGGTTGCATCACTGTTATTTATGAAACAAAACTATGCAAGTTTCCTACTGTCCCTTGGAACATGTCTCAGTGTTCTATTTAAAAATTAAATACAACTCTGAGATTTGTTTTTTCCTATAGACTGTACAATCTAGAGGTAGAGAGATATACAGTCTCAATAGGGAAAGTTAGCTTTTAAATTACTTGAGCAGGATGTAACATCCAGATATAATTCTTGGAATAACATTACCAAGCCACAAGCAGAACCATAGCCAAGATTCTTCCTTTCACATACTCAAACACGCTTCATATTCAAAAATCTTCTTTGAACCATCTTCCTCCCCAGTCTAATCCTGAAGCTTCCAGAGAAGCTTGTCTATGTGCATTGGTTTCCAGGGTTTAAAGCAAACCTATTTGATGTAGTTGGTTATGATGTTGCAATCTTTGTGCATTAAAGTTGATTCGCTTCAAAACCTTGTTAGCTAAATGAGAATAAATTCAGAACAAACAAATTAGCTGGCTCTACACAGTCCTTGGCACCAGTTTTCCTTGAACTGATTTTCAAAGACATCACGCAACTTGTTCGGGCAGGGCTTCCCCTTTCCTCACTCTGTCCAGCTTTAAGAAGAAAGCTTTTGTAAGAGTAGAGCAAATCTATGTAGGTACCAGGTGGAATAAAGCCTAGAAGATTGCAGGGTGCAGAGGGAAGTGTAACTGCTCTGCAGGAGGAAGATATGGACAATTATCCTCTCAAGATCTCTTTCTGATGTCTCAGCATTGTATCTTTTGCATAAAATGAGGCAACTAATACTGGCTCATAATTGTATCTGCAAAACAACTATTACAAAATAATTGCCAGTGAAAATAGGAAATAGAAGTGTATTTTTTGTATAACCCCTCTCATCATAGGACAAGCGAAATATTAATTGCACTGACTCCTAAACTAGTAGGGGTATATAATCTTTTCTTTCTGTACCCCACTTTCAGATCTTGAAATAACTAGCTTTGTACAGCCACGTTAAAGCTTTTATTCATGAGTTTAAAATTTATTCAAGACCTTAAAGTTTCTTAGCTTGTTGTATCTTTGGAAAAGCAGTAGGTAAATATAATAACCCTGCAGCTGCAAACTGATCTGAAACTCCAGTTTGCTTTTTTGGGTTTGGAAAAACATATACAGAAAGGAAAAAAAATCACATAACTTAAAGACAGTATCTTTGAAATTTAATCTTTTGTACCATAAAAGCATAATTTTGTCTTTTAAGATAAAAAACAAAACCCTCACACAAATGTCAGCATATAATAGACTCCCAGAAAACCTAAGAGAAGGAGAAGCAACAACTGTGGAGCAGGCAACTAGACCCAAAAAACACTTGTAGGTAAAGGTGGTATCTTTATCTTATCAACTTGTATAGTGAGAAAACACGGACATGCTTTTTGGCACACAGAGTTGTCACAGAAATACACTTCCACAATAAAAATATACGTAACAATTGGTCTGAAGTTGTAATTGCATATATAACAATTAGACCATTGGAGAACAGAAGTGGTTGGTACATCACTCTGCCTGCCGCCCAAGCCTTGTGTGTGCCCTAGATCACCCCCCATCGTAGTTACAACCCCACTGCTCCAGGAGAGGAGATAGGGTGATTGTTTTTAACAGGGGTCTACGGGGAATATAGAATGTATTGTGGTTTACAGTTGTGTTTGGAAGATTCAAGAGCCAAAAGCAACACTGAAAACGGAGGGAGCATCTGAGTGAATGGCTACCCTACCTTGAATTCCCTTGGGGACCTTAAAGTCAGGATAAGCAGGTGCTGGGAAGTGCTGGTCCCTCCAGCAGCACCTGGGTGAGGCTCTGGCACCCTTGGGAGCCTTGGAACCGTGCTGAGACACGGGCACGGCATTCCCACTAGGGAAGCATCTACAAGCCACTGCTAAACCTGGGAAAGCCCAGACAAAAACCCTCACGCACTATCGCTCACAAGCACTGGTGGATGAGCTACCTTTGTTATAGGACAAAGGAAAACACGGCGTTGCACCACAACCTCGGCAGCTGCTGAGGGGTAGCTCTTTCTCGTTGGTGTTTTTTTAATGCACCGCACACACACACAGATGCTCACTGGCCGAGGATGCCTTGCCCAGGCTGGTCCAGGGATATGCAGAGCAGCCGGGGATGTGCAGGGCAAGTCAGGGATGTGCAGGGCAGTCAGGGATGTGCAGGGCAGGCAGGGGATGTGCAGGGCAGGCAGGGGATGTGCAGGGCACCCGGGGATGTGCAGGGCAAGGCAGGGATGTGCAGGGCAAGGCAGGGATGTGCAGGGCAGTCAGGGATGTGCAGGGCAGGCAGGGGATGTGCAGGGCA
>WBMV01007374.1:908187-926241 GCA_013396655.1 Campylorhamphus procurvoides
CTGTACCCCCGGGCCGGCTGCAGGGCCCTGCGCTGTATCCACCACACCCCAGGGTGGTTGGAGCACAGCAGGGCTGGGGGCTTCGCCTCGGAACGGCCCTTTCCTTGCTGTGTTTGTGAGGAAATCGCTTCTCCTTTTCATTTAATTTTGAACAGAGCAAGCCGGATAGGCTGCTCTCATATCTTGAAAAATCAGTTCAGATCTCTAGTTTAAACTTCTCAAAGTAACTCTGGTAGATGCTCGTCCTGGAATTGATTAAGGTTGAAAAGGACTTCAAAGACCGTGGAGTCCACCTGGTAACACAACCATGTTTACCCCAAAACCATGTCCCGAAGTGCTGCACCCGTGAAGCTTTTGGACCCCACTTCCAGGGGTGGTGATTCCAGCCACTTCCAATGCCTGATCACCCTTTCAGTGGAGACTTTTTTTCTAATATCCAATCTAAACCTCCCCTGATGCAGCTTGAGGCCTTTTCCTCTTGTCCTGTTACTTGGGAGAAGAGACCAACTCTGGGATGCAGCCTCTGTTCAGGTAGTTGTAGAGAGCCATAAGGACCACCCTGAGCCTCCTTTTCTCCAGGCTAAACAACCCTGGATTTTTTTCCTGTGTGATAAACTTTATGCTACTATTAATTGTCAGTTAATATACTTGCCACGTTGCATTTGCTCGTAGATACTCTTGCATACCCACCTCTGCAGAATTAAGATATTTCCTCTGGAGCCTTTGGCTGTGCTGGTGGGACTACTCTGTGCATGAGAACCAGGAAAACTGGAATGTCTGAAAAGTAACCTGGCAAAATCCAGTTTTTTTCCCCTTAAGATAACCCTCTTTCCTGACCTGGTTGATGATATGGTCTTTGAAACTGTTGTGATGGCCCAGGGCCTGGCATGAATGAGCAGCTGAGAAACTGGGGATGGTAAGACGTGTTTGAGTGAGCAGGACTGTGAGCAAATGTGAGTGGCACCTTTGGATCATGGTATTCCCACTACTTTCATGTTGCTCCTGTGGACTATGGAGTGTTTCAGGTCAGATACTGCCAGGTTGTTAATGTTTCTCTAGAGTGTAATTTTGTTTTAAAGTATGAACTTAGGTGACGCATTTTGGGGTGTTGTAAGATAAGGACACCCTGTGGTTATTGTAATAAACCCTAGTGCAAGTGCATATGTGTTCCAAATGTTATAACCATAGCAAAATGGTTAAAAGGAAACAGTAGTAATTTGGTAAAGGGGTCAAATGTCAATTTCCTTGTGATCTATTCAGTTGGAACAGTTAAAACGTAAGATATATACAATGATATATACAAGATATAATAAACAATGGTTTATTGATATGTATGTCAGGGTTGATTCCAGAAAGCCATGCTTCTGAGCAGCAGTTCAGAGGATCAGGCAGTAGATAATTCTGTGCTTTGTACACAGTTACATGATGAGAAATACATTTCTGATGCCTGAAGAGCTCCTGACTGTGAAGAAGAGTGGGGAAGAGCAAGGGCAACAGTGTGCACTGGCAAACCACTCTAGCTTATTCAGCTCTATGAAGAGCATTTTGGGCTTACTTTTAGGTGGTTTATTACAGTAGTAGCAACATGGTTGCAGCCATGATGGTGTAAGGATATAAGTGAAGGAAGATTTGCAAGGGCAGGGTAATGTCAGTTGATTTAATAGGAGAAGTACTTGCAAAACAACAAGATTTTGGGTACAGCAGATGTTCTTCTGGCTTGACTTTCGTATTTCCACAGGTTGCAACAGCAGTTCCCTGCACAAATCACAAATCTTAGTGTGATGGAAGAAGTGTAGTTGATACTACACTTTATAGATAGCTCTAGGAATTCTTTATCTTCATGCATAGTGGGCAGAAAGGATTCTAGAGACTGCTCACTGCTTCAGTTTTGTAGTAAGTACTTTGTGTGTATGTGCTTTGCTTATATGAGATACTGATGGTGTGTCTATACACAAACACAGCTGTATGTAGAGATTAATCCTGAGAGATTCAGCCTTGCCTGACAAAGTTATGGTTGATTCTCAGTGCGTTTGGCAGAAGTTCCCTAAGAGGAGCAATTCAGTGCTCCAGTCTGTACTGTAGCTGCTGCTTCCAGAGATTGCTGGTTATTTTATTTTAATTTTAGTACACTAGCTTTTCCTCCAGTACCTATGTGGGTTTTCTTCTTCATCATTCTCCATAAAGTGTAGTCACTCTCTTTTACCAAACAGTTACTGTGCTTGTTAGGGTGTATACTGTTGTAGGTTTGGGGTTTTTTTCTCCCAGAAGGTAATATCTAAACTGTGACTCTGAGATTTACTTCTATGCTGGAAATAACACTTCCTATTACTTATTTTTTCAGTGTAGATAGACCTCGATGCAACTTGCTTGAGTGTTTTCTCTTAGTATGCTCACATCTGGGCATTTGAAGCTGATGAAATGCAGCCAGCATCAACAGAATTCATCAATTTTTAAGCAAGCAAACAAGCATTTGATCCAAAAGATGTTGCTCTAAGAGTCAGTGAACTCTGGTTTTGGCAGAACTGCATGAATCCTGCGACCAGGAATGCTCTGCTGAACATGCTGAACTGAGTTCCCAGAAGAGCATGCCAGGAACGGGTTTGGTCACAGGTATGATGTCAGATTGTGAGCCCCTGATGTCAGGGAGGAGGCATTGGGGAGTGGGGTGTTTGAGCTTCATTGAAACCCAGTGTGAGCTTCAGAAGAGATGTTCTAGTATATCAGGGTAGAGAGAGACATTCTCATGAGGGTAGTGGTGTTTTGGTAGTCACCTGGGGTTTATCATTTGCTCAGCAGGTTGTCGGTGTTTATATAAATACATGACAAACTGGGCTGCTAAGTCTGATTCTGCTGCTTCTGTGACAGGTGACTTTTGATACAACCAGACATTTTAGTGAAGGAGCCATAAGAAAGAAAAGCCTCAAAAGACTAAAGCTGCAAGAACAGGAGCGCCTTCAAAAAAGGGGGAAAAAAAGAGAGAGGGTTGAAAGGTGAGAGTATATTTTTAGAGAATGTCCCATTTTCTTGAGATTTGTTACACTGCCTCACGCTGAGTAAAATATAGGAAGAGTAACTATGTGAGAATCCAGGCTTTGAGGAAACAGGAGTTGGAGAACTCGAAACACTATTATGTAGTTGTTAATTTATGTGTTAATGTCAGAAAGAAAAACATCATGACAATTCTATGTAAGGTGTAGGGGTCTGAATTATGAGAAAGGCAGGACTGGAGACATCCAGAGGTCCCTTTCAGATGGCTCTTTCTCTCGGATTGATCTGAGGCTTGATTGCTTAAGATTTCTACATGTGGACTTTCTGTATTGCTCTATGCTGCAACATCATAAATAATGTTTATATGCCCTGAAATAAAATTAATGTGATGTACATTTCTAGGTGCCTCCCAGTTGACTGGAAGGTCCAAAGCTAGAAATGAATACTTTTCTGTCTTTACCCATTTTTACATGTTATTTTTTCATTGTTGGTATCTTTAGAGCAGTGTTCTTAAATTTTGTATATGAGTAATAGTAGCATATTGAAGTTTTGATTCTCTAGATAATGTGTTTGGATGGCATCCTAAACTGTCACTAGTAATTAATCATGTTATATACCCTTATGTCTTAAAAATCCCCCAACAATTAGAATGCAGGGCACAGTGACATGCAATGGAAGCATAGTGTGCTAGGTTTCTAAAAGCTTTTGTTGTTAATTCCTCCTTGCTCAAATACTTCTTAAAAAACTATTTTTAAACACTTATTTGTGTGCACACTGTTCCTTGAATTTCCTGGAGTTTTTTGTGCTGTGTCATGTTCATTATTTAGTAGATCTACTTTCTGAAGGCCAAGGTTCCCAAAAAGCTCTGACAGCCTGTTGTGGTTTAACCCTGGCTGGTAATTAAGCCCCACAACAGCTGCTCCCTCCCTCCCTCCCCCCCCATTCCCTGGTGGGATGGGGGGAGGAGAATCAGAAGGGTGAAAGTGAGAAAACTCATAGATTGAGATGAAGACAGTTTAATAGATAAGGCAAAGGTCACGTGCACAAGCAAAGCAGAACAAGGAATTCATTCCCCACTTCCCAAGGGCAGGCAGGTGTTCAGCATTCCCAGGACAGCAGAGCTCCAGCACATGTAACAGTGACTTGGGAGTACAAACACCATCACTCCAAACATCCCCTCTTCCTCATTCTCCTCCAGCTCTATAAGCTATGCATGAGGCCATATGGTCTGGGATATCCCTTAGGTCAGCTGGGATCAGCTGTCCCAGCTCTGTCCCCTCCCAGCTCCTTGTGCACCCCCAGCCTCCTCGCTGGTGGGGTGAGGAGCAGGGAAGGCCTTGGCTCTGGGTAAGCTCTGCTCAGCGATAACACCCGTAGTACTCTTGTAATACCTCTTAAATGGGACCCTCCTGCTAATCTGTAGGGGAGATTTGTTAATTTAAGAATTGGATCCAAATGATTAGTTGAGTCCTTGGAGACCAAGGGTCACGTGATGATGTTGTCTTGGCAATGCTTATAAAGAAAACCCTAGAATACAAGCAGTTGGAAGAGACAAAGAACCTTCTAACTCTGGGCATCAGTTGTGTGTGTATAATGGTTTGTGTCATGTTTTTTTAAACATGTTATTTTAAACAAATGAGATTCCTTGTTAGCCACATGCAATTCTTGGTGACTGGTAGCTTATTATTAGCACTTCAAAGACTTACATCCAATTCCCCAGGACTCAAAATATAAAACAAATGTCATCTAAATTGTCCCATATTGATAATTGCCTAGAAAAAGACGTGGTGATGAAAAGAAGTTCAAGAGAGAAAAAAGAAAGCTAAGCTCGAGAGGAGAGAAGAGAGGCAGATAGATGGAGATGAGAAACATCCCCCAAAGCAGCAGAAGGTACCAGCTGAAGAACAGCAGTGGCCAGAGAATATGCCTGAATGGGAAGAAAGGAAATCCCTGCTAGCTCAGAGAAGAGTGGAGTCTGTCAGACTGCTTACAGTGCTGTTAAATCGTGTGAAAGTAAGACTATTTTAAAACATACTTTAAATTTTGAAGGGTATTTATTAGAGCTTGAATAATTCCCTAGACATTTGATGCCTTGCTGCTATTCAGAAGAATGCCTCAGGGCTGACCAAACACTGAGAAGGCCTGAGATTTGTGTCTGGTGACAATCTGCTCTCAGTCTTCAGCTGAGAGTAAAAGTAGTGCATTTTCTGCCAGAAACTTTGCTTTTGGTGCTTTTTTGAGGCATTGTCATTACTGAGTAAAAAGTAGGGCTGGAAGGGCTGTATCAGCTCCATTAGACTTGATCCAGCATTGCAAGCAAGGAGTTTTGGGGTGGGGACACAAGTGATGCTCTCTCTGCTTGTTTTGGTCTCAGGTCTAGAAGTGACTGAATTAAATTGGCACAGATTATGCCAGTTGCATTGCTTATAGCCCCTTTTTTTTATTTTGGCCAACACTAATCTGTCAAGTTTGTTTCAGTTTGACTCAGCTACTGTCTTGAGAAAGTCAGCGTAGGACTGAGAAATACTTGAGTGTTTTGTACACAGATTAATGTTTGGAGGTTTAGTTTAGTACTTTAGGCTAAAAAACCCCTAAATGAAAACAGGGGGTTTAATTTCTCTGGGATTTTATTTTCTAACATGGCTTTGTCTTCGCTATTTGTTAAGAAAAATTTGTTTGCAGCTTTTAACAAGGGTATGTTTTCCCCAGTCCTAGAGGTAAAAGGTTTCTAGAGGACTCTGATGTACTTTGAGTTGAAGTCAGAGGGTACCCTTGCCATTCGGCATGAATTTTAGGGCCCCATAATATCTGACATTGGCCTTTTTAATTATGAAGGTGACATGTTAAATAAACTTCTATTTTCTTGGTTTCACAGTTGGCAAGTCAAAAAGTGGATCCTTCGTTGGGTGTAAGGAAGGACAATCCATTTTCTGAAACAGCATTAAAAAACTTACATCAGGAGCTGGTTAACTCCCATTATCACACGCACAAGGAGCTGAAACACAAGGAAGAGTTTAAGTGCCTGTTGACCCCAAAAGGTAGTGGTTTATGTAGTGAGGAAGGAGATGTGAATAATTTCCATGCATCTGCTTGTCATATAGTCAGGACTGTTTTAAATGAGCCCTCTCCAGCCCCGTGTTCCGATGGACTGCCCAGCAGAGATGTGTGCAACTCCTCTGGCTGTGGATCTTTGCTGATTACAGTCACACAGGACGGCAGGGTCATCGAATCTGTCCATGGAAGGGACCACCCAGCACTGAATGCAGTTCACAGGCAGACAGTGTCTGAGGAAGATGATTGCAAAAAACAAAAGGTTTATGAGACTGATGAATTCATCCACTATTTACTAAACTACTATCAGACACCGCACTACGCACGTGTTTGCTTAGAGCCAAAAAACACAGTGAGCAAGTCCTGGTGGAAGAGAGTGGTGTCTGGTGATGGCAGTGGCTTTGACATCAGCTTCAGTAACAAACATGGCCAGCACCTCAGAGAAGTGAGTCCAGTACAAAACCTCCACAAGAGAAATTGTAGTAGCGATAGTAATTATGGTCTGGTGATCACGCTTGGGGAACTCGTATCAACAGACAGAGTGTTAGAAAACGAGGTTCATTGGGACAAGCTTGTAAAAAAGTTGCAAGTGCAGAGGAATGACTCACTCACTGTTGATAATTTACCACATGCTGGACTGAATCATTCTTTGGAGTGTGCTGCTGTTACTCCCGATAAGGAATTCAAAAGAGAAGATGGTAGAGATGACAGCACTGTACCATATGAAACATGTAGATCTGCTTGCAGATTAAAGGATTTGTTGGAAGAGATCGGTGATTCTGAATACTTTAGAGAGGCATGTGGTGGCTCAATGAAGAGAGCAGAAAAAAGGTGTGAAGAAATTTACAGCAATTGTAATAAAGGGTGCTTGCCTGCAAGAGCTGGGGAAAGAAAATTGCTGGTTTACCGTAAAAATGTAGCTCTGGAAGGTCAAGAGAAGGAAATGAAAGAATGTAATTCGTGTTCTAACTCTGTCCATGAGGGCTTGGCAAGGCAGTGGGAACATAAGCTTAAAAAGTCATGCAAGAGGTCTAGTAGTAAATTAAGACATGAAGGACAAAAAAGTGAGACACAATCCAGGGAAGAGGAGAGAAATACTCATAAAAAGAGGAAAAAACGAAAAAAGCTTTCTTCTAATTCTTTATCTGATGAATGTGGCTTTTCAGAGACGGACAGTTGCATGCAGCTGGAGTCGTTCAGAAAGATACAGAGAAAATGTAAGAAAATGTTCCACAAAAAAGTGAAATTCAAGACACTTAACACCACAATGGCAGCACCAGATGTTACCCCTTGTGATGGCTCACCCCTTCAGGAGATCCTCCAGACTAGAGGTGAGAAAGGAGGACACCACAGCTAAGGGGACTGAATTTGGCAGGCTCTGCAGGTGAGGTTAGTTGCCACTGTTCTTACAGTGATGAATAGTGTTTTTAAGAAGAGTTTTAAAAAGTGTAAGCGTGGCATTAAAAACCTGTGCAACTTCTCTGCAATGACAGGTTTGTTTGGTTTAGCTCAGAAACAATACACACAGCTGCAGCTGAAGAGTAGTATTTGTCTACTTAGCTGGGTAGCAAAGGATCTGGAATGGACATTAGCAGGTGGGTGGTTATTCTGTTAGAACAACATGCATGCCAACAACAGGCTTTAGACATTGATAGGCAATTAATATGTAGCACAGCTGTGTGGGAAGTACTGTCTGAGGTTAGTGAATTTCTATATAGATAGTCATCTGATCCTCACACAGGATTGCTACTGGCTGTTGTTACAGCCCTTTCACAATTCATTGTGCTTTCAGTTGGTTGGTGGATATGATACAGCCACCTCCCCATACCCTTTCCCTCCCTGCCCACCTGAAAAAAAGTAACTTCTTCATATACTTACCTACAGGAGATGAGAGGAAACTAATGTTGAGAAGAGAGATGGATGCAGATGTCAGAGGATGCCCTCTATTTCCTCTTGAGATAATTCAGACAAACCCCTGCTCAGATACTTTCTGCGGAGCAGAGCCCAGAAGAGGATGCTGAACAGCTACTATATAATAGTTCTGAAATTTTTATACGTAAGTGGGAGAAGAAAGCCCTTTGATCCTTAAAAGGTATATGAAATACTGTTTGGGTTTTTTTTGGTTAGATAATTCCTTTGGTTAGAATATCTAACTGGTGTAGTGAGCCACAAAAGCAGAATCTATGTTTACCTGTTGGGTAATGGAGGACCAAAACTTTCCCCAAGGCCAGACAAACTTTTGTGGACCAGTTGCTAAGAATTTGAAAGGACATGGGTTGAGATCTTGGAGTGTTATACTTTCTTTAAATGTAGGGAATCATGTAAATATCAAAATTGCAGCATTTAATAATAATGAGTCATTGGAAAAAACATAACTGTCAGTCTTAGAGCAAGCATATGAAGTGCCTCCTCAATCAGTTTGTTACAATAATGGGACTGGAAGGTGTGTGGGACATTTTTACTCAATCGTGTGAAGTAATAGATTTCCAGATATGAAAAAAATCCCATCTTCTGTAAAATCCACACTGGAAAAATGCTTGTTTTCTATTCACATTCTAGAGGTGTTTCTCAAAACTTGCTGGTCTTTGGGAGGAAGGATTTCACTGAACTTATGCTTGATGTAGTGCTTCCAGGAATCTGAGTGGTTGTCCAAGCAAAGCTCTGAGTGTTAGATAATGAAAGGGCAGTGCTTGCCAGCCTGCTGACAGTCCCCTGTAAATGCAGGTTGACTGTTCACAAAATTTTGAAGGCACATGTGGTGAGGTAGCTATTTAGTATGAGTTTTTTTACAAATAATTTCCAGAGGAATTGTGAAATGTCGTCAGACTTGTGCTGCATGTAGGTAAAAATGTGAAAATGCAGTTTAGGAGCTTGAGTTATGTCCATATTTATTCAGCTGGCTATATCTAGAAGACAGCCACAATTGCTTTTGGACAAAGTCCCTTAGCAAGATAGAGAGGACCAGCTCGAAGTTCAATATACTGATTATTGCAGCTTTCATTTTTATTATGCTTTATTTATTACATGTCAGTAGACTTAAGTTAATGTGAAAATGTTGCCTTCATTACATGGAATCTTACCCATGTTTGTAACTTCTGCTCTAATAAATAGTAATAAAAAAGAATAATTGTAATTGTTTGTGGTAGATAGATTTCCCCCCAGTCTTCAATACTGGTAATTCCTACAGGCTTCTAAGCCAGGTTTTATGAGTCTTCTCTGTTCATATGTTTCAGATGTTGAGTGCCTTTTCAGGGTCATGAATGACAAATGGTTGCTACTCAAAGTACTGTTAATCTATTACCTTTATCTAAAAAGATCTTATTTTCTTGACAGAAATATTTTCTGACTATTTTGAAGAACATTTATGCCCCTCAAGTCTCCTTTTTAGTATTTTATACAGTTCTAATGAAGATCAAGTGTTGTATTTGTTGACTGTAAAATGTTTTCAGTTGCACTGATGTGACATACCAAGGGTGTTTTTTCTCTATGCAATATTTGCAGATTAAAGATGACAAAACTTCCCCCTCTGTCAATCCATAAACAGTTCTGTGTCCATGAGTACCCATTTCCCATGAGACAGGCCTTTCGATTACAGGTGAGGAAGTTATTTCTTTTTGTTAATCCAGGAGAGAAGGAACTAAAGATTTCCTTTGGTGTAAGTTTTCAGTGTTTCATCAACGTGCTATCACAATATTCAATAACAAATAAATACTCCAGTTCTGTAATTGCTTCTTGCATTCACCTATATTGATTGAAACTGTTAAAGTAAATCTTCTGTCTCCAAGTCCTCATTCCATGTAAAACATTAGTAAATAAAAAATGCATGCACTTTAAAATGTGAGACACCATTGTAATCTTCATACCAAAACAGAACTTTTGTGTTTCCTATTTGTTTATAGGTGACAGTATTTAGAACCTGTTTTCAGGGCGTTTAATATTAATTCATTACTTTTCACAAAATCATAGAATGGTTTGGATTGGGACCTTAAAGACCATCTAGTTCAACCCCCTGCCATGGGCAGGGATACCTTACACAGGTTGCTCCAAGCTCCATCCAGCCTGGCCTTGAACACTTCCAGGGGTGGGGCAGCCACAGCTTCTCTGGGCAACCTGTGCCAGGGCCTCACCACCCTCACAGCCAAGCATTTATTTTTCCTATCAGCACATTTGATGTGAGCCTCATCCTTTCATACACTGGATTTCTTAACATAAGTTTATTATCCTAAAGGCTGATCTCTAAAGATACATATAACAGCTTTAAAACTTTTAAAATACATAGCTTTGTAGATTAAATTTTAGAAGTTATAGGAATAAATATCACATCTCTAGCATGAAAGTTACAGAATTTTTTGGCAATTAGGACAAGTATTAGATGAAAATATGCCTTAAAAGCAGCATTTATATAGTTCAATAATGGAAAGGTAGAATGTTGCAGGCATAATTTCACACCTTTCAGTTGGAGCCTGGTGTGTGCTGTTGTGCCCAGCTGGTGTTTCAGGAGGCTGGGCTCTTTTTATGGCAACAGTTTACTCTGACATGTATGAAACAGGGCCCTGAGACTGCAGATCTTGCCATCAAGTCTGACTTTGTTTCAGAACTAATGGAAATATCTCCTCATAGTGCCAGTAAGGACTGAAGTCCTCAGGGAAGTTGGCTGAACAAGGCTTGGTTACTGAAAATACGTGGCCTGTGGGTTGTACCTTGCACTGAATGCTGAAGTCAGAATCCAACAGGCTGGTTTTAAAGCAGAAATACACAAAGCCTGTTATTACATCAGTCCATCTGCTTGAAATACAATACAGCAATTATGAGATAAAGCCCTTTCTTCTTAATCCAGGGGTTCCAGGCAATGCATAGAAACACCTCACCTTTTGCAAAGCCTCTTACATAACTCTCAACAGAAGCATTCATTAATGAACTCTTTTTTTGTTTAGCTGAAACAACAGGCATTAAGAGCTAATAGTGGTGATTAAGGGCAGACAGAGTCCAGATAAAAGAATATCTGAATTTTACAAAGCAGCTGACAGTATGACAGAACTGGTTGGAAATGAGATGCTACTCAGTTGTTATTGATTTGTCCTGGAGCTCCTCAAGTATACCTTTGTGACACAGCTAACAGGTCTGGGACACTTCAGATAAGGGAGCCTGGTGACAGTCTCTGTACTTACTGTTGTCATCATCGTGTCCTACCTGGTTAATGTACAGCCTCAAAAGCTGCCTGGCACAGTTCTTTTTGTATAGGCATTGCTGTTGTTGTAATGTACAGATTAATACTTAAAATAGTGTTCAGTCCTTCAGGATACATTATGGAGTAGCTTAAGAGTCAGGTGGTTGGGTCTGCTGAAGGGTGGGTTACAGCCTAGCCCAGTTCCACCACAAGAGCCTTACAGAGCTCCAGCTTTTGCTCAGTATTAACAATTACCTGGTTTTGTGGTTTGTGTTTTTTTTTCTGCCTGGCTCTGTTTTTGCCACAGCAACACATACTATACAACATGAACATGTTCTGTATTTAATATTCTGCTAAAGTTATGCTACAGAACTGCATTTACAGGCATTTGATTAGAATGTATTATACTCATCTATGTGTTAGATAATGCAAGACATTGGGGAAAGACAAGATAAAACTTGAAACATTAGGGGAGGGTTAAGTATCACATTTGTTTGCAGTAAATAAAATCAAACACCACCATTAAGCAAGAGTATTTTATTTTCTGCCTTAAACAAATAAAAGCACATTTCCAATTTGAGGTAAACCATTAGTAGTAGTTTGCAAAGTGTATAAATGTCTCTAAAAATAAAACAGCAACACAAAGGTCATGACAAGATCTACGTTTGTCTCTAGACCTTCATTAGGTAGTTCATACAGTATCACTTTGCACACGCTGTCAAACAACCATGCTCTTCATTGGAAGGCCCAGTGCAACCAAAAGAAAATGCCAGGACAGTGTCTGGACTGAGGGAAAGTCACTTGTTCTCACCACAGATGGTCTCAGGCACTTTTAACATGTTGTGTCAACTTGTTTATGAAAGCTGCTGTTGTGCAACACACTCCCGAAAAATTTTGCCTAGTTTATGTCTTCCCACTCAGGACTCAGTTCATCATTTTGGTCATGTTGCCAAATTGAAATGACCAGACAGCTCAGCCAGAGAAACAAAATAGAGGGAACTCTACCAGACAGGCACCCTGGGATATTCTGCACCAGCAGAAGCACCTGGACAAGAAACACCTTTACAAGTGATCAGCAAATCATTAGTGATCTTGGACTTGTGAGAAGGTTTTACAGAAGTATTTTGGATGATGATGGAGCACATTTACATTTTTCCTTGGTCAGATCCATTTACCAGCCCTCTCTGGTAGGAGGCAGGTCGCATGGAACAAACCTGGTAATTAACCATAGATGTGAGCCAAGAGAACAAATAAGTAAAAAGCAACTCAAAGGTCAGGTCCCCAGGTATAGCATTGCTGGTTATGCATGAGATTGTGCCACTTTTTATAATGGCAACGTTCCAAAGCAACAAAGGCCTCAGCACAGGAACAGCTTACAAAATGTCATTTTGTTTTGTACCGAAAACTTGTGTAAGTTATGCTGACCAGTAGCATTTTTCTGGTAGTTAAAGCTGCATATACAAGAGCACTTGTTAATCATGCCATACCAGCAACTTTTGTTTTTCAGGCCTAGGAATCAAGACCAGCTGATCTTCCATGTTTAATATAATTTTATTAAAATTGACAGAAGAGTTTTACTAAAAAAATTGAATGAACAGTAGTCCAGTGGAGTCACACTTCCTGGTGCACCTCTAAGGATGTCTAGTTCCACTCAGTATCTGAACTTTTGTAACACTTCAGATGTGCTTTAAAAGTGAACACAGAATATTAGTCCATGCAGAATTATGCATGTTGAACACATCAAGTATTCATCAGTCCTCATTAATTTTTTAAGTATCTAAAACTGATTTAACCTCTGAAAAATTCTTGATATTTTTCAAAAGCAGTTAGTATTTCATCTGTAAACTGCTAACACAACTCCTTAAAAGCCAAATTATCTTACATAGTACTGAATTACACTGCACAACAAATCAGTATGATGCCTCATGGACAAATAAAATATAGTCTCTTTTCTAAGGGAACTACAACCCAAGGGCCAGACCCTGCAGATGCTAAAACAAAAGAAGATTTAGTGGAATTTGTGTTGCATATATGAAGTTACTCATGTGCTTGTGTCCACAGTGGTGTGCTGTTAATGAAAAAATGGATTTCAAATTACTTTGCACTAAATGGTGATAGCAGAAAACCAGTAAGTGTCCTTTATTGCCAAAATTGCAGTTCACTTCTGCACAGGTATTTGTTGTGCACACTTCTGATTATGTGGGTTTAAAGGAAGACAATCTTAGACCTTCAGTAGTTTACCACTGAATTTGAAAAGGAAACCTTTGAAAATAAACAATTCACTGTAACTCTGGACCTTTTGTAAGCATTGCTGCTGCTGCACCTTGTAAAACAGAAGTGGAATGTTACAAATGATCCTTTACGATTCAAAAACAGATTGTTCCTCACTGCACTCTACTCTTTCTTTGCATCCTGGGCACCTTTTTCTTCTTCATCAGAGTACACAGTGGGTTCCTCCCCCTCCTTCAGCAGCTTACCAACATGATGATACTTAACTGGGAAAAAAAAAAAGAATCCAAGTAATTATTCTGCCCTGAAGATGTACCTTTTTTAACTTTAACTTTTTTTCTGAATTAGCAAAATGCCTGTATTATAATAAAATAGCTCTGAGCAACTTGTTCCAAACACTCAGGGGAAGGAGAAAAGCCAAAGACCAACTACCTGAACTACTATTCATGTTGTTGTAAGTAAAAGAATCATGCCAAGTGAATGTAACTATAATTCTCATTCTCTTGTCTAAGCCAAAAGATGAATGAATGTAATATCAAAACCCAAAATCCTGGATTAGATTAATTTTCTTGCCAATGTTAAAGGTGGTTTTTCAACCAATGGCATTGTTGGAGTACTTGCATCACATATTAAACATACACATACATATGTGTATTCATATATACAACTTTTAAGGGTTTTTATTTTTTGTCATGTATGTTGAAAATATCCAATAAGACAGAAGGGAGATCCTTTCTCCCAAAGATAAAGATGGATCTGTTATCCAATTATGTGATTAAGCTTCCGATTTATTTTATATTTTTTTTGAACACGTAAAAATGCCAAGATCATATACATGTAAGAACTGAGAGCTATACTATGTAGCCCATCTGTCAACTTCAACAAAGCAAAATATGCCCCTGATTACAGAGGTTTTGGACTAGCATTGTTGATATGATTTATAAGAATTTAGAGCAACTAATTACTATATTTAGTAGAAACACAGTAATAGAAAAAGTGCAGTTCATTGTCAGTCCTTATGTTCAACTCTTGTAAAATTACATTTAAACACTGGTGTAGGTCAGATATTTGGTAACATAGTTCTGGTTTCTGCAGCATGCTTGTTAACATAATAAAACAGCCATTCAGTGTGGCACGATTAACAGTCTTCATTAAGACAGGAAGAGAGCCAAAATAGGAGGGGCACATCAGGTCAGGACTGAGGCATTCTAATGACATCATGTGGAGGAAAACTCCATTGTAGCTAGTTATAGTAAATCTTTGAACACTACACTTAAAACCAAAACACATTTGATTTCCACTATACTACTTTTTGGTATATGCAATTTCCACCATATATATATATATATACATTCAGCATCTGATGTATTTAATTTTTGTCTTATATGAGTAGAAATAATTGCCTCACTTAAAAGACATCATGAGACACGGAGAAATTGTTTTTCATCAAGAAGATACACAAGATGGGAAAAAAATCATACTAGTGGGCACACCCTGGTACAAGATCAACACAGCAAATTCCATAAAACTGTGGTTTGAAGTTCTTTTTGAGAAGCAAATTGACACATGACACAAACCAGCTGGAATTGCTTTTTTAAACTTTTAGTACTAAGCATAAAACAAAGCTACTATGAAAGTTACTTCCTTCCTGTTAATTTTAGAACAAACATCTCATAGTGTGCAAGTTGCCTTTTCTCCTCTGACCATCACTGGCACCATACTGACCAGGTGGTTGGCAAGCAGAGGTGACATTTGCCCATTCCTGATCACTTCCTGGGGAAGAATGTCAACTGAATACAGTTGTCTGTGAATCTGCTAAAGCCACCAGCAAGGCCACACAGACTAAATTATGGAGAGTAAAAAAGTTCTATCAAGAGTTCCAAGAGGAAAAGGCCTAGTTTCAACAGTCTTCAAAAAATCAAAATATCCAAAATATTCAAATGTTACTGTTATTTCTGAGAACATGAGTGGGACATAAGCTTCGTTTTTCGGAGCATTAAAATTAGTCTCTATAGATGGGGTCTTGACTTTATCAAAAACATGGTCTTTATTTCCAAATCCTGTCAATTTTTCGAGTGGCCTTATAGATCTTACCCTATGATAGAGTGCTTTCATCTCTGCTACTGTTCTGTAAGGAGCAGAGGGAAAGAGAATGCAGAAAGAGAACCTGACATTTCTCTTTAATTCTAAGTAATAGTAATTCTAGTAATAGTAAACCAAGGTATTGATTTCCGGACTCTGCTTCCAGCTGGTAACAGCCTTTTAATCACTGCTCCCCCTCTTACACACCAGTTACTGACTTCATTGTAAATAGGTTTAAAATTGCTTACAAGTGAACTGTGACTCCCAGTCCCTCAAGGTCTCTTGCTGCGTAGCATTGAGGTCAGAGAGGTCATCATACTCATCCCTCAGTGCCTCCTTATCCAGGCAGAAAGTGGCAAGACCTCGGGAAGCATCTCTTCCAGCAAAAATGCCATACGGGCCCTCTTAAAATAAAAACATAAGCAGCATTATTGCAGAGGCCATGGATGCTGTGTGATCTTCATGGATCAGAGACCCCAGACTAAAACAGACAGAGCTCCTACCCTGACCTGTGGGTCACAGGTGCCTCAAGCTTCTGAAATGCTTTACAGTTTTATTCTACTCGGTAATGAGGGAAAACAGAGGAAGAGGACAAGAAACAAAACCATGGAAAAAGACATTGAGTTTGCTAAAACATCAGGAAAATGAACCACGCAGTGGTGCATGGCACATACAGACAGGGTAAGGATATGCATACGAACTGGGACACACATCCTCAGAATGAGGAACAGAAGAAGGATTTGTAAATCTGAGGTGAAATGAAAGTTTTTCAAGAGATACCTGTGACTTAAAGAAATGAAAGGATGGCTTGGCAGAAAATGCAGTGCAGATACTAGAAATTATTAACTTGGAAGAAACATCTATTAAGACTTTCAAAATGCAAGATGAACTCAAATTATCAAAACATACAACTCACAGCACATCAGAGATACCAAGACAGACCCTTGATAAACTTCATTAATGATTAACTTGCTTGCATGACAAGCCAAAAATCGAGATATTGCATGTTGCAACTAGACATTCAAAGTTCTTCTTCAGGGAACCTAAAGAAGTTACACGTGGACACTGGTTACTGTGGAGCACATGCCATCTTCCACTCCTCCCAAAGTGTGCTTTTTCCTAAATTCCTCCAGAGATTCTTACTTTTCCATTAAAATGAAAACCAAAGTAGCCAGACACTGTGGTGAACCATTCAGCAGTTACCAAATTAGATACAAGGGGCAGCTTTTGCTGTTGTCAAGGGAGGCAGTATTCAAAGCATGGACCTCATGTCAAGTGGATTTTAATTTACACAAAGACAAAAGAGCACATCTAACTCAGCTCTAAGTGCTGCAGGACCACAAAGTTACAGCCATTCGGTGACAGTCTCTTGTCTATGTTTGGATGAAAAGTAATAACTGGTAACACTTCCAAATACACTGTGTCTCCTGCACTATCCTCCTTGTCTCTAAGTAGCACTGGCAGGTCACTACTGCTGCTACCATCTGTCTGGACACCTCAAAAGTGGTTATGCCAGGCAGATTCTGGTATAAACCAGCAAGCCTGAGTGGGGCTTTTTAACAGGCGGCCTCGGTTAAAAATGAACCCCCATGCCCACGTGGAGGTGATTAAACTGTGACATCGGGGTGCACACACTCCCACCCACCTCATTCATCACTGGCTGCTCTATGAGCATAGGTTGTTCAGCCTTTGCACGTTTGAACTATGCTCCTGGCGAGGAAGCTGGTTTAATCTAAATTGGTAGGTATTTAGTATAAATATTATGCAATAGAGTGATGTCCACTAAAAGCAGGGAATGGAATGCAAATAGTGAGAGAGAACACTTCGCTTCTGCCGCCTGGCATCGGGCAAAGGCACCCCAGGCCGACGAGGCCGCCCAACCCTCCCTGGTATGGGTAACCTGCCATGGGAAAACACAGAGCACAGTGAAGCAACGCAAACTCGCAAAGCCGGAGTTTCTGCAACACCGAGGCCCCACTCTGGAGCCCGGGCGGGCGTAACCCTGCCCTCCGCCTCTGCGGGATGCGGCACCCTCCCCGGCTCCAAGCAAGCCGTGCCCGTCCCAAAGCTGCGGGCCGGGATGCGGGAGGGGATGCGGGTGAGGGCGGCCGGGATGCGGGTGAAGGGCGGCCAGGATGCGGGTGAAGGGCGGCCGGGATGCGGCTGAAGGGGGCCGGGATGCGGCTGAAGGGGGCCGGGATGCGGGTGATGCAGGAGGCGCGGGGGATGATGCACAGCCCCCGCCCCGAGGGAGCGCCCCGAGCCCGCCCCGGCGCTCACCGGGCCCGTAGAACTTCCTGGCGCGGGTCACGTCGAAGACTTTCCCGTTGACGGCCATGAGGATGCGCGGGTCGCGGACGCCGTCGAAGGGGCGCAGCTGCGCCAGGGTGAAGTCGCGCCGCTTCATCCTGGGCAGCGGCGGCGGGTCCGCCTCGCCCGGGGGCGCCGCGGGGCGCTCGCCCCGCAGGATCTGGTAGAGCAGGAAGAGGCAGAGGCCCAGCAGGCTCAGGTTGAGCGGGGAGCCCACGATCTCCAGC
>WBMV01007374.1:926356-945568 GCA_013396655.1 Campylorhamphus procurvoides
GCGGGCTCTGCGGCGGATCCGAGCGCGGCCGGCCCGGCGGGGCGGACCGAGGGGCGGAGGGAGGGGCAGAGGGCGGTCCGTGCCGCCCCCGAGCCGGGCGGTCCGTGCGGGGCCGGGCCGTGCGGGTTCCGCGCCCGCCGCCGGCGCTAGAGGGGGATGCGGGTCCGGGATGGAGAGGGCTGCACGGGGGCGGACCCGCGGGACACCTTCCCACGGAAATCCCGGCAGAAAAAACCTCGGGGTGGCGTCAGACCCGTGTCAGAGCCAGCCGGGCCCTACCGGGTTGAGGATGGAGGATGGAGCAGGCTCTGCGCGGGGATGTGGAGCAATGGGACAAGAGGCAATGGGCAGAAACTGATGCATAGAAAGTTCCACCTGAATATGAGGAAGAACTTTACTATGCGTGTGAATGCATGCTGGAACAGATTGCCCAGGGAGGCTCTGGAGTCCCTCACCGGAGATGCTCAAGAACAGTCTGGACACAATCTTGTGCAATGTGCTCTGGGCTCTGAGCAGAGAGGTTGGACCAGATGACCCATTGTGGTCCCTTCCAACCTGTCCCATTCAGCAACTCTGTGATTCCCTGCACTTGATCCACCTGTGCCAGGGCACATCTTCACTTTCCTGGCAGGGCAGTGACTTTTTGGAGTGCTCTCTAGGAATGGTGCCAAACTCAAAGTAGGAGAAAAGGGAGGAAAATACCGAACTTACGGGTTTTTCTCATTCAGGTAATAAACCCAGCCCTCCCCCAGAACTACAGAAGCAGCAGCCACAATGCGTTATTGTAACATGAAAAAGAAAAGCATCCTGTTGTGGAATTCTCTATTCAGGCTTCTTCTCAGTGTAGATTTTGGTGAAGTAAAACTTAAGCTGAAGGGAGTACTAACTGACTGTAACTACTCTCTAAGGTGTTCAGGTGGAGCGGATGGAGCCCTGAATACATCAAAGTACCCCTGCTGTCCTCTGCTCCTTGGTATCTGGTGTGATAAAACAGAAGTGATGTTTTGGATCTCTGCAGATTGTATCCTCACCACCCTTCAAAAAGAGCACAAACAAATGCCCTGTCAGTATATCTTCATTCCCTCTACACAAGTCAGTAACATCGCTCAGGGCACACGTAGAGAAGGAATGTAGCGTCCTGACCTTGGTCATAGAATCATTAACGTTGGAAAATACCTCTAAGATTATCAAGCCCAACTGTTAACCTAATCTTGCATTATAGCCTGGCAGGTGGCTCATATCACTGCTTCAGAGGAAGGAGGCAGGTTCGGACACTTGGTTATAGAAATCAAAAGCAGTGGATTTAATTTTCTTTCTAATTCTCAGCATTAGGAACATTTTAACTCTATGGGCCACAGAAGATGCTGAAAAACATTTGCCTTTTGGGATACAGTCAAGACCTCTGAGTACTAAGGCATTTAAACAGGTTGGCTCTTGCAAGGGAAGGTGTTTGGTTCCATCTGCTGTCTCCTTTGGGAAGCTTTTTGTTTTATTGATCAGCACTCAAACTTTGAGTCCTTTCACAGTATACATTGACTTTTGCTTCCATCTGCTGTGTAACTTGAAAAACACCTTGTTTCATTGATCTGATGACTGAGATTTGCACTTGTTAATAAAGTGGTTCTGAATTTTGGCCCTATTTAGTATATTAGAGAAATCTCCAAAACTTCAGAATTATTCAAACTGGGAACTGTATTACCTAGTTAATTCTGCTCAGTGTAGAGATGACACTATTACACTTTGTTGTGTTATAGTACATATTATAGGAATAGATGTAGGAAAAAACCCAGAAATTTAGTAGATTTTTCTTTCATTTTTTGCAACACATTTATTCAAAAGTGAGGAAAAAAGCCCAGACTCCAAAACAACTCCAACCCTGAATTTGACCTTGAACCAGACACTGAAGGCAGGGAAAAAGAAGCTTTGTTTATGCTAGTATCCTAGAGAAACCATCCAAGAACAGTTCATTCTTAGATAAAGAAGGGCCAGGAAACATTGCCAAGACTGATAGAATCTCAAGTTATCTGCGACATGAGCACTGTTACTGCAAGTTACAGTGGCCCAACTTCCAGCTCTTTTTTTTACATTGCAGCATACAAAAATATTCATATGCCTAAGAATGCATCTTTAGGAAAAAAAATAAGAGCAGATATTTAGAAATAAATGGGTATGAATAAATTATGATAGATCAGTCAAAATTATTGAAATTCATGAACCCTTTGTTGAACATTTCTCTCTAGTAAGCCTACTGGACAATTCCTTAAAACAGAATTGTGGTTCTAGTCAGAGAAGAGTTGGCCCCAGCTCCAGTTAAATACCAGAGACATTAACCATGCTCCCACACAGGATGGGCTGATAGAGCAGTTCTAGTAAAATGCTCTCAGTTATTGGAAAAAAACACTGGAACTCAATGTTCGTATTCTTGCAGCTCAGAGTAGTTCAAACGATTTTAAAATATTCCTACTTGTTTGGGTTTTCTTTTATAAGCAGTGTAAATCTGTTAGAGATGAGGGAAAATTAGCTCTACCACACCTCAGCATTCTTCTTACTGTCCTATTTCCACTTTGGAACTTGTCTGGTAGATTTAATGAATCTTTTAGAGCATATATAATGCTTCTGAACAAAGTGTATTTTGCCTAGGTTGCCCATGATATGTTTTATCTTGGCAGAGTATATGGGGACCATTGCTGCCAAGCTGGTTTTGGGCCTCATGTTCTCTCACTGTTCCTTTGGAAGCCCTTCACAAGAATTCCTTTATCTGAATTACCTGGTTGACCATTTCAATTTAAACCATGACTGCAAGAAAGTTTTCCAAAGTTTGCGAAGATACCAGTGCCTAATTTGCATTGCTGCTGGTCACCTGGATCTATTCCTGGCTTTCATTCAACCTGCAAGGGCCCACGGTTTCTGAAGATGAGATGAGGGATCTTAGCCTTTGAAATTACTGAAAACTGGTGGCAAATAAAACCACTGGGAAGTTAGATCTTTGCTGCCCAGACTAAAGTCTGACTTGTAACTCCCACTTGAGAATCTGAGAGACTTCAGGAGCATGCTGTAGGATTGCATTACAGATGGTTCATGACACCAACTAGCCACAGAGATTTTGCCCTGTGGTCCAATGGCCTCTTGTAGACTTGTGTAAGTAAAGAAATTAAAATACAAGATTAAATCTGCCTTACAAGGATACCAGCAAATCAAACCTTCTAGGGAGACAACATCATATATGAAACCATTCAATATTTTTATATGGGCAAGCTCTATCATGTCTGACTAGTTCAGTGTAATAAGGGTATTACATCTCCCTCTTTTTCTTCCCTGTGTTCCCTGCCCTCAGTAATAATTTAACTTACTAACAAGGAAAAAGAAAGGAAAGATGAGATGGGGTAATCTCACACTTCTTTTACTGACTAGGGCCAAGGAAGCAGAACCCTTCTCTAAACTGCAGAGGTCCAATAGGTCAAATGTACTAATGCTGGCAGCAGTCATTATATGAAGCAGGTCTATTCCACGTGCAGAGCAGGTACTTGACCTAAGAACGCCCTGAATTACATTGAGTCCTCAGATCAAAAACACCAACCATCTTTCTGATGGACTTTTTTTTTTTTTTAGTTTTTATTTCCATCTCCACCATATTTCTGTTTCTTTTTTTCAGTTGCATCTTCTGACTTTCTAGCTGTGCTCTCCATCCAGCTAAGTGTGAGAAGAAAGGACTGTGCAATGTGAAGACGACACTATGCTGAAGGCTATCAAGATCCTGTCATTCCTGGAGATATATGTGTAAGCATCTGCAGTATAAAACAGCTCCAGATGAGAATTTTTACCAAGTTTTAGAAAATGTGTTCAAGAGGGGGATTGGGAAAGCAGAGACTTCTCCTGCTGGAGAATCGCTTTCCTCAGGAATATATTACTGTGAGCTTGTACCTAAAAGAGGGAGATATCAATAAACCACGCAATTTTATATGCAATGTTTCTGCCACAACTTGGTTGCATGGATTCTCATCTCAGTTTGAGTTTATTTAGCTGAAATCTGCTTCTAACACCCTACTTGATTACAAAGAGAGCTTTTGTTGCCTGTCTTTAATCTGATTTAGTTTGGTGGTGAAATCCAAAGTCGTGCAGACAAGATGGGGGTGACCGGGTAAAACGGAGAAAGCCACAATAGGAAGACACACATGTGGCAGGATTACCACTCATTCTTTTTGCAAAATCATCTAGGTGTCTATCTAGATTAGATACAATTCCATGTGTAAGACAAATTTTTGGCTAATTACTTTTATCCTTCGTTTTCTGTTCTTATTAAGCAGTTGAAGACAGTTCAGTCATGCGTTGTTTTACATAAATGAAAATGCTAAGTAGTGATCCAGTAGAATCCAATTTTCAACATGATAAGGAAGCATGCCATTAATTTCCAGCCTGATGCATTTCCCATCTGTTCTAGTTTTATGTCTTGAATGAGAAAATCTTTCAGACCCTCAAGGTCATCCCACATCCTGAGTGATGTTACCTGAGTCACATTGCTGGGAAGACACCTCGCACCCATGCTCTGAGCCTCCAGGCAATGTGCTGAACGACATCTTAGGTCAAGCTGAATGTTTCCCTAAGCCATCACATCTCGGGAGCTGGGCCCCAGAACTGCCACTGCCATCACATGAAGCTGAGTCAGGGGAGGTTTAGGTTGGATATCAGGGAAAGGTTTTTCACCCAGAGGGTGGTTGAGCACTGAACAGGCTCCCCGGGGAGGTGATCAGTCTGAGTTCAAGAAGCATTTGGACGATGCTCACAGGCACATGGTGTGACTCTTGGGGTGTCCTGTGTAGGGCCAGGAGTTGGACTCGATAATCCTGATGGGTCCCTTCCAACTCAGCATGTCCTATGATTATTGAGCTCTATGATCACGCTGTGACTGTGCCTTCACAGCAGAACTATCACAGGTCTCTCAGGCTGGACTCCTGTAAGATTCCACGGACAACAAACCCGCGGGAAGCCCAGGAAGGCTTGAAGGTGTCACAGCCTTCCCATCCCACAGAGGCGTGCGGGAGAGCCCGCACTCCTGCAGTGCCAGCCCTCTCAGCTTTCGGGCTGAGGCGGCGGGGTCGGGGCGGCCCGGGGGGTGTCCGTGGTGATCCCCGGGTCCCCCCNGTGAATGTGGATGGGGATGGGCACGGCCCCGGTCCCCGGCTCGGGAAGGGCTCCTGCCGCCGCTCCCGCCCCCTTTGGTGCCAGGGCAGCTCCCGGTGGATCTGGGGCCGCACCGGGACCTCATTGGGATAACACGGGCGGGTGTTCCGAGGCGGAGACGAGCGGCGAGAGCTTTCGGTGAGGTACTCTTTGTTCCAGCGCTGTGAGCACCGTCAGCCGGCTCCTCACGGCTCAGAAAGCTACGTGGGCATCCTCGTCCCCAACTCGCAGACTTGCAGTGTCGGATCTCCACATTTCATGCTCCAAAACAGGTTTTTAAGCCACGTTAGTTAGCTGGAGTAGTTGTGGTCGTTAATACGAGCTGGAGTTTATTTTGCCTCTTGCATCGTTGGTGGAATTGGTGGCTGTGTCCCGAGCGTGAAGGCTTAACACTGGTGTGGGGACTGGGGGAATCCATGTAATCGCAGAGCGAGGGTGCAGAAGTGACGTGAGAGAAGTAGCAGGGTCTGGAAACGGTCAGATCCTTAAGCCGTAGTAGAGGAAAAGACACCCACTGTGTCATTTCTTACAGGATTATTTTGCTGATACACTCCGTAGGTTGATCTTACAAACAGCCGTGTGCAGGAGTAAAGCCTTAATCCCATAATGACTTTGATGAATTTTCTGTGGTAACTGTCCTTGTACAAGTCAAAGTGGCTCATGTAAGGCCAAGTGCTTTCAACCAGGTGACAATCCGAAGACAGGATATGAGCACAAAATACCCAAGAACCCCAGCAAACCACCTCTATCTAGTCTTTTCCATAGTGTCACCCAACTCCTCTCTTGAAAACCGAGGAGTTTCTCATTCAAAGTGTCCTTTTCCCAGTTAACTTGAAGTATACTATTAGAATCTTTAAAACAGAAGTAAGTTTATTAACAGCTTCACCAATGTGAGTTTTCTATTCCTTTTTCTCTCACTATATAGGTGATAACTGGGACTCCAATACCTTTGCAGATCCACCGTAAGATATAAAATGCAAATATATATTTGTCTTGCTTTACAAAACAAATACAGTAAAAAATTAATCCAGTGATTTCATGGGCATGAAATTACTTTTTCACTGTTTGGTTGTTTATAGTTTGGAGTTCTAGCCATATAATACACAGACCACATTGCTAGTGCTTCAGGCCAATTCCTGAAGAATATTGCACCTGGTAAGTTTCATTGACTTAGGGCAATTGCTCACCTGTTTCTAGTTAATGTCAGCAGATGACTTATCACAAGACAACACAGCTACAATTCTCCAGCTGAGCTCCTTCATATAATAAGAAAATGCAGCCTTATTGCACAGGTAGGGTGTGAGGTTTGCAAGGATCCCAGAACTATCCAGTCCAACAGAGGTTTTCAGTCCATAGCTGCAAAATAAAATTCTTACTCATATAGTATAAGAAAGTGCAATGCATTTTTTCTTACCTTTGACTTTATGATTGACTCTAGTTTATATGTAGATGTATGCATTTAGGTATGTATATAAATGCTTTTTCTAGAATGCAGAATCAAGTCAATTGGATGTTACATGAACGAAAAGTAAACTCCTTTTTTTTAAGATCATTGTGAGTTGGAAGACTTTCCACTTAAGCTTATGTTTCTGTCAAAGATTTGATGAAAGTTTTCTGAAAATTAAATGTCAGATTCCGGTGACCACAGAGATGGAGACATGCCTGGTGCATATTTGATAACTCAAACTTCTTTGTCCTTTGGAACCTTCAGCACAGGGTTTTTTTGCTGTATTCAGACATTTGGTAACTAAATCCCCTTTTAGACTTTTTTATTTTTTAAGTTTTTCTGGGATGCAGTGAGTGCAAACTTACCCAGCAAAAGTTAAATGTTACCACTTTAGAAGTTTTACTGGCATTGACTTCAGTTTCAAAGTTAATATTTGTGTCCACTTGTAATGTTTCTTTATTTACCAGTCAGGGAGTTTGCTACAGACAAATGCACAGCTATGTTTTCTTTTACCAGAAGATGTATGGCAGTCAGAGAAGAAACAAGGAATTGTACTTGGTCCAAAGACCTGCTTAATACAGGCCCATTAATTTAGATTTCAAATAAATGTATTTAGAGATCAATGGTTACTTAGAATATCTCAAAAGAAATCACTAGCTGCAAGTACAAATATTTGGATCATGCATAAGCCTTAAGAGAAGGGCTGATATGTTACTCAGTTTTGAGCAGCTGCAAAAATGGTCACTCAGGGAACAATACTTTGTATATGTGGGAGTCAGATACATTTAATACCAACAAACACATCTTTAGTTGTTCCTGCTTATTCTCTATTAAAATCCACTGCGACTTTGACCAGAATGCTTACTGTATCTGTTACTGGTAAAGTGTGTTAGACATTCATTCAATTTATTTATTTATATGGAGGCTCTCTCTATATAAATAAAAAGAAAGCACACATGGTTTAGCAAACTGGGGAGCTGATTTTTTTTCCTCTGAGGATTTTCAGTAATCCTTATGTTTTTACTGTGGACAGTGTGCGTGGTGTGGTTGGTCTCAATATCTTTGGTTATGTAACATAAAAATCAAGCTGTGCTGTAAGTCAAACAGGGGACAAAGCAGCGTGGCTGTAGTTTCTGTGGTACATCAGACTGCAGGCCGACACTATGATGGAAGAGTTGAGTTCTGTGGAAAGATTGTAATTGATTTTAATGAGCTTTGGATATGGTCCAAGCTCAGGAATCGGTGGCTTGGCTATATTGGAATGCCACCAGCATCATGTTGAGTCA
Source organism: Campylorhamphus procurvoides (assembly GCA_013396655.1). Lineage (NCBI taxonomy): Eukaryota > Metazoa > Chordata > Aves > Passeriformes > Dendrocolaptidae > Campylorhamphus > Campylorhamphus procurvoides. The sequence goes on from WBMV01007374.1 coordinate 934,268, forward strand.
TGTGTGCACAGATACATATACATCCTCTTAAAGTTTAAAATAGCTTTCAAAAGGAGTGCCCATGCCACAAGCAAAGACACCATTTGTATTTCATCATTTTCTTCTAAATGAATTCAAACACGCTGTGTGAGATTTTGGTACCTGACACTGGGTTTAGTGGAAATGCAGTTCTGTCCCCTCATCATTCCCTCAGATGAGTTTCTATGCCAATTCTTCTGTCTGTTTAAGGTCAATCTATTGTGTAGCTTAAGTATAAAGCTACATAGTGTTCTCTCCATCTGGAGAGGTTTATCTCCATATCTTCAGCTGACAGCTTGTATGTGCAATGGAAGGAGTGCTACAGGTTAGAACTTGAAACCACCTCCTTGGCGAGCAGCACTGAGATTTGCAGCTGATGTTATTAACAAGCATTGTGTTAACTACTGTTCATCTCTCACTCCTACTGACTATTGCAGTTCCCCCCCAAAGTCTCATGAGCTCTCATCAGGCCATAGCTCACACAACCAAGCAGTCATGCAAGACTCTGAACATTCTTTTGGGCAAACAGAACCAGGCAAAATTGCCAAAATACATACTCGGCCACAAAGCTTGAAAATAGGATCTTTAATGATTCAGAAACTGAAAATTAAGAGAGTACCAAATATTACTTCCAATATATCAACTTGTTTCAGCCATCACATAGTTTTGCTGGCTCAGGAATGCTGAAGTTTAGGTGGCTGCACTAGTCTAAGCTCTTAAAACTGTAGGAAGTAATGAGGCTCTTATTTCACAGCTCCTGTTGAAATTTCTCCTTAACATCCTGTGTGGGGGGAAATGGAAGTTAGTGCACATACTTATTTTGCTTACAACTTTGACACCATCTTTAGGGCTGACCTCAGCAAGATGATATGTCAAGTAGCCCATCCTGCTTTCACTGTCATTCTTTGGCTTTTTGTCTACTGTTCCACCCTTCCTTCTTTCTGCTGAGCAAGCATTTCTTAAATTTAAATGATATTTGCCAGTAAAAGAGGCTGCAATTTCATAGGAGTCTGTTAAATATTATTGCTACAATTTGCCAGAAATGTTGTAGTAGCTTGTGGTCAAGTGTGTCCTTTCCCTTCTCCCAGTTAATACTTCATGAGACTGTTTTGTATTCCACTAGGTTACATGGGAAGGATGCCTGCCAGCACATAACTGTCCCTATTGAGCAAGGGAGGATGGGGAAAGACTCTAAAATGCAGTTCCAGGCACCAGGAATTTTTGAGTTCAGTTTTAGTTTATGGATTCTGGATTAGCCACTGAATAACTCGTCCCCAATTCTCCCCACTGTATCTGCAGTATGGAGTATTATATGCTGTGCAGAGTGACACAGGTCTGCTATCTGACATTTATCAAGTGGTATGAATAAATTTATTGTTTCTCAGTATTTTTGCTTATTTTGCAGTTTGTGGAAGGAACCAAGTCCTGTATTTGTGCCATTACACAGAGGAAAGGTAACAAAGAAAACGTGATGTTACCATTGCCCACTAATTTGAGTTAAATGCCAAGAGTATGCAGTTTTGACTTTTATTTTTCTGTTTGCTTCCCCTTGGAGCAATAGAGCCTGCAGGCAGGACATTCTGGGACTTCACTGCCCTTCTCTGAAGGTTAATGGTCACCTTATCTTTAGCCTTGTGTTCGCAGGCACTGGAGCCAGACAGCCTTTCCCCAGAGCTGCGTTTCCGTGATTTCCCATATTATTGCTTCAGCCGACAGCCACTGAGATGGTATCAGAGATGACCTTCACTGCTGAATTTTTATTTCAGTTCCAGCTGAAGTTCAGGATGTTGATGGTTTTAGGAATATTATTCCAGATGTGTGAGTCCCTGATTCTCCTCTTGCTTATACCTGTACAAACAAATCAGAAGTAATTCTGTTGAAGAGATGTGCCTATATTAGTGCAGAACTAATATCCATGGGAAGTCATTAAACCTGATTGCTGTTCACAGCACAGGCATTAGTGGCAATGTCAGTCTGATCTGTCTCCAAGGGAGCTTGGCAAGAGTGTTGGAAGGATGTGAACTGGATCTATCCCTAGAGGGGAGTTTGGGAAGAATGGGGTGTAGAAAACTCAATTCATTATTCACATCATCTCAGGATATTTGTTTAGACTCAGTAATGTTACCTCTGATGTTCAACATCTAGACTAGGCACTGGTCCATGTGCCTGCAGCTACATACTGTGTTCTCACATTTCGTTCCAGATGGTCTTGTATATTGGTGCCTGCCTGGACACCGAGAAGGAAAAGTTGTGTTGTTGGAACTTAATATTTTTTAACACGGTATTTTCTTAAGTCAGAATGTGCAGAAATAGAGCTCCTTTGTTCAACTTCTGCACTACCCCCCCTTAGACAAAAGAACCACAGTTTCCCAGTGTATAAAATATTGACCATGCTAGTATTTTCACAGGAAATACCAGCTCTTCCAGTGTGTCAAAAATAATCTGCTTTTCATTCAGAATCTTTAACATCTTAGACTTTAGATTTATGAACTTGGATGAAACAAGCAGAGACGTGAGAGGCGGCACATCCTGGCTATATTCTCTGTGTGTACACGGATACTGCTGCTTCTCTATTTATAGATTACATATTTATATGCAAATAAATCCTTGTAGATTTGTAAAATGTCAAACAAACAATTCTATCTCTGGATTTGTATTACTTGTTTGTCAATTGGTATTTTCTGTCACTGAAGTCTGAGGTTACATCTGTGATCCTATTGCAAATTTAGAGGAAATTACCTTTTGAATGACACGTGACCTGACCTTCATCTCCAGATAATCCAGGAAGAGTTCACATTTGGCTGTGGGGACACAAAGGATAGATTTAGAGTACCAGTATTTTTGGCCATATTTTAGAATTCAGTAATGCACTGGATATCCCACACTGAAGTTTATCTTCACTCCTTCCTCAGAGGTGAAGACAGTGTGTTTGTGATAAACTGCAAGAAAAAATTCAGACTCAGACTTACTAAATACTGGAATCAAAGAGATTATATGTATTACTGCTTTCTTTGCAATATTCTTGTTATTGAAGGAGGTTGCAGGAAGTTCTCTCATAGGAAACAACAATGAAAATCCCCCAAATCCCACACATTGTACATGAAGTGTAAAAATAGACATAATTAGAGCAACATACAGTAATCAGACTCCAGAGAAAGTATCATGGTAAATTCTTCTGGCTATATGCATGAATAAAAAGCTGTTAATAGTGTATAGTGGGAGGCCTCTGACTATATTCTCTACTTTCAGTTTCAGAGATAGGCTTTGACCCTCATTTTCCTCCTAATATTAATCACAGATGGATGTATAAACTCTGCAAGGCAGAAATCCTCTTATCTCCACTTCTTTGTTGTCTGCAGAGTACAGTGTTTGATTCTAACCCTGTTTGTTTAAAGCTCTAATACTGCAGCTTTTGACAGTGGTGCATGTTTAGTTGTTTCTTTAGAACTGAAGGGCTTTCACAGAAAGTTTTTAAGCCAGGCCGATATGCTAGTCTGGGAATTTCACTTGTAAGAAAACTGAATCCTTTTCTGCTTCAGGAAAGTGTGTCCTGAGAGTCACATTTTTGTTGGCACACAGCTGCAAAGCATTGTTGGGGGTACAAATGCAATAGGCATGCATTTAAATAATACACGGGATCTTCATGATGTAAAATCCAAGTGCCCATAGGTCAGTATATGATGGCTCACCCTGTCACAGTGGTGAGTGGGGAGCTGCAAACCTTTCAGTGAATTCTTGCCTGATAGACACTGTGTTTTCAAAACAGCAAAACTTACCAGAGGAAAGCAGACGAAATGTGAGATTGGATTTTAGTAGATCTTGAAGGCCAAAAATGGGAGACCAAAGTTCGCTTGTTAACAAGAATTCAGTTCAGAGACACCAAAATATACAGGACATCTGAAATGCTCTGGTCTATCAGTTTGCTGTGGGATTTTAACTCCTATGTCTGAATTTGTTTAGTGAAAAATTCACATGAAACTTTTGTCCCTTTCTGAAAATAATTTTAAAAAAATGTAATCCAAGGATCCATGTTTAAACATAGTCTGTGAATCATGGGATTTCCTAACTGTGCGACATCTGGTCCATCCCTGCTGCTGTGCACTGTGTCTGTGTCCTGATGGACAAAGCACACCAGCTTTTCATGGACAATTTGTGAAGTGTGAAATGTTTGCAATCTGGGAGCTGGAGAGGCAAGGACAGGGTCAGCCCTTAGAGACACAGTTGCAAGAGACTACAAGAAAAGCAGTAACTCTTTCAGACATAGAGATATACCATCTTTGCTGGTTGTCTGAGTGGTTCCTGACATCTCTGCTGTCAGGCTGCTGGTATATATCCTATGTATTTGTAATAGGTATACATTTGAGTTTCCTCCAATGGATTAGCAGTTGGGGGTGGTTATTTATGTTGAAGAGGCCTTTTTCTGCAATGACACAGGTGACAGTGCCTGTGAAACAAATAGCTTGCTGATTTTAGGAGCTATATTTTGGTACAAGCATTTCTCAGTGATTGGGTTCCTGGGCCTTGCTCAGACTTGCCTCCCTTTTTCCCTTTGGAGAAATTAAGAAACTTGGTGGGAAGTTTACCAGGCACTTGGATCTCTGCTGCTGCCTCCTCGTTGCTGCAGTACCACTGCAGGAAGGCAGCTTCCCACCAGGACTGCTTGTACTCCCAGAAGATGAAACGAGGAGGATTTGGATGTGCAGGGATCACAAGGTTGCAGTGTTGGGCTGTTGGGGGAAAGCACTGACTGTGAGTTTGGAGAAGTAAATGGGGAAGGCCATAAGTTTCAAATGAAAGTAGACTGGGCTATTTGAATCAAGCTGAGCCACAAACTTTAGAGGAAATCCAGATCTGATTCAGCTTCCAGGTGTTTAAAGTTGCTGTCTTCCCTATCTTTAAAGAATGATCTTTACTTTGCCAAAGTCTGTATTTGTGGTTATTTGGTGTTCACTAACACTTTCCAAGCTGAAAACAGCTTTAGTTAATTAACTGGCAGTAGAGCAGCCCATTCACTTAGCACTTCAGTGAAGAGCTAATGTCAGTGCAGCAATGTTTGGCTCTCAGACCCAGGGTACAGCATACAACTGCTTACTTGCACTGATTTTCCTGTGGATGAGGAGCCACGATGTTTATCAACATCCAGGATTTCAGATCTGTACCCAAAAAGCTCAGCATGTAGCCATTTGGAGCTGTGTTAGTGATAAAGAAGCAGAGCAGTGAATAACAAATCTAGCATGAAGTGGCTTGGAGAGTGATATGAAGATAGAGAATTAAAAAGGATGAAATCCTGAGGTGGGGTAATTATTTTTAATGACTGTTTACTAGTCTGTGCTTCTTGGAAAGTAAGGGTGTTTTGAGATGGTGCAATGAGTTGGTAAACTGCCAGTTGCTGGGAATGGAACTCTGTTTGACCTAAGTGGAACCCAACAGATGAAGATTTACATGTTCAGGTAAGTAACTTCAAGACAAAAATGGATGAAAGAAAAAAGAATAATGAAAGGAAACATATTCTGAAGGCAAACCATCTGAGTAGGTTTGGAGACAGCAAATCTCCTTCATATTAGCAAGAACTTTGATCTTGTGAAGCTTGTGGGCTGTATCCTATGCCAGCTGAAGTGATGAAATTCTTCCAAAGTCATCAAGATTGTACCCTACCTCTGGCTTTAGGGACTGTGCCTTCCCACTGGAAGGCCATTTGATCTTTCTAGCTTTTAAATACAAATGTGAATTTCTCATGAGGTGTCCTTCATTTCTTACTGTACTACAAATGTTTCTGTTGGCAGCATTTTCTGAACTAAATGCCAGGCTGATTTCAGAGGCAATCCTACGTCCAAGATTTTGCACATTAAGCCAGTCAGAATGTTTCTCCAGTAATCTCTAGGAATTCCTTCCTGGTGGTTGTTACCCAATAACTGAAGGCTTGATTGTGTTTTTTTGTTGTCGGTGGTGTTTTCTTTTTCTTTTTTTTCCTGTGGGTTTTCTCTGTTGGATGGAGATTAATGCTCTCTAGTGAGCCTTTTTCTGCTGGGATTAGGAGTTCAGTGTGAAGTCATTGTGACAAATGCAGTAATTCAGGACAACAGTGAAACTTGCTTGGTTAAAGCTTCAAATCCTGTTACTGTATTTTTGCTTCTTTGCCTTTTCCCAAGAGAGAGAAAGTGTATCTGCTTGAGGTCAGGTTTGATTTACAGTTCTTGTGCGGATGGCATTGAAGTTGGCTGCTTGGAGAGGCTTTTGCTTTCCTGCTAAATGAGAAACTAGACTGGAATATGATTTATTTCCTGTTTGTGATGGCCCTCGCACTTGCTGTCATCTATTATTTGTGTCATGGCTTTACTTTGTGTAGAAGCCTTAACAGAATATAGAGAAAGGGAGTTGTCCATTCACAGATTTCAAAGTTCTGTGCTGTAGAAAACTGCAGTAGCTGAGTCACTTATGTGACTCTTCACCAGAGGAGTCCATTTCTCAAACTTCATGTTTCTCTTACAGGAAAGGTATTAAAATAAAATACTGTTTTTCCTAGTATTCCAGAAGAATCCACCTTAGATCTGGTCTTGCTACTCAATGCCTTTAAGAGGAACTCATATAGGAATACTTACTAATACTGCCTCTTACTGGCTTGCGAGACCCAAGCATTCAAGTAGTATGCACTAGCTGAGAAATACAGATAAATGTGGTTTTCTTCTGATCTTCTAGGAATGACTGTAAATCTTTCCTTTGCTATTATGAGAGTTATGAACTTCCTACTTTCAAATACATGTGCATTTTTTAAATCAGGAGCTGCGATTCTTAGCAAGATACACAACTCCAAGAACAGGCTAACACTGTGTTACTGGCTGCTGCTGCTCCCTCCTTTGGTGCAAGCAGCACAAACAATGTCTTGCCTCATGTCTTTGCTCTTATCTCAACAGAGGCTATTAACAGCTGTAATGCAAATTAATTTCCCTATGAATTTAATGCAATGTAAGTCAGAATTGTCTACGGCTATGTTATCCCCAGGGCTTGGGTCACCCCTGTGAATGAAGTTGCTTGAGGTTTATGTTCCCCAGCATTTTTCTCCTTCCACACCCAGTGAGGGCCTTCTTAGTTGTGTTAGTGAGTAATAGCTATTAGTGTATTGTCAGAGGTCACCACCAGGCAGTAATTTTGTCATATGGGTCTGTTGGCTAATTTAAACTCTAGAGCTTTTTGCCTGACCTTGCAATATTGCAGGGAGTAGTTGGGGTTTCCTCCTCCCTGCCTCTCGTTAATGTGCAGAATAGCTAGTTAGAATAGATTATGATTTACAGTGAATTGGGATAATGCCTATTCTCCTGTCCACCCCTTGTGTACTGGAGAATAACTACAGTTTTTATTGGTTATTTTAAAGACTTTGCCAGTATTATCTGTAGCTTTTCTCTGTCCAAAAAATAATAATAACAATTGATCTCCTCAGGGCTTCTTCACATCCTAATTACAACCAAGTTTCTCATTAGTCCCACGGGGAGACGGAATCAAATGCCATATGGTATTTTACACTTAGGGTGCTGTGCTTACCAAGAGCTGGAAGGAGACAGGAAAAGGGGGAGTTAACAATTCATAACCATTTATGGAGCAGGCACAGCCCTCCTTGGACCCAGTTCAGCAGAGTCTGAGGGCCTCAGATCAGGAACTTTATCTGGCCAGTAATTGCATCGGCATGCTGGCTTTTCTGTGCGCGCGTGTGGGCAAGTGGTGAGCACGACACAAGAACCTCTGTGCTGCCATCCACACCCTGCGATGAATTAATGCACACACGCCTCCCGGGAAGCACCATGGCTGGATTCTACGGGTGCCTGAAAAGTAAAAAGTAAGTGCCATGCTGAGCCCTCCCATGCTGAGCCCTCCCCTCCACCTTTCCAGAGTGAGCTGAGTCTAGTGAGTACTTTGAAAACCTGTGTTTGTTGTATTGCAGCTGCAGCACTGAGCAAAGTGCTTATGCTTTGGGACTGAAGTGCCATTCTGAATGAAAAAGGGCAAGAAATCAGTCCTGGCTAAAATATTAATGTGGTGAAAATTGGTCATGTTTTTTCCTTCAGAGATATAAATATGAAATATTGAGAAAGGAATTAAAAACCTTGTCCTATTTAATTACAGCAAGAGGAAAAATGTCCTCTTCCTTAGTGATTAGCTATATCATTTAGATATTAACACATAAAAATGAAAAATACAGAAATGTACATTGGCTTTTAAAAAAACATTCAGCTAGAAGTCTGGCAGTAAATGCTCCTTAAGAACCTGATATGCTCAGTTTTTCTATAAGCAATCTGAGGTTTGTTTCTGTAATTGCTCCCTGTTGAGAGATTCAATTGTATTTCAAAGAAATATTTTTTTATTGCCTCACTGACATGTTCTGTTGGAGGAGACTATAAAGGGAGAAGAGAATGAGATAATGCATGTTAGTATTTGTGCTTTAAACCAGCATGAAGATGCATTGTTTTTCCTTTAATATTCTCCCTGCTGAGGAATGGAACAAAATTTCCTGCTGCCAAACCCGAGCAGTGGTTTGATCATGTTTTGCACCAGCAGACTGCAGAGGGCTCTATTCTTGCACCCAGTGTGGGATTACAGACAAGGAACATTGACAGTGGAAGGCAAGTGAAGCTGTGTCTTGAGACTTAAGAGGTGAATGCTGATAGTTGATTGTGTGGGTAAATCCTGGTTAGTAGAGGGCAAAACATAGTTCAAAAGTGGTGATTTATGCCTTTTCCTTTTCCCTCTCCTAAAGGTTGTATCCCTCACACTAACAGTTTGTCTCATGTTACTCTGGTGGAAACGTGCATTTTGAAAGGCACACAACTCTATTGGATTTCACTTAGCATTTCCATCCCACATTGACTCTTTTTCTTCTTCGAAATGTGTAACAGAGAATTAATACTTGAAATATAAGTTTGCTTTAGATAAAGGGAGAGTATGCCACGTGAACTAGCAAAAGGGCTAAGAGTCCTGATGAAGATAAGTGGATTGGCACTTGAATTGACAAAAAAAATCTGTTTACATTGTTTGATTTATGCTAAGGTTTTTTTCTTCCCCCAAATCCTCCAGCATCTAATGCATTTAAAACAAAATTGAAAGTCTGTGAGAGGCTATAAAGTCTGGGCAGATGAAACTTTTTATATATGATATACCATCTTTTCTTTCGCCCTATATCCCCACCTGATTTATGAGGAACAGGATTTTTTTTCTTCAACAGATTCTTTCTTGATACTCTTCAGTTAGGACTCCACACTTGATAGATATACAGATTATACTCCTCAGCCTGTTATTTCAGCCCTATGATGTGTTCCCAAGTGAATTAGCAACTATTAATACTTTGCAGTAGTTACAGATTTCATATGCTGCTTTAGCTCTGGTTATTGGCAGTTAAAATGAGTCCAAGACACCAGTTGCAGTAATAGTGATGTTTTTAGCCTGAGATTAATTTTGGATGAAATTTGTTTGAAGGTTGATGTGAAGTGTTTGTCTTTCTGGACAAATGCGTCATTGGAATGGCTCTCCAAATTCTCATGTGGTCATTTGACCTGTAGGAGTTAGTTTGCTTTCTGAATAAAAGCTCTTTTGAAATGAAATGACTTTATGTTTTAAGCAATTGGCTTGGGCACTGGTGGGAATTTGGCCAAAGTGGCACATGGACACTGGGAAAGTGTTCCCTCCAGGGCTTTGAGCTGCTGAGTCCAAAGCACCTGGGCTGTTTTAAAAACAGCTTTGGGTAGTGTTCTCTCTGCTGTCACATTTACCTTCCTCACATTTTGCAAACGGAAGCAAAGGATTTTTCTTAGCACGCTGCAATAATGTGTGGCTGAATGTGATCTTTGTGCAGGGAGTCTTCTACCTGTGCTTTATTAATGTTCTTTTATGACATTATAAAAAAAAAAAGCCCAAAGCCTAATCCAGGTCATTCTTCATCACAGCTCCAATTTTGGCTGCTATGTCATTGAACTGAAACTTGTAGATTGCTTTCATAGTTCTCTTTAACCAGCTGAATAACCTCAAATTGTTCTGCTGGTAAGTTTATAGTTCATCACACTTGTTGCAGAGTTTTGTTTTTTCTTGGTCTAAGTATGGTGCCAGAAAATGAATATTAGATCTGGACAGATAGGATGAAATTTTCTAAAACCTGTGAAGGAATCTTTTTATAGGTTCCTCAATTTTTGGTACTATCCAAGTATGTTGTTATGAGATGAAAATGTGGTCGGTTGAATAGTAAGGTTCACTGATGGTCAACACAAACTGCCAATTTCCAAAGACAAATATAGTGTGTTAGAGGCTATATAAAGTACTTGGCTGAAGGCTTTGTGTGCCAGCTCAGAACTTATAGCAGACTATAAGGGAATGTATCTAACTGGTCTGCATTTAATGTGGTCACCCAGGATTTCACAGTGCCTTTCACAAACAATCCCAGAATTATGGACATTTCAGTTTGAGTGTCTTCTGCTGTGCCAAGCTCTGCACTTCCAGTGGATTTTTGTGTTCTTTTCCTATAATCCAAAATTGTCAAAAAATGTTGATGTGCACTTTTATTCTGCAAAGAAGTTTAGCATTTGGGTACTGCAAGTTAATCAAGGAATCCATCAGCAGAATTTTGAATATATTTTTAGATTGCTCGAAATTAAAATAATTACAAATGTAAAACGATGTTATGACCATGAAATTGAGTAAAATATGTTTCCTGGGTTAGATGCTCTTGCTGTAGTTTGTGTTGTTGCCTGTTCACGAGTGTCAGGAAGAGCTTTTGATGTTTGCTGGGTTTATTTCACAGATGGTACAATGCTGTCCACCTGAACAATAACCAACTAAGCTGGCTGTTTGCCACCTTCTGCACCTTCATCCCAAACCCTCTTGTAGGAGAGGCTCACAGGGGACAGCGGAGGGAAATCCCTTTGTCTTTGGGGCTAATTACACTTTTTGCAGCTCTTATATGTGTGTGGGGTCCTTTGATCCATTTGCTCCCCATCCATGGCAAGCAGCTGCTGTTTCAGCTTGGACACTAGCAAGTGAATTGGAAGTGGTTTAAAGCTCCACCGGCTGCTACTGAAGTAGCAACTCCACACGTGGGAAACGGGCCAGTTGTTACAATCCAGTTGGAAATTGAAACCGGATCCTTTTAAATTGATTGCTCTTTTAAATTGATTGCTCTGAAGGCGAGATTCAGGCACGCAACTCCTAATGTTGGGTCTCTAACAGATAGTGACTTTATTGAGGGAACAGAAAAGGGGGCAGGCTAAAACTAGGAAAGGAATTGCCACCACCAGTGGGAAGGACTTT
>WBMV01007375.1:891-97628 GCA_013396655.1 Campylorhamphus procurvoides
GTCGGGGGGCTGGTGGGTTTTTTGGGTGCCGCCGCGTTTCTCCGTCTCCCCCCATCCAAAAAACAACGCGGTTCCCCAAGCCCCGCCGGCAGCCGGAGCGGCGGTGCCGGGGGATTCGGGGTGCGCTCCTTATGTAACCCGGGGGCGAGCAGCCTCGGCCGCTTCCCACGGGGCAAGGGGCGAAGTGGCAGCGGGGGAAATGCGACAGGAGGGGACAGGGTGGGCTCCCGGCTGGCCATGAGGTCCCCGCATCCATCTGCCGTCGCGGGAGCCTCCCGAGTGGGAGCTCCATCCCCACGCCCTCGGGCAAAGCGCGGCCGCCGCGACGGAGTCGGGGATGCTCCGGATCCCCCTCCGGGCTCCGGGGTGACAGTGACAGCATCCCCCCCGGCCGCCCCCTCCCCAGCGGTGCTCCAGCGGTGGGGCCAGGGCTGGGAAGAACTTCAAAGCTGGGAGAACGGGAGGAGGAGGTGTGTGTTGGGGGGGCGATGCTGGTTTTTGGGTGCTCCCGTCTCACTTCTCCTGTGGAAAGGCTGCGCTGCGGGGAGGGGGGATCGCGGTGGGCTGAGCGGGCAGCGCTGGGGGCAGACGGGGCTGGGCTGAGAGGATCAGAGAGTGGGCTGAGAGGAGCAGGAGCCAGGTGGAGGGGATCAGGAGCCAGGGTGAGGGGATCAGGTGCCAGGGTGAGGGGATCAGGAGCCAGGGTGAGGGGATCAGATGCCAGGTGGAGGGGAGCAGGAGCCAGGGTGAGGGCATCAGAAGCCAGGTGGAGGGGATCAGGTGGCAGGGTGAGAGGAGCAGGTGCCAGGGGGAGGGGAGCAGGTGACAGGTGGAGGGGAGCAGAACCAAGTCGAGAGAAAGAGCCAGGGTGAGGGGATAGGTGCCAGCTTGAGGGGATAGGTGCAAGGGTGAGGGGAGCAGGGGGTGGCACGGCCCCGGTCAGGGAGGGCACAGCCTTCCCTCGGGGGAGAGGGGCAGGGGTAGCGGGAGGGAAGGGGCCATTCACGAAGGGGTGCCCATCTGCTCTTGTTCGGAGGGAGAGCGAGCTCGGCATCACCATGGCGACCTGAGGGAGGAAAGAGCTAAATAAATAAATAAGTAGGAGATAACTCTGCCCCCATCCTCTTCCACTCGCCCCGGCCCTCGCCGTCCCTTCCAGGCGAGGTTCGGTCCCAAAAGCGGTGTCAGGGGCACCACGGCCACAACTTTCCTCTCGTGGTAAAAGCGGGCTGCGAAGGGCCGGGGGGGCTGCGGTGGGGAAGGGGCCAGCCAGGGTGGTACCCCCGAATCGCCGTGCCCGGAGCATCTTCCCGGGGCGAGCTCCTGGTGGCTGCTCGGGATGCTCATCCTCTCCTCCATCCCCGGCGCTCTTTGCCTTCGCTTCAGCACCGCGGAGAGCGGCGGCGGCACCCGCGGGATGCGCGGGGATGCTCGGGGGGCTCTGACACGGGAGGACCAGGGAAACCCCCCGCCGGTGTCCCCCTGCCTTTCCCTGCGACAGTCACCCCCCAGCACAGTGCCGATCCCCCCTCCCCGGGTGTCAGGAGCGGGGGAAGCCTCGCCCAGGGCCACTGAACTTTGCTTGAGGGAAAACACGGTATGGAATCGAATGGCATCTTTGGCACGAACTTGCTCCAGGTTGTTTCTTATGGCTGGCTGGCAGCGGTTCTCTGTAGCTTGGGGTGGTTAACTGTGTCCCCAGCAAGGCTGTTCACACCATTAGGGTGACACCAGTGAAGGGAGTGCTGCAGGAATTGTGAGAAGTACGTGTGGTCTCGGCTTGTTTTCATCCAGAAAAGTTGCTGGGAAATTGTGCTCTTAGCTCAGGGAGCCATCCCACTGCTGAGGGGCACTAAAAGGTGGAGTTTGTGCTGGTCTGTCATGATCAGCTAACTGGGAAAACACCTCCTGATCAAGCCCTGTTCTCCTCAGACATTTGGTGACCGGTTTAAATAAATACACAAAGTGAAGGGAGGGAAACGGCATTCAGGTTAGTGATAACATATCAAAAGTCAAGATATTTATTCTGTGATTCTGTCATAGAGCTCTTACACTGACAGGTTGTAAATCATTGGCTCGGTCTACCTATACATATCTCATGCTGGTAGTTACATATGCAATTATTGCTTGAGACTATGAAAAAAATAGTCTAGAAAAGCAAACAGCATAATTAATAATATTCACTGGGGAAGATAGAGATGGATTAGTCACTTTTGTGCTGTTCACTGTGTCAGGATGTTCTTTTTTCATTAAGCAAACAAAATTTATTTAATCTTGCCTCCATCCTGATAGGCAGTAAACTATAGATTCACGGGGAATTATTGGTTTGGAATCCAAGTCCCCAGGTTCTCTGGGGTTATACTTTAACTCTAAGCAATCTGTCAAATCACACCAGCCCCTCGGCTTCTTCTTGCTTATGAATTGTCTGCTTCAAGTAAGTCCCAGCCTGGCAGAGACAAGCACATAGGTGAGTCCTGTTCAGGTGCAGGAGTCAGCTGGGCTTTGGAGCAATTCCCATCCCTGGAAGTGTCCAAGGCCAGGTTGGAGCATCCTGGGCTAATGGAAGGTGTCTGGTGGGCTTTAAGGTCCCTTCCAACCCAGGCCATTCTGGGATTCCATGCAGGGACTGCAGGCAAATTCACTGCCAAGAATCACCATATAAAGATCCCCATTTTGCCCCAACCACACTTCTTGATAAACCTGGTGAATTAATGAGTTAAGCCCTTATGGAAATGGAGACCTGAATTTCCCAGTGATGGGCCTCACATTTTCAGCCCTAACTCCCAGGGAGGATGGAAATAAAGGACTGAACTGTAAGTAGGAGCTCGGGAACTCATTACTTTCCTGTGGGAAAATGAGGAGAGGTAATAGAATACAACTCTTCAGGGCAGTTACCAAACCATTTATACTTGAAGCTATTGATTTAGTTACATAAGGCAATGCTCCTGCAGTGGCAGAATAATGTTATCAGATAATTACAAAATGACTTTGCCTTATAAACAAATAAGGAAAAAAATTAATTATAGCAACACCAGCAGAAAATCCTACAACCACAACTCCTTTCAGTTCAGTAAAAAGCAGAATTCTTTGTGGAATTTCTGCCAGTGCATTTACACCACATTCAATCTGAGCTTCCCAAGATACATAAATTCACTGCAGGAAGTATTTACTTGGTTTTCATAAACATGTGTTTGTAGCCTTTTTTTATATTCATTTTATTGAAGCGTGGTGCTTTGGAAGGAATACAAGAGCTCTCCTTCAAACTATGCAAGAGAAAAAGAATTTCATTTATATTTTCATAAAATATCCATCACAAGGGATCTATTCAAATATTTCACAGGTATAAGTTGTATGTTGTTGGTTTTTTCAGCTGTCAGGAATTCTGGGCACTGTTGGTGTAAAGTTTTTCATCATCTTCTCATGGTATTTTTATATTTACAAATAATTTAATACAGGACTTGTTTACATGCTTCTATAAAAGTAAGAAGTAAAATCACTCATATTAGTGCTCTCCCAATTAAATTTAATTATGCCTTAAGTAACAGTGCTTGACACACTGTAAAGATCACATTTCTACTTTATTATTTCTTTTATTTTTATTCTTGTTAAAAGCTTTGTTGTTCTGTTCAGTGCTTTCATCATCTGCTTGCTACAGGATGTTACTTTTTAATTGCACAGTTAAACACTGGCAGTTTTTAAAAAAGATATAGTGAGGGGTCAATGTGGTTGTTACATTTATGTGGATTTGAACTTGTGGAGGCTGTTGGGTAGTAGAAAAATATTCCTAGTGTATTAAGTATTAATATTTGTGTATTGAGCATGCAGAAAGAGTGTGATTCTTCTTAAAAAATATCAAATTTACCAAACAATGAGCCCAAAGGAGTAGTTTTAATCTCATTCCCACTTCATAGTGACTTTCTTGAAGACTTTTTTTTTCAGAGTTTTGGAATTCTTTTCCCCAAAACTGTGCACTGGACGCTTTGCTAGGATGCTGCTGATGTTGGAAATTCAATTTTATGTTTTATTAATAGTTCAAATAAAAGCATTGAACAACAGGAGGTTTCTAATTCCCCTTTTTGCAGACACCACTGCAGTTTTTAGTCATGCCCAAGGACATTGGCTGTTCTGGAAGCCTGAAGGCTTCTGACTGAGCCTCATGCCTGTGGTGTGGGGTCTCTGCCAAAAGGAAACCCCACACCAGGCCATCCCAACCCCACATAACACAGGAGGTGAACGGGAACAGCCCTGTCCATGCAGGTTCTGGAGGAGGAAAACTTCTGGGAGTTTTCTATCCCATACATTAGTATGGCAGATGTGAATCCTGCCCATAAGGAGATCCAGAGCACCTTTAACTCCTCATTTAACTCATCACCTCATCCTCATTTAACTCATCACCCATGGTCTGCCTTGTAGGACGTCAGGCAGGGCCAAGGGAATTTGACAGGCAAGGAAACACATCTTTCTTACATTTGAAAAGCTCATTACAGTGGGGTTTTGCAGTCTCTTCATGAGCTTTTACATGTGGCCAGCAGAACATCCTGTCCTCTGATATGGGGAGAAAAAAAAAGGGTAAATTTTAGAGTTCTTAAAGAATAGGTGATTTTTACCAGCAGTTCACATGAATGGACCCTCTGAATCACACAGTGCCCAGTAAATCATAGAATTAAAGAATCATAGAATGGTTTGGGTGGTAAGGGACCTTAAAGAAGAACATCCAGATCCAAATCCTTCCACTAGAGTTCCATCCAACCTGGCCTTTATCACTCCCAGGGATGGCAGTGAAAACCCTTCTGCACAGTCCTGACTGCACACATCCCAATTTATGCCAGGGGTTGCACAAGAAGCTCCAACACAAATGCCAAGAGCTGCTAAGAGAAGTTTCCTCTGGAGTATTAGTCAAGAGAGCTCTGAATTAAAAAATAGCCCCAAGGCAAAAGCCCATTCTGCTTCTCTTTGCCAGTCACAACCTCAGGTTAGACATTAATGGGAGCTGGAAGTTTATATTCACAATATACACCATTCTTCAGTTTGATATTATTTATTTCCAAGCAGTATTTACTTTCTTGTCTCACTTGGGGGGAGGGAAATAATGTAGTATATCCATGGGCAGAACAAGCCTTGCAGTCAGAAAACTCTTAACATTTTCACACATAGCTTGCAATTCACAGGAGTAAATTGTGATTCCACAGAGATTTAAGGGTTTTTTAAAGCATCTGCATTAATAGCAGTGTATGTGTTAGTGCAGACAGGGAGGGCTCAGAGACATAAGCCAGAGAGGCAGCTATTAATCCTCACTGCCAGTGACCTACCTACCCTTTGTGGCATGTGCATGGTGAGTGGTTCATACTGAGGGAGCTCAGCTGCAGACTTTGACATCTCTGTGGACATCTGAGCCTTCAGGAAAGCCTCTCAACCACGAGAAGTACCTGACTCATCCTACCACTGAGCAACAAGTTGCCCAGAGAAGCTGTGGCTGCCCCTGGATCTCTGGGAGTGTCCAAGGCCAGGTTGGATGGGGCTTGGAGCAACCTGGGCTGGTGGAAGGTGTTCCTACCCATGGCAGGGAGAAGGAATTGGAAGATCTTCAAGGTCCCAGCCCAAACCATTTTATAATTCCATGACTTTGGGATGTTGGCACAAATGTAAGTGTGACCTCGGCTGTTTGGCTTTTAGGCAGTGCCACCCAATCCTCCCGTGCCCCACGGCTAAAGGAGGTCAGAGACAGCTGGGGTGGGGAGAAGGGCTTTAGCTCACACTTGGATATGGTTCTACAACCCATCACAGGCCTCCAGAAACTTAATCTTGATTTGATTTCGCTTCGTGCTCTTTGACCTGACTCTGTTGGGTCCTTCAGTTCAGTGCTAGGTCTGATTGCCATCACAGCAGTGCTGGCATTTCATAGGCAAATAAGCACTGAAGATCATAGGTTTGTACAGCTGCTCTCTATTATTGCACACTCATTTAATCTCTACAGACTGGTGGAGTCTGACCCGAACAAACCACCACGCACAGGGTTTTTTTGGGACTCACTGGAGCAGAACACTGGGACTTGTTTTCTGATGAAAGCCAAGTGCTGGCATTTGTGCTGAGTTGTCTGGAAAAAAAAACACCCTTCTGGACAAGAAAACAATAATGTGCAGATTGAAAGGGTGACACGGGAGGCTGAAAGAACGCATGACACGATGAGAGAGGGGCCACATGAGAGCACAGTTAATTCAATGCTCTAATCAACTGTGTTCTGCAGTGCTTTGTCACAAACATCCCTGCATTTGCCTCACCAGCTCGGAACACTTTGCAGCATTGCAGGAAATCCTCTGCTTTTTGCTACCCCATTTCAAAAGAAAAAAAAATAATCATCTCATTGCGCCTTGTCAATACAGACAACTTTGTCAATGAAAGCAAAGGAGGAATTATCATGTAATTTAGTATTTATCATAATCAAGAGCAGGGACTCATTAGAATAATGAGCAATTGCTAGATTATTTCTCGGAGTATTAATCTGAAGAACGAGCGAAGGGTTTTTCCTACCTTGCTGCTTTCTCTCCCACCCATCTCCTGCTGACACACAGAGTCTGCAGTTTCTATCAGCTTCCCAGATCAATTTCCCATTCCTGAAAAGAAGCATTTATGTTAAATGATTGCAATTAAGAACCTACTTGCACTCAATAGCTGTCTGGACACGGCGAGGTAATTCCCCATTGATTTCCATGGGTCCAGGCTTTCACAGAAAAATCTTCACAAAGCAATTCCCTGGGCTTCTTGAAATAGAATAGAATAGAATAGAATAGAATAGAATAGAATAGAATAGAATAGAATAGAATAGAATAGAATAGAATAGAATAGAATAGAATAGAATAGAATAGAATAGAATCATGCACTCATTAAGGTTGGAAAAGGCATTTAAGATCAGCCTGTGACCAGTCCCCATTTTGCCCCCAGCCCAGAGCACTGAGTGCCATGTCCAGTTGTTCCTTGGACACCTCCAGGGCTGGGCACTCCAAACCTCCCTGGGCAGCCCCTTCCAGTGCTTGAAAACCCTCCCAGAAGAAATTTTTCCTGAAGTCCAACCTGCCTTCAGAGCTCCTACACAGGACTCTACTCCCTAAACTTCTCTTCATCGCTGTCTTTCTGGCTGGCTTATAAAAATACCAAGTTTATGTAGAAGTCAGACTTACTTTTGTCTCACATTGTTCCTGACACTCAGAGCTGGAATCAACAGCAGGAGCAGGGAGAGCACGGCTG
Organism: Campylorhamphus procurvoides; assembly: GCA_013396655.1. Lineage (NCBI taxonomy): Eukaryota > Metazoa > Chordata > Aves > Passeriformes > Dendrocolaptidae > Campylorhamphus > Campylorhamphus procurvoides. The sequence goes on from WBMV01007375.1 coordinate 8,134, forward strand.
TGCAAGGAAACAGAAAGAATCCTTTCTAGGTAATTAAAACCAGTGGTTGTTTAATGATACCAGGATTGCCACGAACAGCAACAGGCTGTGAATCAGGGCCTTTGTGTGAATGCAGAGAGGAAAGAGGGCTGAGCTGGGAGGGAGGAAAAGGAAGCTGTTCCAGCTTTGGTACAGCCCCAGTGCCGTGTTCTCCTAAATCTGCTGCTGCCTTTGCCTGGTGCAAGTGCAGGCAAGCAAACCAGCTGGGTGAGAAATAAATAAAATAGCTCATTTAATCCTTTTACTGGATGGGAGCTGGGGACTGGCATTCTTCACCCAAAACAGGGGAGGAAGGGGAAGGAGGACTCGGGATCACAACCCATCAGCACTGATGGTTGTACATTTTATGGGGGTGTCCCATAAAATCCACTGTCCCTCCAGTAATCTCCCAATCCGAGGCTGTTGTGATTTGCTGGATAAGAATTCTAATACTTCAGGTAGTTAATCATGTTAAATAAACTAGATCCGTGTTTGTCTCAGCCAAGTATCCCGCAGGGATGTGAACAATCTTTAGGAAGCTGCTGTGTTCTATCTACGAGGCATAATTACATTAAAGCATAAAGTGCACCACAAGTGTTTCATAATTACAAACAGAGCAATGTCAATTTACTTGCCAGAAGACCAAAATGATACCAAAATTACCATTAAAACCAGGAAGAGGAACGAGTAAATTTGTAACTTGTAGTTAGTAAGAAAATATTCTAATACCAGTCCAGTGATGGTGGCTGTCATTATGTGTGGGATATTTACAATATTTTGTGGTAGTTGTTGGGAAGTGTTGACCTTGCACTTGTGAGTGTGTGAGAACACAGCTCCCATGTGGCTCTCCTCCAGACATTCATTAACATTACATTTTTCTCTAGAATGGCACTGAAACTTTGAAGAGGTGACCCCAAACTTCTGCTGCAGCACCAGATCCTGAGTTTTTCATTTCTAGTCAGAGAAGAGAAAGCTGTGTGAAAATTTGAGAAGAGGTGGGAAGGAGAAGGGCTCAAGAGAAAAGGGATAAAGACATAAAAAAGCGGGGGGAGGGAGGGGAAAAAAGTCCTAGAATCGGATCATAAACTCCCATATTTGGAACATTCCTCAGTTCTAGGATGGCTCACTGGAATGTAGGAGGATTTTCAACATCTGGATGTTGCTGTTTCTCATCCCTCTAACCCTCACAACCAGCAAATTTGGGGGCTAAGCTACAGCAGAGAATGCACTGACTTAACACTACCAAGGCTTTTGCCTGCTGGGTATATAAAATAATAATATATATATAAATATACTTTAAAAAAATTACTTTTTATGCATCTAAAGTGCTCTCCAGAAAAGAAATAGCACCCAGTGTGTATAAACAGCAAATGCTGTATTTGCCAAACTGCATTTCCATCAGGAAAGAGCTTTGCTTTTTCATGGAGTAACACACAATGCTGGCAGATACAAAGCCAATTAACCTCTAGCAGAGCCTAAACTGAAATTGTGAATAAAATAAAAGAATTAAAAACAAATTTCAAAAAGACAAAGACAGGCAGACAGAATGAGGAAGAAGTTCTGCTTGGAATATTTGCAAAGAGCAGAACTCCTGGTTTGTTGTTTTGTTTTGAATTGCTGCTGCTTTCAGAAGCCAGACTGGTGGGTTTGGGGAGTCACCCCCAACTCACACCTTAGCAGTGGACTAAGATGCTGGCTGGGAGGAAAATCAGATGCTTAAAGGGAAGATTTATGATATTATCAGGAAGGCAAATAATAATAATAAGATAAGGAACTGGAGGAAGCCTTGCTGGAAATGTATAGGAATAGTAAAACCCCACCGAGCTGTTACAGAAATAGAATCTCAGGAAATATGAGATCCTCTCTGTGCATTTTAGTCAAAGAGCATTAAAGTCTTTCTGCTAGCTTCAAGGGGTTCCATATCAGACCTTAAATGTAAATTTGTTTTAAATAGGCCAGCCTATAGGAGGGAGAGGCCTGACATGCAGCTTCCTCAGCACGTTCAGGATGACTTCATTCCTTCCAAGTGTCATCAGAAATATTGGTACAATCCAGCCCCAGCTTTGTTGCTGCTTGTGCCATGGAATTGTAAATGTACAGCCTGCAGACAGAGGGGAAAGGGGTCAACTCACACATTCTGGAAACATCTGCAAAGATTCCAAACCCCTTTTCCCTTATGGTGATTTTAAGATGCATTTCCACTAAGATGGTTTTGCCTTTACACAAGCACGTGGTGCTCCCATGGGAGTTGTGCAGCTTCCCAGGATTAAACCCCAATTTACAGAGTTGGTTTTGTATCAACCCAAACATTCAGAAATTCTGCTTGGCCTTTAATTAACATCAACCTGCTTTTGGTCCAAAGCAAGGATTTGGGAGGAAATATGAAAATATGTTTCAAAGCAGATTGTTTTAAAATTCCTGGCTGTGAGTGGAGGTGAGCACAGGTGAAATGGTTAAACAAAAAAGACATCTGTTGCATTTTACTTATTATCTTTCAAAATTCAGAATAAAGTCTGTGCTATTCCTACTTTCCCTTAATGAAGTTTTCCACAAACAGGTAATGCAATAACAGACCCGTTTCAATTTATGACAATAAGTCCAACCAGTCTATCAGTTTAAAAGCAAAATAAAAATTGGTTAGATCAGCTGTTTGTACAGATCACTGTGATGGAGAAACTGAGAGGGGAAAACATATATTAGACCTGAAAAAGGTATTCTGGCTCATAGGAATGCTGGGCTAGATCCTGTGTGGAGAGGACATTTGCAGTGGGAAACAAACAGCAGATCAAACCTGAAGGAAAATCCTGTTCTGGAATTGTAGGTCCATTAAAAGATGTTTTATCAAACGTGTAGGGCAGGGCTATCCCACAGTTTTTAAGACAAAGACCATCTAAGGAGCTGGGCCGTGCAACTGGAAAAGGTGAGGGCAAACAATGCAACTGAAATGACAAGAAATCTTCATTTTGTTCTTGCAAACAGCACCTGAGGCTCCCTCCTTATCAGAAGAACAGGGAGAAAAATCAGGCTTCGCTGCTTGCAAATCACACAGAGGAAGAACTTTGAGTTTCTACAACAATTTCTGGCTTTGGACAAGCTTTCCATTTCACTGAAATCTCAGGTTGAGAGAGGCTGGACCCAAAGCACCCATCCCACAGTTCAGCAGTCAGCCTAAACACTGGATTTGGGGAGTTGACCTCAAAGTAAGTTGAGCATCATCTGTAAAGATGCACCATCAGGAAAAAAACCCCAAATCAAACTAAACAAAAGAAACGCACATAGACCTCCCAAAAAATGAGACAGAGCTAAAATTCAACCCTTCCTCTCCAGTTCTAACTGTAATTATCAAATCCATACCCAATAACGTGGAATTAGCACTTCTGCTTGATCTCACACATCATTGTGGGAGGCAAAAATGGGGAGAACAGTGTAATCTGATGCAGAGAGGTCAAAATTAGGTTTATTAGAATTAAAAGTTTAAAAAGTTTCTCTCCCCAAAAACATCATCTTGATCATATTCTTTTCTTTCATGTGTCTGGAAATAGGGGTTGTTTTTGAGAGTATTTTCCATACTTCTCACAACTAAAGAAAGGATAATGAGCCTGTTGTTCTCTAAACCCACCTTCTTATCTTTCTTAAAAGGAAAATATATCATTTTCCTCTTTACACTCTTAGGCAACTTCTCATGTATTTTGATTTTAAATGTTCTCACGTTCATCATTCTAATTTTTAAACTTCACAGTCCCTTCCACTCTGAGCATCCTTGTCTCTTGCTGCTAACTTGGCTGGAATTCTCAGGGCATAACTTGATTTTCTGTGTGACTAGCCCATCACTGCATGATTTCTTGGCAATCTTTTTCAAATTTGTGTCATATTTCTCCCAGGTTTATGTTTCATTTGTAAAGCTTTTTCATGCAGAAAGTAAGTGCAGAGAAATGGGTTCGGAATTTTCCTTTATAAGATTCCTGCCCTCACTAAATGCTTTAATTCTCTTCTTTCCATGTTCATGTGCACTGGGATGGGGAGAATTGGAGAAACTTTGAATTTGCAACAAAATAAAAGTGGATAAAAGAGTTCAACCACTCATTTGGCAAATGTTTGTTGGTGCAAAGCCCACAGGGCTGTCTGGGCAGATACAATTCTATACAGGTGTCTAGGAATTTGGGTTTAGTTGTTTCTGGGTCCTCCTTGTTTGCTTCTGATATTTCCAAGTGTGTATTTTTGATATTTTTCCTGCATGAAAGGTAGAGGCTGCTTTTGAAGTGAATGAGAGTTCCTTGACTCGTTTCAGGGGGAATCAATTGAAACCCTTAATTACATGTTGTCATCTCTGTCAATCTCTGTGGAAGAACTTGAGCAGAGTGATATTTTCCTCACAGGCATATCCTTGTGGGATAATAATGGCAAAAATGTGAATTAGCTGCATTAATTATCACATAATCAGGGAGGGTTTTTTTCTAAGTCAGTCACATTTCTGATTGACTTATTGCTACGGAATGACTTGAATGAAATTTACTGTCATTTTGGTCCACTAATAAAAGCACAGCAAGAGCATTGCAAGGAATGCTGGAACAAATAAACCCTTTCTCCACTTTGCTTTGAACAGTTATCTCCAGTTTCTTCCTTAACTTCATGAACACAAATGTCTGAGCTCTTTCAGGTACTGAAATAAACTAAAGACTCATTATCTATTCCCCCTCCAGTGGCTGGTCTTGCCTTCAACCTTCTTTTCCTTTTGCTTCTTCTTCTGCTCCTCTTATCTGTAGCCAAAAAAAAGGGGGAAAAAGCACTTTTTCTTCATTCACTTTGTCAAGGCTGCTGAGCAAAGCCTTTCATCCCCACTGGGCCCTCTGAAAATGTGCCATGGTTCCCCTTCCACACTTGGATGGATTTCCCACATCCTTCCTGATGCTTGTTCTTGGCTTTTCCTCAATCTGTATTCATGAGAAAACTCAAGGGTATAAAAATATATTGATAAGTGGATTAATTGTATTGCTTTGAGAAGCAGGAAAATTCTAATTTGCCTAGATTAGAAGGGAGTAAATTCCATTCTTTAGCACGAGCTCTCACCTGTATTGAAATGGTTATTGTTTCCCCACTGGAATGACATATTCTATCCTCAAAATATGAGGGAGAGGGGCTAAGAAGTGCTAAAAACCACTTCAGGGCACTGACCACAGGCAGAGAGCTCCATGTCCTAAACAAAAAGCAACCACAGCCCTTATTAATTAATCTGTGCCCCTTCTACAGGCAAGATGAAAGAACACAGTCCTTACTTAAAAGAAGACACAGAGCAGAGTTTATTTTAGGGAATAAACCTGTGGCAACAGGACAGTGACTGGGAGAGTGAATGTTGCAGGGCTCAGTTTATCCTCACTCAGACTCAGAGTGTTCAATTGACACAGTGCACAGTCCAATAATGGTTTCTTTTCAATACTAGCATTTTGAACTTGGAAGCAGCATCTAAAAGCAAAGCTGTCCTGCCTCTATCAACTCCCACAGAGAGAACATTTTGAGTTTAGCATCCCTCCAGTAGATGCAGCACACGGCACCTCACAGTGCCATAAAAAGATGTGATGAAAAGAGAAGCAAACTCTTGATTTGCATGCCTTGCATTCTCACTGGTGTGCAGGGCAGATCACAGATCTGAGGGCAGGAACTCAGAGACTTTTCAGGTACCAGGCAGGAATTGTATCCTGAGCTCCTCAGCATGGATGGGCAGAGTGATGGGAAGGTGACCCACAGCTCAATCAGTGTTTTCCCAGTCTCAAGCAGCTTCTTTGCTGGCACAGATGATACACCTGCTTTGTACTACTCTGCCTGGTGCCTCAGTGCCTACAGGGTGGTGCCAGGAATGGAGATTCCAAAAGCTCCCAGCATGATCTTCACATGATGCTGACGATCACCCAGCAGCTCCCACTCAGGGATTTCGGGCTGTCACAAGAACTCCATGGTCAGCAGTAGTAAATTGTCAATTATTTTGCACCAAACCACAGGAATCCAGCACTAAGCACACAATTAGGCATGTCTTCATCGGGTCACTGAATTGATTCCGTGGGCTGCAGCAGCTCATTACGTGCACAGAGAGATGGACATTTTGCCTGATACAATTATCCCCTAATTTAAATAACCCCTGTTAAAGAATTTCATCCTCTGGGCTGTCACAAAGTGAAGCTGCTCACCTTTAGCAGGGCATTCAGTGCCCCCTTCCACTGTCACCTCCCTCCTCAAGTGATCCTTGTCTCTCCATGCTGCTGCATTATTATATAACCACCCCTGTGCCAAAGCTGGATGCAAATCCAGCTCAAGAGCCACATTCAGGTGTCTGCTTGGAGAAAGGTGCAAACTCCCAGCTGACCATTCCCACTGCCAAGTCTTCAGTGCCATAAGTGAGATGCTCCCTCACAGAGTCACTTATTTACCTGTGAAAATCAGGGTGGGGAAATGTGACAACCTCTTTGCAGGAGTGTGAACAGCACACAGGGACACCAGAGCAGGTGTCCAAAACATCCACTGTCACTGGCATCAGCCTGGGGTAAAGGAAATCCTCCTTCTCAATCAGATTCATTCCCTGAGGTGCAGCATTGAAATGGGCAACATTTGCACATACTGGAAAATTAGGCCTGCAGTTGATAAAAGATGATAAAATTCCAGTGAAAAAGAGAAGGATGGTGGGATGGAGAGGGGAGAGAATGGTGTTTAAACAGCAGAGTCCAAGAGAACACTTTACCTTCATAAATTTACTCACATTCCAGTGAAGGAGCTTTAGACTTTCCTGCAGTAAAGGTGTGAATTTCTCCCAGCGTGCCTGAACAGAGATTAACAGAAAACATAAAGGTCAAACAGCATGAGCAGCAATACTTAATGCTCATTAAAACCCCACTATTCAACATGCACATAAGGCCTGGAGCTCCACTCTGGGCATGGAACAAAATGCAGTTCAGAGATCACTTTCAGAGCCAAAAGTTCAATGTGGTGCTGCTGCCTGGAGAATTCTTCCTACCAAGAGGCAGGACTTCCTCAGACCAAGGGATATCCTCACACCAACACCTCTGTGCAACTCTCAGGACCCAAGTTAGCAATTTTCCACAACAAAATGTCCTACCTTTTATTCACCACAGGATTCAGTGTCTTCCTTAAAGCAGCAGAAATCATCCAGGCCAACTGGGCAGGAAGCCACGAGTCCAGCAGTTCTCAAGGGCTACTAAACACAAGTTTTAGGATGGAGTTTTAAATATAAGATGTATATTTAAGCTATATTTAAGAGCATCACAATGTACATAACTGAGAGTGATGAACACAGGCAGCTCCACAGGATGTATCTTGTCTCTCAAATATTGTCAACTTTCTCTGCTAAAGGACAGTGACAGATGAGGTCATTCCAAGGCTTCTTGCAAAGTTCTTCATTCCAAGACTTGGATTACATTTTCAAGGGCTGTATTTCCCTTTCCATGAAGGTCAAGAAGAGAAAAGACAGCACTGGACATATCACTTAATGGAATTTAACAACTCAAGAAGGAAATTCATCCAGGGATGGAGCAGCCACAGCTTCTTTGGGCAACCTGTGCCAGGGCCTCATCTCCATCACAGGGCGGAATTTTTTCCTAATATCTAATCTGAACCTACTCTTGTTCACTTTGAAGCCATTGCCCCTTGTCCTGTCACGACATGCTCTTGTAAAAAGTAACTCTCCCTATTTTTTGTAGGCTCCCTTTGTCATTGTTACCATCTTCAGATGATGGTAAAGGTTTTGCCACAGTATCAGCAACAGCACATGAGGAAGGGGAGGGATGAAATTGGCCATCTTCATCTTTGGAGATACGATTTCCAGCTCCTGCTGAGATCAGGAAGAGAAAAATCTATTCCAAATCAATGATGAAAGAGGTCCTCAAGAATTCAGGGGATGCAACACTGCCAAGAGCCTGAATCTGAACTGAAGTGCTCCTCAGCCTTTCCTGTACCCCTAAACCACACTCCTTACCCCAAACATTGACACTAAATGAACAAATCAGAATTAATTCGGAAGCTCAGAGAGCTGGAGAGGAGGACTCAGGCAAACACAGGGAATGTAAACATCGAGAACATGGTGTTGGTCAGGTCCTTTTAGTGAAAGGTCCTGAAGGGATAAGAACCAGAGTTCATGCTCATGTGGGATAACTGGGGTGGAATGTGGCTTCTTTGAGCACAAAGCAGTGTTTCATGAGCAAGTGATGTGAGGTGTGCTGCCTCCTGACAAAGAAAAAGGAGGAACACCTTTGCTTGTAAAGCTTCCTCCTGGAGCAAGATTTTAGCTGCCCTTGAAGGAAAGGATGACAGGAATTTTCAGGAAAAATTCAAGTATTGGAATGGTTTGCCCAGGGAAGTGTTGGAGTCACCATCCCTGGAGGGATTTAAAGGTGTTGATGGGGACATGGTTTAGTGGTGGACTTGATGGTGTTGGGCTTGATGATCTCAAGCATCTTTGCTAACCTAAATGATTCCAAGATTCAAGGTGTGTGCAAACACCAGTGACTTTGGCAAGGACCTAAAATCGAAGGCATTCATGAAAAAGTCATAAAGGGGACTAAGTCAATGAGGGAGTCAATCCATGGAACAAGCCTGGTTATTCCCCCTTTATTTCCTGTTTTTTTGCATCAGCACAGGCATTTTACATCAAGATAAAAACTTACTGGTGCAACTTCTGCACACAGGCTTGTTCAGGGCTTTTCCAGTGATATTGTGGGTAGGGAGGGACTAGGTACAAGTATCCTAAAGACAGAAGGGAAAAGGCACAAGGTGCATATAAATTGGGGACTTAAAATAGATCCCTGACCTAGAAGGATCAGTGGATTAACTCTTTTGTGGGTGATCAGCAGAGTCCCACAGATTGCAGGAGCTGTCAGTCTTAGGGATTTGGGGGATCTCTGTCCCTCGGAGAAAGGACATACACCTCCCACACACCGAAAAATCCAGATGAAATATAAAACTGTAGGGAGAGATGAGCTGAGTGGAGAATTTCACACTGACCTTACAAGAACAAAACGTGTACAGGCTGTGCTGCAGCACTGAAGGTAATTCCTGAAGGAACAGGGGCCAACATTGGAAGCCAAGACACAAAAAGAAGTCCTGCCTGCATTGGTGATAGAAGGTCTTGTCCCACTCCCCAACAGGAAGGAAATCTACAGATGATACTCAGTAGGATAAAGAGTATTTTATGTTGGGTTTTTTGCATCAGCTTTCACTTGAAATGCCCATGGTGAGCGAGGGACTGGCACTGTTCAAACCAAGAGGGAAGATCCTCCCCTGTAACTGGGTAGGATACAACATAAAGCTCTGTGTTTTCAAATCAATTAAACCTGAAGAATACACTAAAGGGCAGTCTGAGACAACATCAAATCTACCTGTGAATTCATGGAGAATGAGGGAAACTCCAAAACAGTACATTGGGTGCCTGTCTTGAACATGAAGGATGTTTGGTGGGAAAAGGAAGAGAATCTGGGGAATTACGGACCACTCACCTCAAGCTCTTGAAAAAAAAATAAAAACTATTAAAGAAACAGGGAGACTTGGTCTAGGAGAAATCACCTAGTCATGGTTACTAAACTGGTTGTAAAAGTGTGGGAGAGTGGTCAGGGGTTCACTGACAGCTTGGAGGGCTGTGCTGAGTTGGGTTTGTAGGGTGTCCAATTCTCTCTTAGATGCATTGATGTTCTGAATGATGGAATTAACTACACTTGTAAAGTGTGCAAGAGTTTCAGGGGATAAGATTAGCATTCAGAATGATCTTAGCAAAGTGAAGAGAAGGTCTGAAAGATCAGATTCAATCCCAACAGCAACACAGACAGTTGCCCTAAAAAAGGAATAATTGGCTAAAAAAATCAAACCAAAGGAATAGAAAGGACCAGAGAACAACAGACCTTTCCCAAACATGCTAAATCTTGGAATATCTAGGATTTTCTTATTCTGGGGAGTTAGGCCCTGAGAACAAGGTTAAACATCTGTGCTTGAAAATGCCTGATGACTTTTTTGCCAGCACAGAGACTCTGCTTGAAGTGGCTTCAAAGTCGTTCCGTGTTGCTCTGAGCCAAATGCCTCTTCAAGGTGTTCAGCACTTCAGAAATGTAGGACAGCTGTTTTGTCAGCTGCTTGTAAACTACAACAGGCTCGTGTCTGCCAGAACCCCAGGAGAGGATCTGCAGAGAGGTTTAAACGTGTTTGGCTGCCTCACTAAGACATCTGGAGGAGGAGGAGGAGCTGAGAGGAGGCCTTTTATCAAGAGAGGCTCCAGAACACCAACTGAGTCACCCTCAGGACCCCACAAACAGTTGTGACTGGGGAGGAGCCCTGATGACAATCCTAAAATGTCATTGTCCTGAGGTCCCTAAAACACATGGGCTGCATAGAACAGGCCGGGGAAAGCAACAGAGTGGAAAAGCATGGGAGCACAAAAGCATATTCTAATAAATGTGACACCAAAAAACCTTTTTAGTCCCTTTCAGCCAAGCAAATTGAAGCAACTGAATGTTCCTTTCTCCTTTTTGGGCGGCAATCACAAAAAGCAGATGTTACACCCTGTTAATTTCTGTCACTGGCATCCCGCCCCCTGGCAAGATTAAACCAACTCTTGGCATCCTTGGAGCAGCTGGGCAGCAAAGCTGCTTCCTTTCCTCACACAATACCATTGGGAAGAACCTTTGAGCCCGAAATCTTGGAGCTTTGTAAATCCCTCTTCTGGCAGTCTTGTCCTCCCCTCCCCATGTCCAGACACGGTATTCCCCAATCCTCACATGTATCTTTAATCCACCCTAAATGCTGATGAAAAATAGATGTGGGGAATCCACGGCATCTCTGACACTCATTTAACTTTCCCTGCAGAAGGAAGGGCGTTTTCAAGGTTGTCTTTGCAGTTTAACATCTTAGGATCTTTGTGAATTCAAGCTTCATCAATAAAGCAGGAAAAAGACTTCACTGGTAGATGTTTTACCTGGATGTCTAACATAAAACACAATTTTGCATAAAAAGCTGAGTGCTTCTGACATCAGACACACGATTTTAAAGTGAAAAGGGCACTCCTTGGCAATAAATCATTTGAAGAATGGGTGTTATTAAGTCCAGCCTTGAGAGGTGGAATGAGAAAAATGATGCCTTATAGATCACAATTCTTTTGCTGGAAGCTAAATGGGATTCCTTCTGTGAAAAAAAATAAACAAATATAAAAACCCCACAAACAAACATAAATATAATCTACCTATCAGTCAAATGGACAATATTATTAATATCACTGGTACAAAATAAACTAGAACCAGAAATTCTACACACCTGGTTAGGCATCAGATGCTACTTTTATTCTCTTTATTAAGGTGTCATTAGGAACTTAAAAATGAGACCAAACGTAACCAAACTGCAGCTTTTCATCCTGCAGTCCCAACTGTGAGTTGTGAGATGACACAATAAAACCCTAAACACTGCCATATAATGGAAATCCTCCGGGTGGGTGTTCCAGCAGAAAAATAGAGATATCCTTAGCAACTGGAGGAGAGTCAGGATTCAAAGCAGAAGGGGGAAGACTCCAAGGAACAGTTTCTGTGCTCCTTGAGCTTTTCTGCCTGAATTTTGTAGAAAGCAAGACCTTGGCTGTTCAAATGTCACCTCTTGAAAGTGTTTTCTCTGGGAACTTAATAAATAAACTGATCCCCAAATAATCCTTGAGAGTGGGAGACTCTCAGTGGGTTTAAGCCAAAACTCTGCTCATGGGCCCTCTAAAAACTCGGAATTCCAGACAATTGAATTCCAGTGGCCATAAAATTAATGCACTTTTTTTCTTACTCATGTAGACAGAGCTTGGGGGACAGAGGAGATCTAAGCAGCATTACTGATTTGTATTCTAAGAATATTGGTATATTATACTGATAATATTTGTATTATTTGTCTTCGATGTTATAAATGAGAGCCCAACTTCTCTGTGCTGCTGTTTCATGAAGAATTCATAGCACAGTGGTCAAAAATCATCCTAATTTAAAGATATCCTAATAAAAAACCAGCCATTTCAGTCATGTCAGCAGTCAAAAACTAAGACATTCAGGGTAAGTAGAAATGCTCCCTCTGCAGCCAGATGGGGAAGAGGAAATAAATATCTCCTATCCCAAATCCTGCTGGCAATCGGATAAAATGCAAGTAGTGGCATCATCACCTAAGAAAGGAAAAGCAGGTGAAATGGATCCCACAATTGCCACCCAAGATTTCTGTAGCTTTCTGCAGGTTTGGTGAATATATTTTATCCATGGGAAACGTGTTCTCATGGAAAATTCCACTGAAAGTTTAATTTGGTGCATCGTCCTGAAGAGAAAGGGAAGTGTTCCTAAAGGCACAGGGCCAGTGGCCCCCAGAATTAAGGAGTTGATGGCTTTGAGTCCTTGTTCTCTCCAGCAGAGACAACCTTCTCTGTGTGGAAGGAGTGCAATGGTGTGGGGAAGCAGCCCTTCAAAAGCCACTAAACACAGAGAGCAAAACTGCAGATTCCCTGAATAAATATGGGAGAACTACACTGGATTTATCACATATCTGTTTATGCTGTTTGTGTCTCTTAGGGAATCATATACAGAACTCTACACGATGTATTTTTAGATTGCTGCATGATTTCACGTGACTTGAAGCTAAATTTAATCCGAAATTAAAATGAGTAACTACATTATTTCAAGCCCCCAGAAGCTGGAGATTATTCCAAGAGATAATATCAAATATCACAACAAAGAATCATCGAATTATTTGGGTTTGAAGGGACCTTAAAGATCATCCAGTTCCAACTCCCTTGCCACGAGCAGGGAACCTTCAACTAGGCCAGGTTGCTCAGAGCCCCATCCAGCCTTTCAGTGTGTTCAGATGTAAAATATATATATATTTACTCAACAAAATATGTGGTTAACTAGTTGAAAAAATAACAGTGTGGCACTCAGGGACACAGAAGGGACTGCTCTCTAATGAAGAGAGAGCTGTCATTGCATGAAGTATTCCTAGAGTTATACATTTTAGAACACTAATTAAAATCAGATGATTCAAAGACAGCTTAAGTAATTTATTTGGACTGCTTCTCCCTGCTGGGTCAGGTGTGGATCCCCAGAAAGGTGGTGTAGAGAGGACCAAAGTCCCTTGGACAGCTGATGACACAAGCCCCGTGTTTCCCATGACCCTGTGCAGACAAAACCCCTGCTTTATTCCCAGGTCTGTTCAGTCTTTGCCTAAATTTCCCACTTTTTGGAGGGCAGAGCCTGAAAATCGAGGGAAGAACATGAGTCATAGGTAGGTTCTTCTGTTGTTTTCACTAGCAGAGGTCTGGTGATATCATCTCACTCCTGCAAAAAGCAGATGTAACCCCAGACAAGCAGCTTGTCCTTGGGAAAACGTATTTTTCCAGAGGAATTTCTGCTCTTGTCATGAGAGCTCGAGAAATGGTTGATCCACGTCATACCTGTCTGCTGGGCCCCCTGGTTATTAGGCAAACACTGCTAAACATTGGTGCTTGTATTCACAGAATCCCAGACTGGTTTGGGTTGGAAGGGACCTCAAAGAGCATCCAGTGCCACCCCCTGCCATGGGCAGGGACACCTTCCACTGCTCAGGGTGCTCCAAGCCCCGTCCAACCTGGCCTGGGACACTTCCAGGGATCCAGGGGCAGCCACAGCTTCTCTGCCCAACCTGTGCCAGGGCCTGCCCACCCTCCCAGCCACCAATTCCTTCCCAAAATCCCATCTATCCCTGTCCTCCTCATTTAAGGGCATTCCTTCTTGCCCTGTTATCCCATGCCCTTGTGAAAAATTCCCTCTCCATCTTTCTTGTAGATTTGTCTGCCTTTATCTTCCCTCTTTGACTCTCACTACACACCTTCCTCCACTGCATCAGGTATGCCTACAGTACTAATGAAACTGTGAATAATTACAGAACTGGAATTACACTGTCAAATAATTCCATATAGACAACACATAGCAGAGACTTCCAGGACACACTGGCTTAATTTTGGGACAAATCACAGGCCTCAAAGCAAATCATGTTATCATTTCTTCTAACCTACATGACCTATTAGTCCATATCCAGGAATGTGCCCTCAGTAACAATCTCCCTTTCCCTCTCTGCCATGATTTAAATCCAGCTGACAACTAAATACCATGGGAGTATTTTCTCACTCCTCCTCACCCCACCAGCAGGCAGGAGAATTGGAAAGGGCGAGTAAAACTGGAGGGATAAGAACAGTTTAATAATCTAAATATTAATAATAGTAATAATAATAATAATAGCAGTAGTTGTAATAATAACAGTAATAATAATACACTGATACTAGTGATGATGATGATGGTGGTGATGATGATAATAATAATACACTTGTCATAATAATAATAATAATAATAATAATAATACACTGACATTACTGATAATAATAATCACAGCAATGACAAGGAGAGAGAGTAACAGAGCCCAAGGGACACAAGTGATGCCCAAACACAATTGCTCACCACCCACTGACCAATTCCCAGCCTGTTCCTGAGCAGCCAGGGGCCACTCCCAGTCAGCTCCCCCAGTTATATCCCAGGAATCATGTCCTGTGGGGTGGAATATCCATTTGGATATTCCCCACAGGTCACCTGTCCTGGTCGTGCCCTCCTGGCTTTCTGTGAACCTCCTCCCTGGCAGAGCATGAGACACTGAAAAGCCCTTGATTTAGGGCAAGTGCTGCTCAGCAATAATTAAATTTTGGTGTCTTTTTTCATACTAAATCCAAAAACTCTGCACCAGCTACTAGAAGGGAAGTTAACCCTATCCCAGCCAAAACCAGGACACACTCCATTGTTTCCAAAGTCTTTGTATCCACCTCCAGGGAGGATGAATTGAAGCTTTATCAAACCACAACACATTCAGTTATTAGTAAAAGAAATGCCAGCTCATAATAAGCCAAGATGAAATATTTCAATATGCACTCTTTCTGTCAGTTCTGAAGGTGGTGAAAGCTTCCCCTTTCCATTAGATATGCAGTTCCATACCTCTGCTTCAACATTGCACCCTTATAACTGGGTTTCTCTAGTAAAGGTTGTGTAGTCAGAAGTCTGTGGAGGACTTTGTTTGACTGCAAATATCAGATTTGCACTGGGAATCACTCCTTTTCTCATTTTCTCCACTAGTTCTGTCAGCAGAACATCCCTGGCAAGTACATTGGAGGAACCCCACTCAAGTAAAACTCACAATGCAGACAGAAATGTAATTTGCTGCCTGGAGAGAAGGATTTTGCTCAAATTCCTTCCCCATATATTGTCTTGGCTATTCACTTGCCATGAAGGAAATTCAGGAATCAATCTGGAGAGAAGGAAGGGGTTCATTAAAATCTCTAGCAAAGAATAGCAAGGAAAATAAGTGTAGCAAAATTAAAAATGGAGATTAAACAACATGTATTTGTGCTTGTGCACATGAGCACACGCAGAGCTGTGTCTGTACAGTCGTGGCTGTGTGTGGAAATCCAAAACCAGGTTCTGGAATTAGCAGTTCAGCTCCTGGCAGCAGAACAGGTTGTCCACCTTTCATTCCTCCTAAGGAAATTATTCCACATGTCTAGTCATGACACATCTCCACCATTCGTGCTCTCTAGTGATGAATGAGCCCATCACCAACGTGCATCCAGAAGACAGGGAAATCATATGATATACAGAGCAAAAACAGGGAAAAAATAACCTTAATGACTCAAAAGTCTCACAGGATTCCTCCAGCACAGCAGACTGCAAGAGTCAGGATTTCACTGTCCTGATTGATTTCTCCCTCCTTGGAGCAATTACTGGGAATTTGAGGGAAGGGGCTGCTGCCACCACCTTCTCCTAAATGGATCATCCTCCTACCTCCTCAATTAAAAAGCAAGGAATGCACATCTGAGGAGCAAATATTGCAAAACCTTTGAGTTGTCACAAATCTAACTGAGTTAGAGCAGATCTAATAAGTCCAGTTGATGACTAAGAGTTTTTTCCTGCTTTTATAAAGACAGTGTCTTTTGTTCTTGTGGGATGTTGAACACTCTGCTGCCATCAAACGTGCATTAGAATGGAAATGTAGATGATGCCAGGTCCCAGCATGAGTTTCCAATTAAAATTCTTCATTTTCTGCTAAGATGTTAGAGTACGACCTGATTAGGTTTGCCAGTTATCAGAGCTCAGCTCCTCTGACACCTTATCTGATTCAACAACTTTGTGTGGTTGGAGAGGAAAAGAACCACAGCCCTCAAAGACCAGGGAAAGTTTCAGGAGTCCATTGGGAACACAGAAAATTTAATGTGGGTCAAGGGGAACACTCCCATCTGTTTTCTAACCTTGGATCTCCCCTGGCTGCTCGTGCATCATAACAAGAAACAATTAGCAGAGCTCAAACTGCTCTTCCACCCTACCAGTGCAGGGAGCTGGGTGGTTTTTAGGT
This sequence comes from Campylorhamphus procurvoides, assembly GCA_013396655.1. NCBI lineage: Eukaryota > Metazoa > Chordata > Aves > Passeriformes > Dendrocolaptidae > Campylorhamphus > Campylorhamphus procurvoides. The sequence continues at coordinate 24,568 of WBMV01007375.1, forward strand.
GGAACAGTAGAATTTACTGCAGTAGAATGACCTGTGAATTGTTCAGGTTTAGTACAATAGAAAAGTTATTTCTTTTCATCCAGGATTCCTCAGTGATGTTCTCAGATAAGGAACTGGGTGAAAGTCTTCTCTTAAGAACTCCTGTCCTTAGTCAGGGAGAAAAAGAGCAGTGTATTGTTTATGGAGAGCCAGCAATATGGGATGGGAGTGAAAGGGTGGTAGCTGAAGTGCCAGATTAAGTCTGAGCACTGAAAGTGTATTATATGTCACACATAAAATATCTGTCTGTTGGGTAAATTATACACAATTATCAGAAGATACCTTTTTTGTGTAAGTTTTACTTTAGGTTTAAATTTCAAATAGTGGCCAAATTTCTTCCCTGTGAGGGTGGGCAGGCCCTGGCACAGGTTGGGCAGAGAAGCTGTGGCTGCCCCTGGATCCCTGGAAGTGTCCAAGGGCAGGTTGGACGGGGCTTGGAGCACCCTGGGCTGGTGGAAGGTGTCCCTGCCATGGCAGGGGGTGGGATGAAATGTCCTTCCAGGTCCTTTCCAACTTCAACCATCCTATGATTTCATGATTCTGTATTCAGACATAAAAAAAAAAAAAAAAAATAACAAACCCTTTTTAAAGCACTCCTGCCTCCTGCAGAGGCAGCACTTGCCTCTCCTCACCTTCCCCAAAGACATCCACAGTCACATTCTGCAGACTTTTCCAGTGTCTCATTCTGTACCAGCAACATGAAAGAATAGCTGGAGACACAGAGAAAGCAGGAGCAGGTTCTCCAGCTGGGAGAGGGAATGTTTTTAGAACAGAGCTGCATAGGCAAAGACTTAGCCTGGAGGTGGGTGTTAACGTACCTTCTTTGGAAGTGACAGTGAAGATGCAGTGCCCATAAATCGTGGGCCACACGGATCCCTCTCTGCTTTCACGGGTTCTGCCTCAAACGCCACGGTGCAGGTGGATTTGGGGGGTGAGGGGACTTTCCTTGTGGGTGAAAGGCTCTGCCAGCCCTTGCACTCCAACCTTGCAGCACTGATAACCCCAGGGAGAGGCTGGGAGTTTGCCAGGCATGGAGATGGAAGGTTTACACTTTATTGACAGAGGTGGCTGTTGTCCCCAGCTTTGTCCCTAAGTTAACCCCAGGCAGCCCATCCTGTCCTGACCATCCAGAACTGAGCGTTCAGTGTGAACAGGCTCATGAAAGCACAACTGAGAAGGTTCTGTGGAATCACAGAACCACAGCATCCTTTTGGAAAAGCCCTCCAAGATCATCAACCCAACTTGTGAATAATTCCCACCCAGCCCAGAGCACTGAGTGCCACGGCCAGTCCTGCCTTGGGCACCTCCAGGGCTGGGCACTCCAACCCTCCCTGGGCAGCCCCTGCCAAGGCCTGACCACCCTTTGCAGGCACAAATTCCTCCTGCTGTCCCTCCTGCCCCTGCCCTGGCACAGGCTGAGCCCCCCCAGCTCCCTCAGGAGTTCTCCAGCCCCTTCCCCAGCTCTATTCCCTTCCCTGGACACGTTCCAGCTCCTCAAAGCCTTTCCTGAATTAAGGGATCCAGAACTGGACATATGGAAAACATTGACTGCACCCAATGAAGAGGAGAAGGACTTTGCCTTATCAAGAAGTTAAATTTCTGTGTTAAATCCCTTATGTGGGTACCTTTTCTAATCATTTAAAGGCAACAGACACCTCCAGGGGATGATTCCCTGTGCCACCTTTAGGAGGGAGCCAAATAGTGCCTTTTCTTCCCCAATGCCTTCAGTGTCAGCCAGGATGAACTAAAGGAGTAGGTGTTTAATTTAGGGATGGCTGCAGTCCAAGAGATGAGAAGAAGACAAAAAAAGCCCCCCACCAGCCTCTATATTATGATATTTATCAGGAATGATTTGTTTTAGGGCGTCTTCACCTCTGCCTTTCCAAACCTTTTTGGGAGATAATCCTTACTGCTGGAGCTGGCTCTGCAGAGTTGTGTGGGATTGCAGTGATGCAGATTGTACTCTGCTAGAACTTTCTAGCCTGAGTTGCACTCCAACCACCCACAGGCTTGCACTCGAAATTTTAGGCTCAGGAGTCTCAGAGTAACTTCTCAAAGTGGGGTAAGAAAACCGATATCACTCTCAGGCTTTTATATATTAAGCTGCTTTTAGCAGCAGGATTTTGGATGCTGACTGCCTCTCCTTTCCTCTGAGGTTACTGCAAATGCAAGTAGAAAGGCTGAAGGAGCAGGTAATTAATGTGCTTGCTGTGGGAGGGAACAAACAAAGGGAAAACAAAAGGAACAGTAGATTTCTGTGAAACCAAGAAAGGGGGAAGAAAATCCCTTTTTGCTGTACCTTAGGGAGGTTTGTCACATCGTGTTTCAATAACAGGAGCGTTCTCAAGGAAAAAAAAAGGAGACAGGAGTGTGAAAGGTTCTGCCTTCGGGCTCCTGCTGAGCAATAATGGAAGTATAACTAACTAAGGGCCTGATCAAGGTCCCGTTGAAACCAAGAGAAAGCCTCCCACGGATTTCAGCGGGCCCTGGATCAGCTCTGAGTGTGTGGAGTGTAAATATGACTGCACTAAAAACACCACCACGATTCTACTTTCAGCCAGGGCTGGCTGCCCCAGGCTGTGCCACACCAGAGCTGCTCTGCATCGAGGAGTCAGAGGTTGGTACTCCAACCTGGAGAATTGTAGGAAAGCTCCTTTAGGTCTGGAAAGATGGGGGGTGAGATGTGGGGAGCTGTGCTGGCTGCTGCTCCTGCTGCTGGTGGGCAAAAGAGAAGGAATGAGAAGAATTGACATGTTCTCAGCACTGGTGGGCAAAAGAGAAGGAATGAGAAGAATTGACATCTTTACAACACTGGTGAGACACACCTGGAGCACAGTGCCCAGTAGGAAGGCATGGCCATACTGGGAAGAGCCCAGTGGAGAGCCACAAAGATGAACAGGGCACTGGAGCATCTCTTTCTGGAGGGGAGGAAGATTTTAGCAGTGTGTAGAAACACCTGAAGAGAGGGTGCAAAGAGGATGGGACCAAGTGGTCTTCAGAGGAGCCCCTGAAACTTTAGATGAAACTTTTAGACTTTATCCAGATGCTTTATCTGGGTATTGGGAAACACCTGGTTACTCTGAGGGCGGCTGAGAACTGGCACAGGTTGTCTGTGGAGGTCAGGGCATCTTCCATCCTTGGACATATTAAAAAGCTACTTGAACATGGTTTTGGGCAACCAGCTCTTGGTGGTCCTGCTAGAGCTGTGGGTTAGACCAGATGACCTTCAGAGACACCTCCCAACCTCAGCCATTCTGGGATCCTGGGATTCTTGGCCCCATCTCCTCAGCCATGCCCATCTCAGCTCAGCAGCCTGAGCTCTGGCCAGACCAAGTTGCAAGCAAATGTCGATTTTGGAATTCCCAACAGTCTGTTGTCTGATTTTCTTGTGCACAAAGCCAATCCTGCACTGTCAGCTCACAGCGATCCTCCCACCACGCTGTCCACGTAGCCCTTACTGGTAACTCACAAGAACTGAAAGCTCATAACCCTGTGAGTGAATGGCACTGATTTTAGAACTTCTCTTAACTCAAAATCTTGACTAGTCTGGTGCTAAAAGGTTTGTAGAGAATGGACAAATCCATGATTGAGTTATATATTAGTCCTTAAGTTCCACAGATTCTTCTTTTTGATTCTTTGGCCATTTATAGGACATTTCCTTAATTCTTAGTGAATAAATATTCTCCTGGTGTGGGCTGACAGTCTGTGTGTGTTCCTCAGGTCACTCTATAAAGGCTGTGACAGAGCTAAGACACTTGATACATGAATTTCAGAGGGGAAAAAAAACCCAACCAACCCAGTTTAAAAGGTTATTTGCAGTCCACATAAGAGCATGAAGAATGAAACCTTTAATTTCCAGCGCTCTCCTCCTGGTTCTCACATCTTGTTAAATGCTGTTTGGGGACCTTTCCTCCCTGTGGTGTTTCAGAGCAACCCCACCTTTCCCCTATCCCAAAACATCAATAAATAAAAGCCTACCCCTGCAACATCTGTTTGCTCCCTTTTATTCTGAGTCAGCACATTAGGCTTGGGGAAGAAACACAATATAATATGTTAACACCCAGGGAAAAAGGAAAAAAAAACCAGACTCCCTCATCCATAAGCAAAAAAAACCCACAGAACAGTTTATTCTGGTCTTAATTCTGCAGGCAGCAAGAAAACTGACACATGAGAAACCACCCAGGCTGAAAAATGTATCTCCTTTCCATTACTATGGCAGTTCTAAGCTGTGAAATGCATGTTCTTTGCCCACAAAAAGGGGATTAGTTGGCAGAGGACAAGGATTTGTGGAAATTATTTATCAAGCCAGGCCTGTTGTGACACGAGTTGGGTAAAAGGGGTGGGCTCTGTCAGCTTTTGATTCCCTTTTCACCCTGCTGGAAGAAGGAGGTGGAATTAGTGGGCACTGGTGCAATGGGAAAGGATTGGAATGCTGGAATTTCACATCACCCTCAGCTCCAGGGAGAGAACAGAAATGGGCAAACCCACAAGGGCACAAATTGTGCCAGATGGGGAAAAAAAAATCAGCTTTCCCAATGACCAGGAGAAGGAAAACCAGAGCCAGGAGTCAAACTGCAGCTTATTTTTTTATATAATTATTCTTTAATCTAGCAATTGGTTGATGAATGGCATGTCTGAATGCAAAATAAATGCAGAGGACTGAACTGACCATGACAGGAAAATAGATGTGAGCAATAATAGCTGATGGGTTCTAAGGAGAGGAAATAATTGATTTTAGACTGTCCCTGATTTTGTGGTTAACTCATCCCATTGCCTTAAATTTATTCAGATAAATTCCTTGGGTATTATTTTACATATATTTTCTTTTCGATCAATGATTTAGTGATGGCTAATTCTGATAATTGATCCTTTTTTTCTTTTCCTTGAAAAAGAAATAAGTGCACATGCTGGTGGGAAGGAAAGATGCAAAATCTAGGAAAGTCAGAGGGAATAAAAATCTTCAAGAAGAGAAAAACAACGATAAGGAGGAGATTGTCCCCTTTGCAGACAAGAAGCAATTTGTAGTCTGAGGTGATGCATCGTGATGTTGACCAAAGGAAAAGATTTATCTCACTTGGCAAAGTGAGACTTAAGAAATCTGCCCATAAAACACTCTTGGATATGATGTCACCACCCAGGTCAGACTCCCCCTTGCAAAGACAGGAGAACTTTGCAAAAAAATGCTCATGAAGCACTGAGAGTTCTTCAAAAAAAACAGGTTCATTTACAAAATAGGTCTCCTCAAAGGAAAAAAAAATGGGAAAACTGCAACTAGGCGGTTTTGCAGATTCTCTTCAGATGCTTTTAAATCTATTTATTTAAAATAAAATTAAATAAACTTTTCCAGAATTGTTCCAGCACTTTGGTTCTCTCTGCATCCAAAAAGAGATAAGAATTAGTACCTCTCTTACCACTGGTTTCCCTTTTTCTGATTAGGAGGAGGATACAAGTTTTTGGGGATAGAAGACAGGTCTTAGGGCCAGAGTTTATTAAAAAAAAAAACAAACAAAAAACTAAAATTTGGAATAGCAGATCCCTATTTTATCCAAATGGAATGGTTTGCCCACAATCCAAATCATTGCATGTATTTTTAGCCACAACTGAAACACCTCGGGGCACTCATGGCAAAGCTCTGTGGGTTGGTTTCTGTTCCAGCCACTCCAGATATTTATTTCATTTGGGGCAAAAATAAAAAGGGTATCCCAAAGGCCCATTTCACTTCTGACATCTTTGCTTAGTGGGAAGTATCGCTGACATTTGCTACAATTAAATTTTAATTTGCCCTGCTTGGGGAAAAAAAAATAAATCAATGTTTTAACCTAATGATTTTGCAACAAGCAAGAAAAATGCAGGGACCACTTTGGGGCAGTTGATAAGGAATGATGAACACAGGAATTCAGGATACACTGAAGGGTAAGAGCAAACAACAGTTTTTGAGATTGCATCATCACTTTTAATCATTATTTTTGCACTAGTTAGAGATGTGCCAGTTTGTTGCCACACGAGTCCCAACAGGACAGACATGTCCACCCTAATAAATTCGATAAAATGACACCTCATTTCACTTGGGACACACAAAGTTACCACCAAAGTGATACCTTTTCCCACAACTCCAGAAACTCATTTCCACCAAAAAGTGAAGCATTCTCAGAGAAGTCCAGAGATCCCCATGTAAATAGACCCATTAAAATAAAATATTTAGCACACACAGTGAAAAAAACCATCCTGAAAACCTTCCCAAACATATTTCAAACCCATTTTTCAACACTTGGTGTTACTCCTGCCATAGATTGCATTTGAAGAATTAGTATTTCTAGTACTAACAAGAGTAGCAACACAACCCTTGCATGGTACTTTTATATATTATTATTTGTAATAGTTCAATCTCCGTGTCTTTATTGTTTTCCAGGGAAAATAAAAAGAGGGCCAGTTATTTTCTTAGGTGTTTAGGTGCCAAAATAAGCAGCTGTGCCCCCCAAAGGACTTTCAGAGCTACTCCCATTCATTGCTCAGCATCAGCACCTGCCCAGCTGAATTCTCCACATGTTCTCCAGGCAGATTGATGATTTTTATAACCTGCACAGTGCAGGGTGTGAAAGAACAGCAAAAAAAATATACAAAGAGAAGGTAATAGAAGGTCCCTTCTCCAATCAGTGCAGCCTCCAAGGTGAAAGCCAAGGAAAATCCTCCTGAGCAGCCCTGAAGGAGTTAAATAATTCATCAGGCCTGGCAGAAAGATGAGTGGGTTCCCCACAGGATGCTCAGCAATTCAACCCAGGGTTCTGCTGGAAGGAGAGTGGGCATCCTCAGGGGTTAAGAAAGCGAGAAATGGCAATAGAGGCCATCAAATCTCACCTCTCCCTCTCCATTTCTACTCCTGATAGACTAGACACATGTACACAGCTTTTTCTGTCTTCCAAGGATGTGTATTTCTGGCAAGGACACACACTTTTCTGTCAAGGTTTACAGAACATTTTGTTCTGCACCATGTACACACATGCTGCTGGATCCTCTCCCTATTATATATTCAAACAGCACACACAAGATTGTCAGCACACAATCTGTCTTGAGCTGTCCCAATGAGCAGAAAAAGCCCAAACTGATGTTACCAAAAAAATAAAAATAAAATAATAATTCTAATTTGCTAATTCTGATCCAGACCCGACTGATCTTTCTGTTCTGATAGAAACACCACGGGAGGAAAAACACTAAGGTGTGTTCCCTGCCTCTCCTCATCCATTCTTTCATCCATCTGCACCTGCTCTTAGTAAGCCCATGGAGGTTTCAGGAACATCTATCCACAATGGAAGGATTCTGTTCAGAATGGAAGGATTCTATCCGTACTGCAAGGATTCTATCCATTATGGAAGGGTTCTATCCATAATGGAAGGATTTTACCCATAATGGAAGGATTCTATCTATAATGGAGGGATTCTATCCATCAGGGAAGGATTCTATCCACAATGGAATGATTCTATCCATAATGGAAGGATCTTATCCATAATGGAAGGATTCTATCCACAATGGAAGATTCTCTCCATAATGGGAGGATTCTATCCATAATGGAAGGATCTTATCCATAATGGAAGGATTCTATCCACAATGGAAGGATTCTATCCAGAATGGAAGGATTTTATCCATAATGGAAGGATTCTATCCATAATGGAAGGATTCTGTCCAGAATGGAAGGATTCTATCCATAAGGGAAAGATTCTCTCCATAATGGAAGGATTCTGTCCCTAATGGAAGGGTTCTCTCCATACAAGTCCTCTATTGTGCCACCACAGAACAGTTTCTGTGACATTTACCCAGCTGTGCCATTACTCTCCTCGCACTATTCCTGCCTTAGTCCCTGTTGAAGGCTGGAAAGCAGCGGGATAGACTTTGGCGAAGGATTCTAGACCAGCAACAATTTTCAGCTTAGCCAAAAATAATGCAGCATTGAGTGTGCCTTGTGCAGTCAGCAGCAGGTCATGTCAGGAAGTAATGGTAAAAAAGAACTTACACTGTTGCAGAAAAAAAAGGAGAAAACAGTGTTAAATTAAATCCTGAAATGGGTTGATTAAATAATGCATTTTTTATATCAGACTGGTACTCTCGTTCTCCTACTGAACAACTTGGGGATGGATAAAATGAAAAATCAACCTCATTTTTCACGGGTGATGTAAATTCTGAGAGACATCCATTAAAAAAAAAATAACAAAATTAAACCCATCCATTCTGGTCAGGAGAGTTACACAGTGAGTTATTCCTCTCCCATCGAGAGTAAGGAGGACGTAACTCTGTAGTAGCAAAACGAGAAGCACGAAGAGCTGCACAGCAACAGAGAGCTGAGAAATACATTTAAATATAAATTGTTCCCTGATTAAAAATTTCAGCCCAGCCCTAAAAATTTATAACTTAACCAAACACAACTATTACTCTAGAGCTGAAATTGGGCCCTTGGGGTAAATGTATTGATTATCTCAGCTTACCAAAACCCTTAAGTTTAATGAATCACAGGATTTGAGGCCCTGGAGGTTCATATTTTCCACCATCCGTGGGCAAGTTTTTTTGAGCAGCAGAAGACACAAATCCCATGTGAATTCTCCACTGCCTTCTAGCAAAGGTTCCTTCTCAGCTGCCAACTTGCAAAACAATTCCAATAAACATGATCAAAACCTTTAACCACTCTGATAAATGTGATAAAAATGATCTCAAAACTGGAGAAATGCTGTTTAGAAGGGGGAAAAAATGCACCATAGTCACACCAGACTTGTTTCAGTAGAAGATGAGAATGAAAAGAAGAGAACTCTGAGATGATTTATAAAAATATACTGCCTTTATTATAAAAAAATTATTTATTTATAATAAATTGCATTTTAAATGCTTGAATTTTTAAAAGCCACAACAGCACAGAAGTTGGCCCAAAAAAGGTATTAAAATCAATGTCCCCAAACATCAGAGATTAGACCTTTTTTTGCCACATCCAATACCAACCTTTGCTGTGGAGTCTCCATTAAAGTCAAAATTAAAGTCAAAGAAGGAGTGACCAGTTTAGATTTTCCTTCAGCACTGCCAGATAAGACCAGTGATTCATCTATCTAAGTGCCGGGTGGAGTCACCCTCTTGGGAAAGCTCTTGGGCAATGGAGGCTTTCCAGCTGGTCAGTAGGTCTTGGTAGCTACTGAATTTTCCTTGGGATGGCCCTTCAAGGCTGGAGTTTTGCCTGTCCGTCAGTTCTGAGTAGCTACTGACACTTCCTTGGGACTCGTATTCTTCAATGGAGCATTCCCAGTTGGACAGTAGTTCTTGGTAGCTACTGACTTGTCCTTGGGACTGCTCTTCCTGGCTGGAGTCTTCCCTCTTGGATGCTTCTTCATTGCTGCCTTCTTGGGGCAGCTCTTGCTCAATGTTTTCTTCCCAATCAGACACTTCTTGGTACCTCTTCACTTCTCCTCACCCAGAACATCTCACACTGGTACCAGTTGATGGCCCCAGTAAAGTGCTTCCCACCAGGTGACTGGCTCCTCTAGGACATCACAGAATCCTCAAGGTTAGCAGAGACCTTCAGGACCATCCAGTCCCACCAGCACCACCAGGATCCCCCCTAATCCATGTCCCCAAGGGCCACATCCAGACACCTCTGGGACACTTCCACAGACAGTGACTCCACCACCTCCCTGGGACACTCATTCCAAGGCTTGGCCCCTCCTGCAGGGAAAAATTGATCCCAATATCCCATCTGCCCCTGCCCTGGTGCAGTTTGAGGCCATCTCCTGTCCCCCTGTCCCTTGGCCATGGCAGAAGAGCCCGACCCCCCTCACTGCCCCCTCCCGTCAGGGAGTTGTGCAGAGCAATGAGGTGCCCCCTGAGCCTCCTCTTCTCCACACAAACACCCCCAGCCCCCTCAGCTGCTCCTCACAGGACGTGTTCTCCAGACCCTTCACCAGCTTCTACACCCTCCAGCAGATCCTGCCCTGCTGTCACAGCCATTCTGTCCCCAGTCTGGGTCTGCCCTCTCCTGTACAACCCTCCCACCTTTGCACAATGAGGTTCCCCTGCCCTTCCACACCTCAAGCATTTCTACCCCTACATGATGTTTCCTCTCCTCCATCTGGCATTGTGACCCCCACCCTGTAGGGCTCTGTCCAGCTCAGGGGACCCCAACATAACAAAGACGTGGATCTGTTGGAGTGAGCTCAGAGGAGGCTCCAAGAGATCCCAGGGCTGGAGCTTCTCTGCTCTGGAGCCAGGCTGGGAGAGCTGGGGATGTTCAGCCTGGAGAAGAAGAGGGTCCAGGGAGACCTCAGACCCCCTTCCAGTGCCTAAAGGGGCTCCAGAAAAGATGGAGAGGGACCTGGGACAAGGCATTGAGTGACAGGACAAGGGGGAATGGCCTTAAGCTGAAGGAGGGCAGGGTTAGATGAGATTTTGGGAAGAAATCCTTCCCTGGGAGGGTGGGCAGGCCCTGGCACAGGTTGGGCAGAGAAGCTGTGGCTGCCCCTGGATCCCTGGAAGTGTCCAAGACTAGCTTGGACAGGGCTTGGAGCACCCTGGGCTAGTGGAAGGTGTCCCTGCCCATGGCAGGGGGTGGGATGATATGATTTTTAAGTTTCCTTCCAACCCAAACCATTCTATGATTTCCCCCACTCCTGAGCCAGTTCTGCCAAAGGCAGGTGATTTCCATTGGAGTAACAGAGGAAAGCCAAATTCCAATGTTTCATCCCATAGAAATCAGCCCCATTAATCTTCTGAAGAATAAAATACCACTCAGTGCTTGGTAGAACAACCCCTGAAGGAGAAACCCAAGATTTAACTCATTAAAATCAGCAGCAGCAACAAGAAGAGGGAGAAGTGCAGGGAAGGAAAAGCCATACATTGCAAAGCCAACACGTTCTGTAGATCAGAGACATTCAGATTCAGAGAACATCAGAGAAATCAGGTTTAAACTGTGATGCATTTCAACAAAATGTACAATCCAAACCTGAAAGTTGGTTTGGGCTGTGCATCAACCAAGGAAGAGGCCAGAGGGAGACAGAGTGGGCTGTTTGGTGGCTCAGTTTCTCTAATCCAGCTCAGATGACCATCATGACACTGATGGAGACACTACATTTAACACCTGTAATAAAGAACCTGCTCTACTCTGCTGGGCAGAGTGAATAAAGGATTTAAAATCATAATAATAAAAGTTGTGCCCAAGAATTCATTGAGAGGTCTCAACATAAGACAGCATTTAGTCCCTGGAAAGGTGCAGTGAGCTGTTTCTCTTTTCAAACAAGGAATTATGAGATGATTATAAAGTGTCAGGGTTAAAATTCTGTGCACATTTTCTGGAAGTGGAGCTGTGATGTGATAAATCCAGGAGTTCTTGACTATTGTTAATTATGTGTTTGAGTCTAATAAATTAATTTTCTGGACCAGCTTAGTAATACATCAGTAATTTCTTTCTCCTTGAGTTTAAACTCTCCTAAAATCACAAAACAAGGGATTTTGGACAGGAGGTGACCTTCTGCATAAGGTCAGTGACCATAAACAGAAAAAAAAACAAAAGAAAACACCTCAAAAAGGTGTATAAAATTTAAAGCTATTCAGAAGTGCTAAAGGTTCATGCCTGTGTGATGATGTGAGAAAATCTTCCCCTCTGAGGACCTGGAAAGCAGAAAACAAAAGCTAATTACCCTCCATAAACAAAGACTTGGTGGTTCCTCATGGGCAGGTGTCCACATTAAAAAAAAACACATTAATTACTCCCCTTGTTGGCAGGCTCTGCTGAGAAAATCAGGATTAAATGAGCGTGGAAGCCAAAGTGCCTTCTGTGATGATCATTGCACGTACCCAGAGTTATTACAATTTGGGACATGATTTGCCATTTGGATCCCAATCACTGAAAGGGACTGGTTGTTGTGACAACACACAGGGGTGATGACTCTGTTAGAAACCCCCAGGGCCTCGTTTCCAAAGGGTCTCATCACCCACAAATTTAATGGGATCAGAAAATTTTAATGGCTTGGCAAAATTTGGACATTCATCGTTAATTCCAGTCCAAAAAAGGCCAAGGAAGGATTATGAGAAAGACACAAAGTACCAGTGATTTTTGACACAGTGAAGAGCGTTACCAAGCTTTAAAAGACCAATTTTCAGAAAAATGAGTAGACAGGGAAAATGGTTTGTTTTCCTTCATTTTGCATGAAGAAGAAAATAAAAAATAAAGCAGTAAGTGATGTTTTTGGGAATTACACACATCAGCAACTCCCTTCAGTAGCAGAAACACAAACAGTGTATTAAAACTGATGTATAAAGTTTCTAGATAAGTAGAAGGCAAATTATACTTTTCACAAGGAGAGGCTGTAAGTCAGTAAGTGTGGAATGATGTGGAAAGGCAGGTGTGATTTAACCAGATCCCTGGAAATATTGGATGAACCCTTTCACAAGAGACTGCAACACTGAGATGCCATTCTGGGTTCCCATACACTGTTCTGGTGAGGTTCATAAATCTGATTTATCCAACCACTTGCAGAAACAAAGCCAAAATAAGTCATTTTTCCCCTTGTGTAGTGGGGTGCTTGCTCTAAATTCCCCAATTATTGTTCTAATCACTGTGGGAAGCATAGAGTTATGGAATGCTTTGAGTTGGAAGGGCCCCCAAGCCCATCCATTCCACCCCGTGCCATGGGCAGGGACACCTTCCACCAGCCCAGGGTGCTCCAAGCCCCGTCCAACCTGGCCTTGGACACTTCCAGGAATCCAGGGGCAGCCACAGCTCCTCTGCCCACCCTGTGCCAGGGCCTGCCCACCCTCCCAGCCACCAATTCCTTCCCAATATCCCATCCATCCCTGCCCAATTCCAGTTTGAAGCCATTCCCCTTGTCCTGTCCCTCCATCCCTTGGAAATTGTCTCTCTCCATCTTTCTTGGAGCTCCTTCAGCTCCTGCAAGGCCACAATGAGGTCCCCCCAAAGCTTCTCCTCTCCAGGCTGAACAATCCCATAACAATCGATTTAGCAAAGCGAAAATCATTCTGGTCTGAGGAATGGAACTCTCAGAGTTGATTTCAGAGGGTGGACAGAAAAATGAAGTTATCTTGTTACTGCTGTACACTCAGAAAAGGGGAATTTATTTCTCTCCACTAGAATGGAAACTTTAATTTGGGGGGGTTTAATACCACAGAAGAGCCTGGGAGGAAATCAGAGCCTTAAACACTTGCCCTGCACTGAGATATCTCTGTCTGGACTGAGCCTATCCGTGGTGGGAGCACAGCCAGCAGAGCTCCATGAAGATGGATAACAGCTCTGCCTGCACATAATTCACAATCAGGGGGTATACACCTGTATTTTAGAGCGTTCTCCGGGCTCCTGCAGCTGAAATTGCACTGGAAAGGGAGAGAAAAAGCAGGAGGAAATGAAAAATGGCCCATAAAGTTGCACATCAAGGCTTTGCAAAACAAAACAAGCTGTGCCATGAAGTGGTTAGGAAAGCCCAGGACTGATGTGTTGTAGTATGAACGATTAGAAGCAGAGCTTTGCTTTTCTAAAACAAACAAAAAACCCCAAATTTTAACCAAAATCGACCAAGAAATGGCAGAACATCTTAGCTAAATCAGGCTCCCATAGTCAGTGAATAAAGATGAATGTAACCTTAAATTACATAGACTTTTCTGAGGTGTTACACATGTAAGAATTATGCAGCAGACATTAAAATCAAGTCAAGGTGCAAAGCTCAGGAGCTTTTTGTGCATCACATCTCCTCTGCAAGGTGGTAGAACACTTAATAGGACAGCATGAGAACTGCCAGCTGCTTATCCTTTATCTCTGCACATGACTGAAGGAATTCTGGGCACAATCTAGAATTTGGGGATGAGAAAAGACACTGTTAAGAAAGGAAATAAAAGAGTTATTGGGGGGGGGGGGGGTGTTAATGGAAGAAAAAATACTTCATCTCACTGCATTTATTAAAAGTTCACAGAACAGGTCTTAGGAAATGTATTTGTAATTCTGAGTAATAATGAACGTCCTCATAATTTTAAAAGGCAGGAGACAATGGAGTTTGCATTCAGTTTGTTGGGCAAGGTTTTGGTGGCTGGGGTGGCTTCTTGGAACTGCCAGAAGCTCCCCACACCTCTGTTGGTTGCCTTTGTAATGGAATAAAATGTTTTATCCCAACCCATCTCTATTAGAGCACATAATTTTTTCCCCTTTACAAGTTCCCACCTATGAATATTTTATTACTATTAACACTTAAAGAGATTAAAAGCAACGGCAGTGGCTCCACGAGCTGACCTTTAATCACATTATACATGATTTGGGAGGTGGTTAAACCCAGAAAGAGCTCGAGCCACTACAGTTTGAAGCATCTCTGTTCCGTGGAGCACATTGCACAAAGGGAAAGTGCAATCAGCTGCACTGCCTGAAGAACACCCAGATTTGCTGTGCCTGACTTGTAAATCTCCAGTGTGACTCACCCAGAGCTTGTCTGGATATTCCACTTAAAATACATTCCAACCCCCAAGACACGATACACTCGTCTGCATGGCACACATGAGCCACGTCTGGGTGAGAAGAGGCTCCAGCAGTGATGCCAGGGCAAGGCTCCTGCAGATTAATTCACTGGTTGGCAGCAATTGTTCCCTTTCCCAGGCTCCTTGGGGACCTCCAGCAGCATTTCCTGGAAGGGAACAGCCTTGGGGTTTAGTTTGGACAGTAAATATGGGTGTTGTGTCCAGCCCCTGCTGGCAGNATTGATGCTATGATTCTATATATTCTTTTTAGTATGTGTATGAAACAGTCAGGAGAAGGGGAGTCTGAAACCTCATTGCTCTGCACAACTCCNGAACAGAGAGAGCAACAGGGCAGGGAATTCCAGCCTGGTTTGCTTTTTTATTAGTAAATACCTTATGCTTCTCTGTTGCTTATTATTGTGTACAATCATCATTATCATTATTAGAATAGAATAGAATAGAATNGAATTTTCAGTGACATCACGATCAGGCCTTGGAAAAAGTGTCCCAGGGAGGTGGAGGAGTCTCTAGAAGTGTCCCAGAGGGGTCTGGATGTGGCCCTTGGGGACATGGATTATGGGGGATTCTGGTGGTGCTGGTGATGGTGGGACTGGATGAGCTTGAAGGTCCCTTCCAACCTTGATGACTCTGTGATTCTCTGATAACATATTGTATATATTATTAAAAATAATATCATCTCCAGAGCCTAAAGACTTGAGGTGATGCTGTGACTGATCCCCCAGGGTTCCAGCAGTGGAGAGTCCCTGCCTGGAAGCTGGACAGGCTACTTAGGGGGTGGATAATCCATGTGGTTGGAGAGGGAGGATGTTCCATGTGATGGCAACCAGCAGGTCATTTCACAACCATTCTGCTTGGAGATGTGAGAGAGTGTGAAGAGAGGGAGAGGAAAGGTGGGTTATAAAGTCAGATGGGGAGAAAAGGAAAGGGAGATGGCATTTTGGGAGAGGTGATGGGCTGGGTAAAAGAGGAGAGAGCAAGGTGAGGAAATAGTAGGGGGGGTGAGGAGAACGGGAAGTGAAGGGTGGGAGCAAACCTTGAGCATGGCCCAAAGACCACAATACTACAGCCATTTCACAGGGCGTGGTTTCACACCCCACCTTTAGCCGTGAGCAAATATTTATTTCCATTTAGACCTTTCAAGAGTCAAGCAATTCTGCTTGAGACACCTGGATAACTTACCTTTGGAGGGGCTGGTTTGCCTCTGTTCATGCTACAGGGAATCTGAATAACCTGCTTAGACTCTGTGTCTGAATTTTTAGTGGCTGATCTTAGGTGACATGAACCAAAAGATGTGGCCAAGATGTACATTTTTCCTGTTTCTGCTGCAGCTCTTTTATTATCTTCATTAGCACTGAAAGGTTAATGGTAAAGGCAAACCAAAGGCTCAACATTTCTCTTTTTTTAATGCATTTTTTACTGAAAAAGATCTGTGTAAGCAACCAAAAATTCAGTTTTCTCCCAAGGAGTAGTAAGTGGGAGGTATTTTCAGGTATTTTTCAGTAGGACAGGGAGGTACCATCACTATTAGCCTTTTTTTGCATCATCTGACACATTACTCGTTCTTTTCCAACATATCTGCTTTTGAAGATGTTTTTCATTGCTGTTTTTGAGACAGATTTAACAACAAAAGGCCTCTAAAATTGGAAACTGAGTGAGATACTTTGGTATTACTCGATCAGAGCCCAACCTGACACTGAAGACAGGCCTTGTTTCAGAACTTCCACTGAATGAACATGATCACAGCACAAAACAAAGGGAAATGTCAGCTCCTCTCGTTGTATGTTCATCCTTCAAGTCTCACGAGGTACCTGAGGAATTAGGCTCAGCTTTGAGATGTTTGATCTGCTCTGCTCAGTGATGAGTTATTTTTATAATGAATCAAGGCAAGTAATAAATAGAACAGTTTTTATTAGATCATTATTCTCTTAAATAGTCGAAATAGTGGTTTCTAGATAAGTTCAGGCGTGTTTCTACCTATATTTTTCATGTGAAATCCTCAGTCTTGTAAATATTCTTTATGTGATTTTTATTGAAATCTGGAATTTCGTGCTGCAAGAAGACAAATAACCAGTTGAGATTCCCCCTTTGTGGCACACAGAAGCAATGAGTTCATGGAAATCGATACATATGCATTATTAACAGCTGAAAATATTGGATAAGCATTTTTAAGGCTCTTTTCTGTGGCAAATCTCCTCTTTTGGGTTTCTACCAACTTTTTAAAAATAGGGTGGCTCATGTTATCTCAAGGCAACTCACATTTCTCCTATCAAAATTCAGAATATATTCATGAATCAGGCCCTGAAAAGGAAACTAGAAGTTTCTTAAGAGCTCCATCCAAAGGTCTTTGGGTTGGTAAGGACATTTCCACTGATTACAGAGCTTTTCACCCTGCATTAATTGCACACAGACATCCTACCTGCAGCGTGGAGATTTAGGTGGCAGAGCATATATAAGATTATCCACTCTGTCCTGGAGATGTAATTTATTCCCCTTTGCCCAATGCACTTTTAACAGCCCTAAGTAAAAAGCTTTCAAACCTTTTCAGGACAACATCCCTCCACCACTTTGTTGCCAGGATATTCCTGATTTTCAGCTTATCCTCACAATTGCTTAATTTCACAGTGCAGTGTGGAAGACTTAAATGCTCCCTTGCAATTACCCTCATCCATAATTTGGTAGAACACCCAAGCTGAGCTTCTCAAAAGCAGTAAAATACAGAAGTGGAACCTCTCCTGGTGTTTAGTCAACCCAACCCATTGCCTTAAAATAAATGTATTTTTACTGGGATCTGAAAGGATCAAATAAATCTTCAGAGTCTCCGTAGGATCTTTGTAATGGGAAATGCAAATTAAGCTGTTGTGCTTCGCCATCTGGAGCAAAGAAACAGCAAATAGACCTGCCTTTAATCAGGTAATAATCCCCCAAATTTATTTTGCTCCCACCTTTGGTCCTTTAGGTACCCTGAGTGTTTCTTTATTAACCCAGCACTGTGTAATGTAAACCAGAATTGTCAGCAAAATAATTGGCATTTCCTGGCACTGCTACACTATAAATTAAGGATACTTTAAGAAGTTTCCTGCCTAAACCTGCAGTTCTCAGGTTTGCTGCCAAAGGTAGGAGGTTTTTAATAATTTTTCAGATTCATGTTCTCTGCAATAGATTTTTACAGTTTGAAATTGTGAAGTTCTTCAGGATAAGTAAAGCTGAGAACTTGAGCCTTACTACAACTTAAATCTTCATTAAAATGCCAAACCCATGAAGTCTGTCTCCTTTTTTCATAGATATGAATATTCTCTCTCCTGCAAACACTCATATTATGTTTTTCCTCCCGATCTTGTTCAAACTATATTTTATTTGCTTGTGTTCTGGTGGATAGAAATACATTAAGACACATTCACACTCACTCCACAGCAGTGAGTGCCATTTATCTCTGCTGATTCTGCTGCTAAAAGGATTTCCTACACTCCCAACCACCACACACTGTTTAATATGGGAATGTTTGTTGCTCCTAGTTAGGGAATGACAATGCATTTGCAATGGATTTCAACCCATGACTCTCTGAGCTTTGTATCTTGAGTCTGAGGGGACTTGACAAGCTTCTCTAGAATTGCTGCTTGATTTTCTGCCTGGAAAAGAGAAAAAAAAAGAGATTTTTTTTTGCCCCATACATATTTCACAGACCGAGTGTGAACGATGAGTAAGTTGACTAAAAATTATGAGCAATGTAAAAAAACCGCTCGATTCTAGAACCCAGAGAAATAAATTCAGTTCCTCCTGCTGCTAATGCAAATTTCCTCCATGTAAGACATGTTATATCAGAGCTCCTCAGAGTGTTTCATGAGTTCTGAACACATTAATGAGCCCAACTCACCCCTGCTGCTCGAAAACTCCAGTGAACCCAGCTCAGGCACCCCCTCGGTGAACTCTGCTCACTCCAGCTATTCAAATATTGTATTTTAAGCTCATTCCAGCTGCTGCAAATTGAAATCACCTCTTGTGCCAGGCACAGATAGTCCTTTAAAATGTATTCTTAGCCGTTCACACGCAGGGATCACTGCGTGGGAATGCAGACTCCTTGTTAGGATTCCCAGCTTTGAAGCTGAGGATGGAGCCAGTTTGCTTTGAGATCACACTCTGCTGGGTCCTGCACGGATATAATCATTGAATTCTAGAAGGGGTGGGACCAGCTTCCTTTCTTGGGATGGGCAAGGCAGAAGAGTAAAACTAAATGAGATATGCATTATTTTTTTATCTTTGGGATGCAGAGGGATGAAATGCAACTCCCATAAATGTAAGCAGGTCTTGAATTCTTGTAATAGTAAAATAATGCAATAACACAACTTATCTCATTGTCCTAAAGATGGGCTATTAAGCTGCTTTATTTTCCTTTCTTGGGTATGTGTGTGCATAGAAATGGAAGTTCCTGTGGTGTTTTTCAAAGGGAAGAGCTCCAACTCCTTCCAACAATCCCTCTCCACCCAAAATAAGCTGTGTTTTTTGAGAGCTGAGTGTAGGCTATTGCTGAAATGAATAGCACATAATGAGTGCTGCATTTGCCTACTCACCATCGCCTGAGAGCCACTATCTAATTCATTACTGGAAAGCAGTGGAAGGCATCTCGGGCAGGAAAGACACTGCATGAAATGAAATTCTATCATTCCCATTTAACAGCGTCTCGAACGTAAAACCATTTCCATGTAGTTTGAAAAGTAATTGAAGATATCCCAAGACAGATCACTCGGAGCTAAAATTTCAGAGGAGGTTTTCCTTTGCTTCTCGAATTTGCATTTGGTGATTGGACAGTTATTGCCTTAAAGGATGTATCAATGAAATTACAGGGGATGGGCTATTGAATTGCTGTCGAAAGTAACAAAGCTCCACGAAAATGTGTGTAATGGATGCAATGGATCTGAGCTTTGATCCAACCAGCTGACTCAACACTATGAGGGATTTTAGCCAAAATTTGAGGCTTACTCAACAGATTCCCAGCGTGCTCGTGCACCTCTGCACTTGTGAACTGTCAAAAGTTCGAGAGATGCTTCAGCCTTGCAATAAAGACAAAAAGCTCCCCAGAGGGCTGTGCAGCCCTTCAGAAGGACCTCAGGGAGTTGGAGAGGTGGCAGAGAAGGACTGCCTGAAGTTCAAGAAAGGCAAATATAGAAAGAATAACCCCGGGCACCAGTACAGGCTGAGGGCTGACCTGCTGGAAAGCAGCTCTGAGGAGAAGGACATGGGGGTCCTGGTGGGCAACAACATGGTCTGTTAGCCAGCAGTGTGTCCTGGGGGCCACTGGGATGCTGGGGGGCATCAGGGAGGGCATTTCCAGCAGGGCAGGGAGGGGCTCCTGCCCCTGTGCCCAGCCCTGGCAGGCACATCTGCAGGGCTGGGTCCAGCTGTGGCCCCTCAGCACAGCAGGGACATGGAGCTCCTGCAGCGGGGCCAGGGCAAGGGGACAAAGATGCCCAAGGGATGGAGCATCTCTGGGAGCAGCAAAGGCTGAGGGAGCTGGGGCTGTTCAGCCTCCAGAGGGGACACTGAGAGGGGCCCTGCCCATGTCCATCAGTGCCTCAGGGAGGGGGCAGAGCAGGGACCAGGCTCTGCTCGGGGGGCACAGCCCTGGCACAAGAGGGACGGGCAGGAACTGATGCCCAGCGAGTCCCACCTGGGCAGGAGGGAGAACTTCTTGGCTGGGCAGTGCCCCAGCCCTGAGCAGAGCCCAGAGAGGGGCTGGAGTCTCCTCCCTGGGTATATTTCAGACCCCTCTGGACACAATCCTGTGCCATGTGCTGTGGGATGGCCCTGCTGGATCAGGGAGGTGGCACCAGGTGACCCCATTGTGGTCCCTTCTAGCCTGACCCATCCTGTGACTCTGTGAAAACAAAGCTAATGACCTCCTTAATTAGTGCCAGCAGAAAGCAACAACCACTGGAGAAGAAGTTGCAGGATGTGCCCACGTCCTTCCATCAGAAAAATGACAAGGATTTCAGGCACCCTCTTGCCCAAGAATTTTTCCTTACAAGACAAGGGCCATGGGCACTCCATGCTTTGATTCCCACCTGGAATTTGATGAGAATCAAATCAATCCTCACCCTCTGCTCCTGCACTGCCTGGTTGGCACCGCTGTTGTTTTCAGGGCAGAACCACCACGGGCACCTCAGGAAGTCAGGCAAGGAGACCTTTGTCCAAAAGTGCCCAATTTTCTTTGGCTGAGAAGTAAAAGAGGGATCTAAAGGCCACTCTTGCTGTGTTTTCACTCAGAGAATCACTTGAAATCCATGAATGTTGCAATAGAGTGCTAATAATTCAAGATCAGGTTCAATGCAGGACAGGACACCACAATTTTGTGGTGTTGCAGGACAGGGCAACTGCTCCTTCATCTGGTATAAAGGAAATAGCTTTTCTTTAAAAACTACATTAGAAAATGAGAGTTTGCAGCTTCTTTTTTACACCCTCAGCTGTCTGAAAGACCTCACAAACAGCACCAAAACTATAAAACAGCATTTTAAATAACCCTTTTTACTAGCTGGGTTTATGCCTCACGTAACAATTTACGTATCACACATCTCTTCTATACAATTCCATATATTGTTTGCACTTTATGCACATATCATTTAAGCCATGAAAAGCAGGATTTCTTGTTTTTTGTGCACCCAGGAAGGCAGCAACATCTCACACAGAGGTGCAAAGGCAGCAGAATCTCTGCTGCTCCCCTGGGGCTGTGAAAGGTTTGGGTTCTTCTCCTCAGAACAGCCCATGGATTCAAATCCCTGCAGAAATCACTCTGTGCTGGAAAAAAAACCCCAAAAATATGAACTTCAGCATGATAAGAGAGATGAAAAATCAGCCCTGTTTCTCCTCATGTGCCTTCTGAGGTGGCAATCCTTGTTTACCCAGGAGTTCCAAGAGGGAATACAACCACAGTCTGCCCTTAAAGGCAACTTCTGTCCTGAAATGAAACACGGAGTTTGCTTTCTTCTTGGTTTGTTTTGTTGTTTGCTCCTTTTGTTGTTTTGTTTTGTGGTTTGGGGGTTTTGTTTTTTTTTCTTTAAGGCAGCAAATCTGCCTCTGCTGTCAGTCTGTATTCAAAGCCACATCTGCTGAAGGCAGGAACAAAAAAGTTTGTTCTAATGCTTTATTTTCCCCCAAGTTCATCTGCTAGAACTCATTCTGTCAGACAGGATGGGATTCCTTCTTTATCTGCCATCAAAAAGCACATTTCTTAGAGGTGTTCAAACTTTCTTAAAATATCCCATCTCAAGAAAGCAGAAGAGTTAGAAGAATTTCCTTAGTTTCCAGAACTTCATGGAGTGTGTATGTGCACATCCCAGTGATCAATAGAGAAAGGGAAAAGTGCAAAGCTGGAGAGAATAATATTATAAAGAGTCTAAACTTCATTGATAACAGTAGAAAATATTAAATTTCTCAATAAAATACCTGAAAAATGGGATGGAATTTTTTAATCCATCCCATTTGGAACCCTAATTCCATCCTATTGAGAATAGGATTCACACTTTTATCTCCTGAAGAAGGAAGATCAGAATTGCAGTAGTCCTGGTCATTTCTTTAAAGGATGGTAAACCAAACTCCCAAATTAATAACCTTCTCCTTATATATAATATTTAATACTTTCAGCTTGAAAGGAAATGC
Organism: Campylorhamphus procurvoides; assembly: GCA_013396655.1. Lineage (NCBI taxonomy): Eukaryota > Metazoa > Chordata > Aves > Passeriformes > Dendrocolaptidae > Campylorhamphus > Campylorhamphus procurvoides. The sequence goes on from WBMV01007375.1 coordinate 46,750, forward strand.
CATCCTAGTCTCCCATGTGATTACCATGAATTTCATCAGTAGTAAAGGTCATTTAATAATGTGTAATTAATATGCATCAATAATTAAAATCAAACCTGATTATTAGTCTATTAAACCCAGCCTTCCATCTTCAGGGCTCAAACTGATCTTTCCCTACTGTTTATTTCCAATAAACTGTAAGGGCTGTAGCAGAGGGAGGTGTTTTAGGGTGACATTATAAAGCATCATGGACACAAATTCCTGATGATTTTCCTCGTGCTGTGTTTTCCTTTGATGATCAATGCCAGGCAAGAAATTGCCACACAGGAACCTTTTCTTTTTAATAAGATAACACTCTTGTGCTACTTCTTCCTTCCTTCCCTCCTTTTTTCCTATCAAAACAGGGCAGGAATCTGGTGCTGGATGTTACTTTGCCAGCATGGCTTAGGGCATTAACCTCATCCAGCTTCAGGACATAACCTTAAACCTTTCTTTTACTCCTCAGTGCTCTAAAGGGTGTGGGAATACAGTTGTGAAGCATTATCTGCTTGTTTCATGAATTCCAAGGTTTCCTATTACTGGGAAATATAAGTGGGGTTTTTTGGGAATTTTTTTTAGAAGTCTGGTTTTCTGAAGTGAAAGCAGTGGCTTATTTGGTATAGAAAATATTCTCCAGGTTTTTGCACCAGATAGAAGCCAGTATTGGGATAAGATGATTACTAGAGAGTAAGGCACATGAAGAGGGGCTGAGGGAGCTGGGGGGGCTCAGCCTGGAGAAAAGGAGGCTCAGGGGGGACCTTCTGGCTCTGCAAGTCCCTGCTGGATCCAGGGCAGGGTTGGGATCTTCTCCCAGGGCACAGGGCCAGGAGCAGAGGGAACGGGCTCAGGCTGGGCCAGGGCAGGGCCAGGGGGGACATGGGGAGGAATTTGTGCCTGCAAAGGGTGGTCAGGCCTTGGCAGGGGCTGCCCAGGGAGGGTTGGAGTGCCCAGCCCTGGAGGTGCCCAAGGCAGGACTGGCCGTGGCACTCAGTGCTCTGGGCTGGGGGACAAGGTGGGCATCGGGCACAGGGTGGGCTCCCTGGGCTGGCAGGGCTTTTCCAACCCAAATAATATATAAATTCTGAGATAGAGGTGGACAAAGTTCACCTTCTCCAAGTCCCAAGATGATCCCACTCTTAGATAAAGCAGGAGAGGTGGCACCGGAGCCAGCCTGGCACCTCTGCAGCAGGGGCTGCTCCTGTCAGAGCCAAAGCACACTGGGAACTCACATCTCCAGTGCCAAACAACCCCTGGCAGGGACTGTTTTCACACCATTCTCAGCATGTGGCTTTGCCCAGTGCTGGTTTTCAGCACAGACCCAGCCAGAGAGAGATGCCACCACTCTAAATCCTGTCCCCCACCATCCCAGCAGCTCCTGGAGGTCACCCTGCCCAGCAACCTGCACCTTGTCCCAGAGCTGAAGTGGACAGACCCATCTCCTTGGGGTTGCTGCCCATTAAAGTCATATTTTGGTGGAAATTCTGTCCCATTCAGGGTTTTTTTGGGAGGAAAGAGAGCTGAGGTCTGCACACCTGTGGCTCAGGAGACCCCCTGTCACAGCCTTGGCACGGGTGGAGGGGTGGAAAGCTGGTGCTCAGGAGAACAATCCCACTGCATCTCCTCCAAGCCACATCATCAGAGATTAGAGGGTTTTGGAGTTTTAATTGGAGTTAAGACTGGAGATTGGACCCAGCCTCCATTGCTCTGGCTGAGGGATGTTTAGGGCATTGGATTTTCACCAAATTCTTGTCTGACCAAGCCTTCTGTCCGAGTTACAACTGTCTGAAGAGGAAAAACAGAGCTAAATTTAAAAGATAATGCCAAAAAAAGAGTGACAGAGCCCAGCAGGTTTGACTGTATCACAGAAACCAGGCAGCCCTTCAGTGAGTTCATCTCAGTGCCAGCCCAGCACCACAGCACACACTCCATGGGGAATCCAGTCATTCCCCAGTTTCCTTCCTGCAGCCAAACTGGTTTGGGGGTTGATCTTTTGTCAGGAAGGTCTGACACACTGGAAAATCTGAACAGAGGATTTCCTCCTCCATTGATTAATTTCAATTGCTCCAGCAAGATACACACACAGACACAGAAATAAATACAAGTTTCACACTTCATAGGTGGCAAAATTGAGATATTGTAAGAGAAAAAGCTCCCAAAAGTGCAGGAGTGAAGTTCAATCCCTAAATAACATAAGAATATAATGGAATAGTGTCCTCCCCTCACATTGCCACTTGCACTCAAGTGTATTTATATATTATATATATATATATGTTTGTTTTTCATTTTGTCTGTTCCCCCAGGAGAAGCCCAAAAGAGAAACAGAGATGGCCAAATTGACAGAGTCGATGAGTGAGTACAAATAGGAAGTTCAACCACTTTCTTTTCCATCTGTCCCCCTCCCTCACATGATGCCACAGAGCCAGAGAGCAGTGCTGGCACCCAGGGATCTCATTCAGCCCTGTCCTCACTCTTAACTTCATCATAAATCATTCCTCTCCTAAAAAAAAACCCAAAAGAAAATAGGAATCCCCAGAACAAGGACTGCTATTTTCTTCATGCACTGCTTGAATCACCCGTGTTTGGATTTAAATCCAGCAAAGGAGCTACTACATGTCTGACTTCATAAGCCTGAGTTTTATTTAACTGGAATTTAACTACCTATGGGTTTAATGAGTGCCTAATTGACTTGATTCAGGTCAGTGCATGTGTTTCCTTCAGAAGGTCACAGAAATGCAGTGCAATTATTCAGGATTGTTGCCTGGGCCAGGTTCATCCAAGGGGAATCAGGCCCAGAGAAATATCTGGAAAGCTTTTCCTTGATTTCACTGGTTTGTAAGAGTTGGGTGTTGTCTTAAATATGTGATCAATGTGAGGTAGTTGGTGCTTTTGCCATAATATGGGATGTGGGTAAGGAGTGGTGCTTATAAACACTTGTAGCTGAGAGACTCACACCAGATAATCTATTTGTGGGTGAAACTGGGAGACAATTTTTGGTGAAATCCTGGCAAACCACCTTCTTTTCCATAACTTACCAAGCTCCACAGCCTTTGCAAGCTGAAAAGAATTGACTTCAAAAGGGAGAAATCTTTTACTCTGCTTCACCAGACACTGTAGGAATGCAGAAACACAGATATTCATGACTCATTTATATTAGAAAGTTGTTTGCAGGTTTCTTTTTTTTCTATTTGTGTACAGACAGCCTGTTCCTAGGGCAGCACTTTTTCCTCTCCCAAATCCCCTCCTTCCATTCTTTTGAGCTCATTCCCTGTATCTCTTCACAAATGCCATTGCAGGGCTGAGACACCACTACCAGCTATAAAAAATAATATTTCAGTATCAGGAACAGCCTATCCCCCCCCAAAAAAGGTGCTGTAGACCTGGGAGGCACAACAGAAGGAGCAGAACATCACAGAGTCATGGAATGGTTTGGCTTGGAAGGGACTTAGAGATCATCCATCCCCCTGAGGCCAGAGAAGCTGTGGCTGCCCCATCCCTGGAAGTGCCCAAGGCCAGGTTGGAGCACCCTGGGACAGGGGAAGGTGTCCCTGGACAATGACAGCAAATCCCCAGTTGTCTAATTATGGGTGATGGATGGAACAAAGGAAGGACCTGATTTGGAAGCACATAAATACCTGCTCCCCTGTGCATCAAGAACTTGCTGGGCTTTTCCCAACCTTTCTGAAGCAAGGGGAAGGAATTTTGCCAAAGGGTGTCAGGGGAAAGCAGGCAGAGTCTCTGAATGATCTGAAGAGCCAGAGGAGTGGCCTCCTCAACACTTTAAATTTTGATTTTAAAGCTGATTTTGAATAGGAGCCCCAAAAATGCACCTTCCCTTCCTTTAGGGTGCCTGCTTGTCTTGCCAATTGCTTTTCTCTGACTTCTTTAAGAGAGAATGCAGCTTTGGATGAGGATTTACTGCTGCTTTGGAGGAGGATTTGGTCCTGCTTTGTGCAAGCCTTTTATGAAATTTTCAGATGATTTTAAAATATTTTTCATAAATCATAAGCAGCGTTGCAAGGTGGAAAGGCAGTTCTCAGTGAGTGTAGCACAGTGCTCATTTTAAAGGTAATCCAGACCAAAATGAGATAAATAGAATGGGAGAGCAACAAGCTGGGATAAAGTGGGCACGTGGCTTGAACTGCAGGGCCTTTTTCTTGGGACTGAGGAGATAAAGAAGGGCATTCAAGGCCTTAGAGGGTTTCAAAGCCCTCAAGAAATTGCTCGGTGGTGGTACCAATATAAGAGAATTATTCTTTGTCTCTCTGTTTCACCCAAGGGCTGTGCTTCTCTCTTTCCTCTGCTCACATCCCTGCACAGCTCCAGAAAAAATAATCAATGCCCTTCCCTCCACTGCTCTGTGTGTTTCTCTCCATCAAAATGCTCTGCTTCTCCTCCATAAAGATTTTCTGGATGTTTCTGCAGCAAGAAACTCCACCCTCCCATACCTGAGATTCATATCACACCAAGAGTGAGACTGAGAGAAGAGGTTGTTCAAAGTCTGTCATTTTTTTGCCAGCAGGGATGAGAATCTGTATTTTTGTCACATTTTGCATTCGTGTTCTCAGAGGGTCTGTCACGGTGTAGGGAAAATCGGTGAGGAAAAAGGTGTTTTCTTATTTTCTGTCCTGTTTCTTCAGGGCCTTTATGATGATGGAAAGAGGCATCAGTTGTGATACAGCCCTTTCCTTGAGAGATCTTTTTTCCTTGAAAGGTAACAAATAAAAAGTGAGAGGGAAAATCATTTTTATGGGACAGTTAAAGTGCAAACCAGCAAGGAAAGTTGTGCTTAATTTTTTAAGATAGTCTCTTAGAGCTGATCCAGAAGCAGAAATGAATACCAGACAAGACCACTCTTTGCCCCAAGTTAATATTTTACAACACTTACACAAAATTAATAGAAAGCCACCATAATTCCACTGAGCCCTGAGGAACTGCCCAAGAATTCCTTTATGAAACGTTAAAATCCATATGCATTTTGAAATTCCTTTATAGCCTGAGTTAGGCAATTTGCCTCTTATAATCTCAGAATACTCCAAAGCTGAGGAACCAAATCATTTTCCCTATGGCTTTTGTTTCCTTCTCTCCCTCTTGTTCCCTTCTCTCCCTGTTGTTCTCGTGCTTCCCATGCCCTGGTGATGATTTTTAACCCAAATGAGGCCTCTCAAACAGAGCTAGAAAGGTGAGAGAGCAAATATTAAGCAGAACAGGAAGGTATCAAATGTTCACCCCCATGTATTTGGCCAACAGGAAAAATAAGACATTCAGAGGAACATCCTCTACCATTTAGAATACCTTGTGGAATGAAAATCACTGCAAGACATTTAGGAAGTAGCCAAACATGATGATGCTTTGATAGGATCTCAGAAAGGTCATTTTGGGGCCCTCTGTGACTGAAAGGAATTTCCTCTCTGATTCCATGAGTTTCTCCTCCTGCTTTCCCTCTGTCTGTGGTGTGCAGAGTGTTCCTGAGCTGTCCTGAGTGAAAACCAGCTGTCCACAGCCCAAAATTGACACCTCTGGGATGTCTCGCTCCCCGTCAGGGACATCTGGCTGCTTCTTTTGCAACGTGACCACTGCAAAGTTCTCCCCAGGGCTTTGATATCTCTAAAAAACCCTCCCAGAGAAGTTCTCTTTGCTGAAGGCAGAGTGAGGGCGTGAGGGACTCTCTTCCCTGTCCCCCACACCGAGCTCTGGGGTCTCTGGGTCACCCCAGTTTGGACAAAGCCTTTAATGGGACGCAGGGGTCGAAGGTCCTGACCCCAAATCACACAAGAGGATGGATCTCATGTGCCCTGCCCTGGCTGCAGCACAATCAGTGTGGGCACACGAGCACAGGGAACTTGCTCCAGGCTGGAATTGGCAGTGGGCACAGCTGGCTGGCTCCCAGCATTTTTGGGCAGGGAAGTGACAGCCAATTAAGATGTTCCCAGGGCACATTGGGGACACTCGTGTCACCCATTCAGTCCCCACGACGCACCTGCAGGAGGAATAGCCAGAGGCAGGACAGTGGCTTTAAAAGAAGGATGTTCCCTCATTTGTTCCAAAAATCTGGACTCCAAATGTCTGTAAATTTATTCCCGAAGACAGTGAAGGAACAAATCCCGAGACCTCAGATGACTCCAGACCAAACCTGCTGAATTATGGATGCCACGAATTTTACTCCAGGGGGGGAAAAAGAATGTAAGCTGAGCTGAAAGAACCTCAGGAGCAGATAAAGCCCAGGAGAGAGCTGGTTTGTGAAAGAGTGCTTTTCCCTAAAGGTTTCTTTCTCCTGTCTCCACTCTCTGGGTCTGAAGGGTCCCTACTGCTCTCTCATCCTTGCAGGGAAGGTTTATAAAGAGAAATATGTTTCTGCTTTGAGTTCTTTGAAAGTCACAGCATTTTCAGATTTACATGTGCCAGCCTAGCCTGGGAATTTTGTTAACAGCTCTAATTATTTTGAATTAGTGTTTAATGTCAGGTAAGGAAAACATCCATTATGTTACAGTAAATACATATCCAGCATAGTCTCTCTTGCTATAGGACACTGTAGCATTTCCACTTCATCCTTTTTCTCTCAGTACTGCAACATTTATACTGCTTTTTGTTCATTATCCTGGGCTGATTCCACAGCAGGCTGAGAGGGGATTTTGCACCTACTCAGGTGAGACCCCTGAGAGCTGCAGAGCTGCCTCCAGCCCTGGGGCCAGCACAGCCAGGACATGGANCATCTATGATTCTGTTTATCATCACCCCAGGAGCATTAATGCTGCCTTGTGTGAACACAAGTTCTGCATGCACAGAATCAGGTCTTACCCTGAAGAACTGACCCTGAGGGCTGAGTTTCCATTTCTTTCCATTCTTCACTCTCAGAAATCACTTCTAAGCCCAAACATCCCGTTCAACATTTTACACCGACACCAAACACTCTCACCTTGTCACAAAGGGCAGATTCTCACAGTGTAAAGTTCAAGAGCAAAAACTCCAAAGCATTTGGAAAACTCTTTCAAGAAAGACCTTTCCACACACTTGGGGACATCAGAGTCATTTGGGTTCAAGACACCCAACTATCCTTTGTGTTTTGCCTTTTTTATGAGGCTGTGTCAAGGGCAGAATAGGCAGGTTGGGTTTTCCACAATATGTATTTTCTTTATATCATGTTCTGTTGTGAAAGTTATTTCTGGAGATGTGGTTTTGTAGGAAATATTAAGCCATAGAGATGTTTTATTAAGTGGTACATCTAATTATTGTTGATTCAGTACTGTGTATATAAGCTGATACAGTTTATTTCAAATTTAACTCCTTAAGTCTTTGGTCAAATTTTAATTGCAAATAACCAGGCTGTGCATTTCATTAGTAATAATAATAATATTAATAATAATATTATTAATATGGTTGTTATTTCAGCAGAAATGAGCTGGTGCATGCCATCAAAAAAAACAGAAAGGACATTGCTATTATTAAATATAAAACCAGTCAGTTCTCGATGGCAAAATTTGGGGTTTGAGAGGAGAATGAAACTCTGAAACAGCAGTTCATTATGCAAGAAATTAAGAAGTTTTATTGGTTTAGTTTCACTGGCAGGAGTTTAGAGGAGCTGTGAACTTAGAGATGCAATAATTAACAAAAGAAGCCTGTTTTAATCAAGAAGCTGCCTGACAGTATTTCCTCAGTATTTAATAAAATGTTTTTGCTTGACATTCTCAGAGCTTTAAGGATCTTATCTTTAACTTCTCTCTGCAAGTGTGAGGGACAGAGAAGGGTTTTTATTCCCCAAATGAACACCAGGACCTTCACATAATCATATGATTTTAGAAGCTTGGATTTTTGAAAAAACATATTAAATTTTGATAGCACTGCTAATATGACTTAGCTAAGCTAAAATCTCTGTGAAAATGAAACTCCAAATATCAGGGCTGAGATAACCAAGAGTTGAATTATGAATGATGTAAAAGTTCCTGGGTTTCTAGTTAGGAACAGTGATTATATATGGGCTTCATTGGAGTGCTTCTTATTACTTACATCTTTATATATATTTTCCCTTATTTTTATTAGGCCCCCATTGCCCATTTCTAAATCACCCGCCTCTAAAACAGAAGCTACAATTAATGTGGCACAATTTAAGAGCTCTCAGTGAATCTAAGTGGTCTGGACACAAAGCTATTGGATAAAAGCCCTTCACACTTCCCATGGCACTGTTCTCTACAGTTCTACTGCAATAACATCTTCTGAAGGGCAAAATTGTGTCTCTGGATGAGATCTGGTAGGAGATAAATTTAGGTATAAGATGGTCTTCAGGGGAAAATACATGCCCAGTGTTTTTGGAAATGATAAGGATTAGCTTAAGCACATGCAGAAATTTAATCTTGAAATCAAAAGTCACTTCAGGTTTTCAGCACCAGTTTTTGAGGACCTTGGTATAGGGCTGAGTTGTCAAAAATATCAGTTAAGTGCTTAAAGCCTTTTTTGAGACAACATTTTCTCGTCAACCACAAATGATATGCATATGTTCCATTCTGGGCCAGCCAGCCTTGCCACCTGAGCTGTCCATCCCTGGAAGTGTCCAAGGCCAGGCTGGATGGAGCTCTGACCAACCTGGGCTAGTGGAAGGTGTCCCTGCCCATGGAAGGTGTCCCTGCCCATGGCAGGGGTGGGAATGAATGATCTTTAAGGTCCCTTCCCACCCAAACCACAGATGAATTAAATGGCGGGCTTGGCTTCACAATTTTAATGTCCTTCTAATGCAAAGCTCTTCCTACACTTAAATCTTCCAAAGTCCTCAGCTGGAGAAGTGAGCAGTGCTCAAAGAAAAGACCAGACTGCACATGGAAAGAGCAGGAAGTTCGTATTCACTCATTATAAAGAAGGCATTAAAAATGTCTAATCAATTGTCTTCACAGAGAACAGATGAATTAAATGGCAAAAAAAAAAGCAGCACCAACGTTTGTGAAAGCTGTAGAGAACTGTGTGACCTGGACTGGCCTTATTGAGCCATCAAGCAAATAAGATTCCATAATGGATTGGAGTTCTAGGAAATAAGATAAAGTGATGAATAGCAAAGAATGATGGGGAATGGTTAAGGGAAAAAAACCCTCCAGCAAAAATAGGTATCTGAGGTGCAAAAGGACAGGCTGTTAAACAAGTAGAGCAATAAAATATTGGATTTTTAAACCCTTGGACTTTGAAAATTAGTTGCAGAAGTGCCCAGAATCAATGAATGGAAAACACTGTAGAACATGCTAAGATAAAGTATTTGATGTGAAAGAGAAATATCCCCCTTCATTGGAAAAGGGGCCCAGTTGCATTATCCAATACAAACAATGAGAGAAAGGTCTTAGCAGGGTGGGGTTGGACAGATGTCTTTTCAAAGCCTTATAATCGGGTATTAGATTAATCCCTAAACCCAGACCATATTCCCCCTGCATTTCTCACCTGCCTCCCCTGCTCCTCAAACATTTGGCAGGGGATAACAGGGACAATATTGACCAAATTAAAGGCAAGCAGTGCCTACAAGTGTGTGCACAGAACACACCGACCCTAAGTGTGTTAGTGCTGAATGACTGCCCATCCTCCCAGCTCAGCCTCTTCTAACTTTATTTACCACTGTCCCTTTTGCCATAAAACCCCCTAAACTGCGTGGAGGAGAAAACCAAAAAGACTCCAGGGAGAGTCATTGGCAGCACTAAGAGAATTGTTGAAATACAAACCAGCAAGAGGAGACCTGTAGGGTCTGTGCTCCTTTGAGTGAGGGCAGCAGTGTTTGCAGACACAGGGACAGCAGTGGTTGTGCAGTGGGGCTGTCCTGCATCCCATCAGCCCATCCCAGATTTCAGCATTGCTCCCTTTGCCCAGGAATGTCCCACAGGCATCTCTCCCTGCAGGAAGGGGAGGACACAGTTGGGTTCACCTGCTGATGGTCACTCCTAGCACTGCACTGCATGACATTCTGCCAGGGAATGAGAGATTGCTCCTTCTTCCAATTGTCATCCCTCCCATAAATAATCCCCTGTGTCCCTTCTTCAGATATTTACCATCTTGTAGAACCTCCCTCCAATCACCCTGTTAGACTTCATAACCCACAGCATCATCCAGGGCCTCCAGTCCTGGTGGATCTTTGCTGAATTCCTTCCACTCTGTCACCATCACACTTCATAAGTACATTTCTTAATCCCCAGAGCTGCAAGTAAAATAAAGGAAAGCAGAAAGGCTCATCCAAAATAAAATCCCGTGTTTCTTTAGGACAGGCCCAGGTAAATTCAGCCCAGCTGATGGAATAATACCATAGAGAGGTGATTTCTCTTTACCTTTCCTGACTTGTGGAAAGAGAGGATGGCAAAAGGCAGATAACAGAAAACCTCATCTCATGAAATGCTTTTCACAGCCTGGGAAACACAAAGGGCCACAGAGCAGCTGAAATGTTTAAAAGAATCCTGGCAGAGATGGGCTCTTGAGTTACAAACATGCAGTTGGGTAACCTGGACATTAAAACACAAGGAGTTAGAGGGAGATGAGGAGGGAGGTTAGAGGGAAGTGATCCACTAACCAGGGAAGAGTAGGAAAAAAGGTTCTTCTGTGGATAGTTTCATGGAAGAACCTCAGAACAGTCTGCTTGAGCATCCCTTTTGCCATCACCACCACCAGCCCCACATTTGGGGCATCACTCAGCACTTGCAACTTTCCCTGTTTTCCTACAATTTTCCAGCTGGGGACTCTTGTAATCCAGGGTCAGTTTGGGTCACCTTTATCCACCTGAGCAGTAGAAAGAGTTTTAAGCATGGCTGTGATCCTGAGAAATCCTATTAAACTCCTAAGAAATTCTTAAAGGCATCATGGCAATTAGGGAAATCCATCAGACACCTGAAACTGAGAAGAGTCCCTGACCACTGTTCCAGGGGCTTCCACTGAGCCCTGTCCTTTCCCAGCTGGGATCTTCCTCTCCAAGGCAGAGCAGGGACTGGGCAGAGTGGCCAAAGAGGCTGGAGACAGAATCCACAACACCTTTGGCTGGTATAAACATGGATTTTCCACCTCATGTCCACCATGTCAGCCAAATTTTAGTGCTGTGCAAGTGATAGGGCTCAGTCTTTGGGTGAATTTTCATTTTATTTATTTTATCTCTATCAGCAATAGTGTGGCAGCAGCAGCTGGGAAGGGACTGTCCCTCTGTGCTGGCACTGCTGAGGGACCTCAGATCCTGGGGTCAGGTTTGGGACCTCAGGACAAGAAGGACATGGAGGGGCTGGAGGGTGTGCAGGGAAGGGAATGGAGCTGGGGAAGGGGCTGGAGAACTCCTGAGGGATCTGGGGGGGCTCAGCCTGGAGAAAAGGAGGCTCAGGGGGGACCTTCTGGCTCTGCAAGTCCCTGCTGGATCCAGGACAGGGTTGGGATCTTCTCCCAGGGCACAGGGCCAGGAGCAGAGGGAACAGCCAGGAGATGTTCAGGGGGGACAGCAGGAGGAATTTGTGCCTGCAAAGGGTGGTCAGGCCTTGGCAGGGGCTGCCCAGGGAGGGTTGGAGTGCCCAGCCCTGGAGGTGCCCAAGGCAGGACTGGCCGTGGCACTCAGTGCTCTGGGCTGGGGGACAAGGTGGGCATCGGGCACAGGGTGGGCTCCCTGGGCTGGCAGGGCTTTTCCAGCCTCAGGGATTCTGTGACCAAGGAGGTCAGCTCTGCCTGACTCCAAATGTGTCTCCATGTCTTCACACAACTCACACCTTCCTCCTGGAACAACGTGAAGCTCCGTTCTACTCCAAGCAGAGTGAGACTGGCTGATGGAGAGACGATTGTGCTTCCAAATCCCGACACTTTCAATTACCATTTTCGTTCATTCAAAAGAACAAAATCACAGAGTAATTGTCATCATCTGACATATTTGTCATTGTCAGGCTGAGCCTGCAATCTCCACATCACAGGATTCCTCTGGTGCTCCCAGGAACCTCCACAATGAAGCCAAGTCACGTGGCACAGAACATTTGCTCACCTACCTGCAAATCAAAAAGCACAACAAACAGCGAGATTGCTTGTTCTTAAAAATGGCACATTTTTGTTGAGCTTGGAAAACCTGTACTTTCATTTGACAGCTTTGGGAGGCAGTTTAAACATCTTGTTCTGCTCTGTGTTTTAGCATTGTTTGAATAGTGATTTTAATGACAGGCAAAGAATAATTTCCTCTGAAACCTGCTGAAACATAGGACGGTGTATTGGCATATTTTCTCCTTTTTTTTAAATTTTAATAGAGCAGAACTATCTACAGGCCTCCTGCTAAGTTAGCTGGTTTCCTATGGCACGTTGCTCTTGCACGCAGCTGAGTGTCTTTTTGGAGATGACATTATTATTTAGGGCATTATTGCTATTTAAGGCACAAGCACCTCATGCTGCCGGACTAATTTGGGGGTGAATGCTGCCTATTTTTAGTATCCATTCAATCATATGTGCTGGGCTGTAATGCTGGAAAGTGAAATCATGAAAAGCACCACACAAAGGCCATTCAAGTGAGACAGAAAAACTCCTCCTGGTTTTCTGCCTCCCAATTTTTACGAGGTGCCCATGATGGTAACACGGGAAGGAAGGAGAGAAACTCCTGAACCCATTGAAATTATTCCTTTATGCCAAGAATGGGTGTGAAAAGTGTGGCCTCACTGACTCCTTAGCAGGTGTCATAGGAAAGAACCTGCTGGAAAACAGGGGGGGAACAGAGAAGTTGTGGATGTCCCATCCCTGGAAGTGTCCAAGGCCAGTTTGGAGCAGGTCATGCACAACAAGCTCTCCATGGAACATTTCACCCCTCCACGCTCCTCTTTTGGACACCCCAACCCTTCTCTTCTCCCTTCCAAATCCTCAACAAAGTTTCTTACAGATCTTTTACAGATCCACATCTTCCCACTCAACAGCAGAAGGCCTGGAAATGCTTCTGCAATTCTCTTGAAATTGGTCAGTAGATTAATCATATTTTTTAAGTTTTCATATTGATTGAGAGATAAAGAGACTNGTCATGCACAACAAGCTCTCCATGGAACATTTCACCCCTCCACGCTCCTCTTTTGGACACCCCAACCCTTCTCTTCTCCCTTCCAAATCCTCAACAAAGTTCCTTACAGATCTACATCTTCCCCCCCAACAGCAGAAGGCCTGGAAATGCTTCTGCAATTCTCTTGAAATTGGTCAGTAGATTAATCATATTTTTTAAGTTTTCATATTGATTGAGAGATAAAGAGACCCCATAGAGATAAAATCCAAGACCTGTCATTAAACTTCAGGAAGGGTTTGGCAATAACTCTTGCAATGCACTTCTCCTTTTTTCATGGTTGTAGCAACTAAATTTAATAATTAAAGAGCGAGAGGAGGCCAAAATGTAACCAAATCACACAAAAATGATAATGTACAAATGCAATGTGTATTTCTGAGTTCAGTGGTGCCATGAGCTGGTGGGTTTTAGTTTTAAGAAACTGTTTCCAAACTTCCTTAGGAGCAGAAGAGAGGTAAACTACCCAATATTTTTTATTATTATTTTTTTAAGAAATATAAAATATATCAAGAAGGCGGCTGGGGGAAAACTCATTTTTATCAAAACATTATAATTTTAAATGGAGTCTGCATCGTGTGTTACTATAGAAACTCCCATTTTGTGCCACGTTTGTGGGGAAAAAGTCAAAAGTTGCATTTTAATGAAGACACATCACACGTTGGCTCCCTGAGAAAAGCAAAATAAAAGAGAAGTTTCTTTCAGGAACTGAATAATTACCTCAAACGAGGTGAGCTAATTAAGGGCACGGGGAAGGGCTATTCAATGCTGAAGTGACAATATGTGAAGTTCATCTCTCCACCCCGGTCTGTGCCTTCCAGATTATGTATTAGATACTGCAGGAGGCTGATGGATGGAGAGCCTGGTTGCCATGGCAATATTTGCTGCTTTGCTGGTATTCCCTACTGAAAGTAAAGGATTTTTTTTGCCCTCCTCACTTAGACAAATTGGCTATATATAGCCCTGGATGGTGGGGAACTGAAACAGCAGGATCGGGGAGGGAGGGGAGGGGAAAGGAGGGGCATTGATGAGTCTGGAGGAATCACAATGGGATTGTATTGGTGAGGGGGGTGTGGAAAGAGGGGAAGAAGAAAGGGAGAGAGGAGGGAGAGAGAAGGAGGGAAAGAAAAGGAGAGAGAGACACAAAAAGGAAAAGAGAGGGAGAGAGAAAGAGAGAAAAAGAAAAAGAGAGAGAAAAAAGGAAAATATATTGAAAGAGGGGAAAAGAGAAAGGAAAGGAGAGAGAGACACAAAATAGAAAAGAGAGAGAAAAAGGAGAGAAAGAAAGAGAGAGAGANGAAAGAGAAAGAAAGAGAAAGAGAAAGAGAAAGAGAAAGAGAAAGGAAAGGAAGAAAGGAAGAAAGGAAGAAAGGAAGAAAGAAGAAAGGAAAGAAAGAAAGAAAGAAAGAAAGAAAGAAAGAAAGAAAGAAAGAAAGAAAGAAAGAAAGAAAGAAAGGAGTAGTGCTTATCTCTTACTTTTCTCGTGTCTCTTGCCCTCTCTGAGCAGAGCAGAACAGGCAGAGCAGCCACAGCTGCCGGGGGTTTTCTGTGCTCCAGATGTTTTACAGCTCCAGGAGGGGCTAAGAGCTAAAAACCTCTAAAATGAAAAAGCCCACCTTGCTGAGCACTGAAATTGTCCGTGTAAACCACAGTTTGAGCTCCAAACATGAGCTGCCTTCTCCTGTTCTGTTATTTCTTTGGAGGTTTGTTTTTGGTTTTACCTTTTAATCTTTGCTCACAGCATTTTTAGAGCAAGGTGTTGATCCCGTTTCCATCCTCCTCTTGGCACAGCAAAGCCAATGTGGCTCAGTCAGGTGTCAGGGGGTGCTGTCTCTGCTGTGGCTCAGTCTGGTGCTCGGAGGTGTGGGAAGAGTGTGACAATGTGCTTGCTTTTTAATATTAGCCCATCTCAGCCAGGCAGCTTTGGGTTGCTGCAGGGAAGGGGTGGGGGGGGGAAAAAAGGCTGCTTTGTTTCTTCCTCTTCTCCACTCCTTTCCCTTTTATGCACAGAAATTTATAGTATTTGCCTCGAGGCTTAAAAAGACATTATTCCAATAAGACTGACCAGGTAACTCTGCCTGCCCTTGGTGCTAATTCACTGCCCACCTCTCTGTCTTCCTCTTTTTTGTGCCAATCATCCCTTACACTTTTAATTTCACAAAATATTAGCAGCTTTACACTGTTTCAGTCCATGTATGTCACTCAGAGTGTTGCAGCAGTTTCAGTGGCGGGATTCCATAAAAAAGAAATACAAGTTCACTGCTAAAACACTTCAGCAAGCAGTGAAGAAGAGAGGGAAAACCAGGGGAATGATGAAATGCTCTGGAGACTGAACTGACAGAGCCCTCTGTTCACACCAAAATCTAGATCCGGGAATGAAGACAAGAGGGGTTTTTTGGGAGAGAGGAGAATAAGAAATCCTTTCTTAGACATATTAACATTGGATGGAACTTAAGAAAATTATACTAGAAATTAGGTAATTCCTTACAGTTCAATAAAAACAGGGAGAAGTTGGGAGGGAGGAAGAGAATGGTGAGACTCTTAAGAGCCAGTTTTCACCTCTATAACCTCCTAAAATCCACACCTCTTTGAAAGGGCAGGTGCAAGAAGACCAGTCCTCAAACCACTCACTGCTCCAAACCACCAAGCTGAGGGATGAGGGACAATGAGCAGGAGTCAAAGATTGAGGGAAATTGTGGCTGCCCCTGGATCCCTGGAAGTATCCAAGGCCAGGTTGGACGGGGCTTGGAGCACCCTAGGCTGGTGGAAGGTGTTCCTGCCCATGGCAGGGGTGGAAATGAATGATCTTTGAGGTCCCTTCCAACTCAAACCATCCTGTGATTCCATGATCATTTGGAATCAGGAATAAGGCTGGTGGGAATGGGACTAAGTGGGCAATGGCACCAGGGATGGAAGTAACCAGAGGAGGCCTTTGGGTTTTTTGTTGTTTGGGGTGTCTTGGTTTGGTTTGGTTTGATTTTTGACAGGAATGCTGATTCTTTAACAATAACTCATACAAAATAAATGAAAACTGCATGAAAGAAGGATGTAGGGTCGTCAGAAAGGAATACAAGAAAATTAAAGGAGCTCAGAAATGGCTGAGATCCAAGGAGAAAGAGCAAGGGACCCGAGAGGCAGAAAGAGAAGAGTACAGAAACTTCATTGCAGAGCCACAAAAACACTGGAGGGATCGATGAGCCCTTTTAGCAGAACAAACAAATGAAGGGGACTTAGCAAATGAACAGGAGCACTTGCAGGGAGCAGCTCCAGACAATGCTCTGGAGGTGGGACACAAGAACACAGACAATCCATGTCCCTCTGGAAATGCTGGGCCACAGTGTGTCTCTCCATGGTCAACACCACCACCATTTCACTGTCTGACCATCCTCAGGTAGCTGAGGCTTGGGGGTTTTGTCCCTCAATAGGGACAAAACCATGTCCCACAAACCCACATCCCACAAACCCACACCCTCCCATCCCTGACCTTTGGCTGAGGAGCCAGTGGGACATTGTGCTTCTATCAATGCCAGCTGTATATACACCTACATAAATAAAATTTGCTTTGCTTAGGCATAAACAGGGAGGATTTTAAGTTTCCACAGGGGGTTGTGGGTCACCCTGCCAAGGCTTTCAATGGAAAACATCCAAAAATTGACCACATCTGAGATGTGGATGGAGAATCAGGCAATCCCAAGGTGGCAAGAGAACAACAGATGTGGTGGTTCAGCTTTTGTGTCCCACCAGCAGTGGGGGAGCTCTTAGTGAAGTGTCTGTTATTGATTCACACTGCTTCGAATCCATTTAGAGTGCCTGGGTTGGAAGCATTATAATTTACAGTCTGTCATACAAATTGCTCTTGGCCCGTGAAATATTAATCTATTAGCTAGGCACGCCATGCCTGCACACTGAACACATGGACCCAAAATCCTTGGGGATTTGGCTTTTTAAAACAACAGATTATTGCCCATGTTCACTAACTACTTCTCCAAACAGCTCAGTCATTTCAAGCTTTAATAACCTACTCAATTCTCTTCCTACATCACTAGAGGTAATATCTGATGTAGCAGGAATTAAAGACCTGGCTCTTTTTTTTTATATATATATATATAAAATACAGTAATTTCCATATGGACAAAGTTTTTCTTAAATATCTGAAATGAATATATACATACAAATATATGCCCAGATTTGTATATAAGTGTATGTGTGTCTTGCACAACCTTTGATTAAATTGGAGGAGGTGATGATGGACTCACTGCAGGGTGAGAAGTTGATTTGGCTTTAAACCTTACCCTGCCAGCAGCACAAAATAGAGGAGGCACCAGGATGGTCAGAGGATGGAGCAGCTCTGCTGGGAGGGAAGGCTGGGGCAGCTGGGATTGTCCAGCCTGGAGAGGAGAAACTTTGGGGGGACCTCACTGTGGCCTTGCAGGAGCTGAAGGAGCTCCAAGAAAGATGGAGAGAGACAATTTCCAAGGGATGGAGGGACAGGACAAGGGGAATGGCTTCAAAGTGCCAGAGGGCAGGGATGGATGGGATATTGGGAAGGAATTGTTGGCTGGGAGGATGGGCAGGCCCTGGCCCAGGTTGGGCAGAGAAGCTGTGGCTGCCCCTGGATCCCTGGAAGTGTCCAAGGCCAGGTTGGACAGGGTTCGGAGCACCCTGTGCTGGTGGGAGGTGTCCCAGGGAGGTGCTGGAGCAATATTCCCACTGCCTTGAAGCATGGATGGATTTGGGGGAATTCTGCCTTTGTGTGTGGTATGAAACAGGGGCAGAAATTGGCAACCAGGGAGGAAGGAAGGAGTAAAGATCATTTATCTACCTCAGCATGGCAGGTACCTGCAACTCCTGCAGGGATGGAGGGGCTCTCTGAGCCCTCTGCACCTCCTGTGGTGGCACATGTTCACCACACTACAGTTACATCGAGAGAAAATCAGCTTCTCTTCTGTTATTTCTGGCAACGTTTCTGGACTATTTCTGCCCACTAGTCCTATAAAAATAAAGAAAATAATCTTCATAAACTCAAATAGATCCACGTGGCAGGAGCGTGTTGTTAAAATGCCTGTCGGAGAGGGAACATCAAAGGCAGGTGAGCTGGCAACGTATTTGCCTTTGAAAAGTCATCAGAGAGAATCCCTGGGAACGTGTTCTCCCGGATGCAGCGGAGAAACACTTGCATTTGTCATCTCTGCCTGCCTACAAGGCAGGGAATGCATCACTCCATCCTCACCCCAAGGTGAGCAGCATCACTTACAACCCCGTGCGACAACAAGCACGTGAGAAACATCAAGGGCAGGAGAAAGGATGTGATTTCTCAAGCATTTCATACCCCCTTCCGAAAAACCTGACAGCAGCAAACCAGTTTGCTGGTTTAGAGGGGAAAACAGGCTGAGGTTTCCTCACAGCAGCTCAAGGGGCTTTGAGAAGAGCTGAGGTCCTGCCCTCTGCATGGGTTGTCCCAAGGGTGGTGCATCATTAGAAGAACGAGGTCTCAGTGCTGCTAATTATCCCAGAATTCCTGGGAAAAGCCAGCAACTATTCAAATATCACACTTTGTGCCGTGTCTCTGTCTAAGGATCCAGCCTGTTGGTGTGTTCTTCTCTCAGATTTGAGTTAATGCAGCAGAATTGAAGAATTTCATCTTGAAATGAGCTTGAAATATGGTCCCCTGATGGACTGAGCTGTGTTTCCATGTCTCTTTAACAAGGCCAATAGATCTGCTGTCACTCCAGGCACACATAAATATATATATATATAGGTACATTACATACACACATGCAAATATACAGGTATTCAAAGCAAAAGAAATCCTTTCTTCCCCATACCATCGATTCATACTAATGAAAGTCCATATTTTCAGTAGTGCCCCCCTCTCCCCAATTTAAATAGATGAGAGTCCTGTAGCATCATCTTGAGAATAAAATGACAAAGTTATCATAATATTATTTTACTGCATCAGTCATTTCAGCTGTAGAAGACTGATGGGGTAACTCCTTGTTTTTTCTTCCCCTAATCATTACTTCACATTTTATATCCACCTCAGTAAATCCATCCCAAGAGCAGAAATGTGTGACATGAAGATTATTATTTGCTATAAGCTTTATTATATAAGCAATGCAGTTCAGAAAATGATAGAAAGCTCTGCAGATACGTTGGCAAAACCCTAATGAGGTGTCATTTTAAGATATATTCCAACTAATTTTGATGGAAGGCAAGGCAGAAAAGTTATCACGCAGATTTTTTAAAGAGATAAATATTATGAAGACTGTAAAAACATGACAGGTAGAAATTGTTACTCTGTGGAGGGTGCAATTATTTATTCCAGCTTGATATTACAAATAAAATGTTCCATGAAAAAAAAAAAAAACACCTCCAAAATATCATTTGAAAGTCTTTTCCTATAAATAGCTCATGGAATCATTCTTTGCCATTACCTGAATGCTCTGGGAACAGAAGGGCACTGAGCAGGAGCTGAACAGTTAAAAGGACAAGTTGATACAAATATTTTTATCTCCAATGAGCATCAAGGCTGAATCTTATGAAAACCAAGTCCCATTTGTGGGACACATGTACAGACAGGTACATAACACACACATACAGAGATTTGCACAGAATTCCAGAATTATTTATGTTTGGAAAAGCCCTGCCAGCCCCTGGAGCCCACCCTGTGCCCGATGCCCACCTTGTCACTGAGTGCCACGGCCAGTCCTGCCTTGGGCACCTCCAGGGCTGGGCACTCCAACCCTCCCTGGGCAGCCCCTGCCAAGGCCTCACCACCCTTTGCAGGCACAAATTCCTCCCCATGTCCCCCCTGGCCCTGCCCTGGCCCAGCCTCAGCCCGTTCCCTCTGCTCCTGGCCCTGTTCCCCCACCTATGCGAACATTTTCTAAATATTCATGTTCCTGATGTATCTCTGAGGTTGCTGGAGACGTGGCATTACTAACATTCATAATGTATTAGCTGAAATTCATTTCATGCATATTTCAGCAAAGTTGTATAGGCAGCACTTCAAGTCGCTGCTGTCTGGGAGATTTTCAACTTCTGTTCCGACTTAGTGCTTATGCAAATTCAAATGCAGGGGATAAAGCCAGGAGCAGTCGAGAAGGACGCCTTACAAGCTCCCTCTGACATGTTTCCCAGCAGAGCTCATTCTGTCAATGCCATGTGGAGACCAAGAGCAGCCCTGGGAGAAGGACCTGGGGGTGCTGCTGGGGGAGAGGCTGGACATGACCCAGCCCAGAGCCCCCTGTGTCCTGGGCTGGTCCCACAGGGTGAGCAGCAGGTTGGGCAGGGGGGGATTGTGCCTCTCTGCCCCCCAAGGTGAGACCCCTGAGAGCTGCAGAGCTGCCTCCAGCCCTGGGGCCAGCACAGCAAGGACATGGAGCTGCTGGAGAGAGGCCAGAGGAGGCACCAGGATGGGCAGAGGATGGAGCAGCTCTGCTGGGAGGGAAGGCTGGCACAGCTGGGATTGTCCAGCCTGGAGAGGAGAAGCTTTGGGGGGACCTCATTGTGACCTTGCAAGACCTGAAGGAGCTCCAAGAGAGATGGAGAGAGACAATTTCCAAGGGATGGAGGGACAGGACAAGGGGAATGGCTTCAAAGTGCCAGAGGGCAGGGATAGATGGGATATTGGGAAGGAATTGTTGGCTGGGAGGGTGGGCAGGCCCTGGCACAGGTTGGGCAGAGAAGCTGTGGCTGCCCCTGGATCCCTGGGAGTGTCCAAGGCCAGGCTGGATGGAGCTCTGATTAGACTGGTCCAGTGGAAGGTGCCCCTGCCCATGTTTGGGGTTGGATCTGAATGATCTTTAATGTCCCTTCCAACCCAAACCATCCTATAATTCCATGATGCCCCTCCTGGTCCTGCAGGTCCCGGTTCCCTCAAGCACACGTTACAGAACAGTGGATTATTCCCTCTCCACTTCTCTCTCCCTTCCCAGCTGCTCTACCAGCTCCATTTCAGCATTTAGGGGCTGTCAGGATCTCCCAGCAGTGCCAACAAGCCCGACACAAGCAGCACAGACAGCTGGAGCTGTGAGAAGCACTGAGAGGCTCTGTCTCCTCTCGCCTCGTAGGAAGGTCTGTGCACATATGTCTGGCTCAGCCTCAAAATCCCACCACGAGACTTCCCAGAGACAAACAAGGTGAAGAAGTGCCTTCCTTCCCAGCACGCCCCCCTGCCTCGCTCTGCACCCAGGGTGGCATTACTCATGTCACAGGGTAGATGGCAAGGATGGCACCAGTGCTCCAACAACTGAGCTCCTGAGGAAAAACAAGTCCTCTCCCATGGCTTTCCATCTGTCTGTGTTCCCTCTCCGGCTCCTGCACCAAGATGTGCCCACACTGTTTCCTAAGGACAAGTGCAGGAATTACAGTCGGCTCGTGGTGCTTTTTGCCCTCAGCTGGAACACTCAAAGTGAATCATCTCCCCCTTCCCTCTCCCAGTGCTTTGTACTCAGGAGGTGGTCACATCTCCCACCACCTCTCAGAGCCTGGCATGGGTGTCTCAGCTTCTGTCCTCCTGTGTCTTGCCTTTTGTTCACTTGGTGAGAGCATCTTCTCCTCCCACAGACAAGGCTGGAGGTGAAAGGGCCAAGAGGATCCTCCATTCTCCCATCACAAGGATGCCAGGTTTTCCAAAGGAAACAGAAGATCCTGGTGACAGCAGTGCTGACGTCAGTAGAAAGCAAAAACATGAAGTTCTTAAAAAAAAAAAAAAAAAACCCAGACAGAACTGAAAAATAAACATTCCCTTCAGCAAAAATAACACAGCAGATAAAAGGTGCTTCATAAATGAAAGGTTCTTCAATGGCTGTTGCAAGACCTTGGAATAAAGAACTCCAGGTCTATCAAAAGCCTCTTTGGTTCCACTCTTCCCACAGGGAGTTTGGTTTTGGAGCTCAGGAGCAGGTTCCTGGTGCCAGCAGTGGCTGTCACTGATGAACTCAGTGCAATAACAGGTCAAAATCCATCCCACCTTATATTACAAGGTCAGAATTATAATCTGGGGATGAGTTAGATAGAAAGTAAGATAAAAATCAATAAAGGAAATAAATAAATTGGAAAAATATCAGGGCACATCCTCATTTGAATGGTTCCCTCATGTGCCTCTGGAAGGCCAAAATTCCCCATGCAAGGCAAAATCAGTGTGTCCAACACCCCATTCCTGGCAATAGTTTGGAGCAGTGATGTTTCCTGGGTGCAGCACATGGAATCTTTGCCTCCAGACCCTGCCCAGGGACTATTTCAGTCCTGCCTGTCAACCAAGCAAGCTCAAGGCAAGCCTCCAGCAGCCCTTAACACACACAGTGAGGAGGTATCACCAGGAAAAGGAAAAAAAGAAAGGGGAATGTTCCTAATACTCTGTGCCACAAACAGAAATAAAGCACATTGAAACACATCACGATGTTTGTGCAAACAAACAACACGAACAAACAGAGAACCATAACATTTCCCATTACAGCTGTAATGGCTCTGAGGGCCTGATGTTCTGCTTGGGAAGTGCATTTGTATTTTTCTCCAGGCTAAAATAGCCAAGTGCAGGCTGCATTTTGGTATTCCAGCTTTCATGGCAGAGCTCTAACAAACCTTCAGGAACAGGTCAGAAATCCACCTGTTTGGGAGATGCTTAATAATATCTCATCCATCATCATTTTGTCGTTGGTTTCAACTGTGTTACCTGATTTAGAGTGATTACTGCATTCCTAAAAAAACAGTCTGAGAGAGGCTCAGAACTCATTGCCCTCCCAGCCAAACAGACAGATGTCCATGGTCCTGCTGCAAGACACTCTTGAGCACCTTGTTGCACAGGCTGTTGAAAACTGAAACAGAATTTAAACGTCTCAACATCATTTTGACCTAAGAAAGCAGTTTTTTTCATAGCAAGAAGAATCATTCCCTGGAACAACATCCCCAGGGACATGGCAGGGTCCCCACTGCTGGAGGTTTTCCAGATGTGTTTGGACAAGGTGATGGATAATCTCAATGGGTTCCCTTGCCCACAGAAGGTTGGACCAGATGGTCTTTCAAGGTCACTTTCAAGCAGAGCTATTCTTTAATTCTATGAATAAGGCTGGAAAACTGACTCTGCCCCCAGAAAAATAAAATAATACTCATCAGTTTTTGCAGGAGTGGATGGAGGGAAGTGAAGCAGAAAAGGCCAGGATGGATGGTGCTCTGAGCACCCTGGGCTAGTGGAAGGTGTCCCTGCCCATGGCAGGGGGTGGAATGAGATGAGCTTTGAGATCCCCTCCAACCCAAACCATTCCATGATTTTTGCAGACATTCCAGACTTTCTGGAACTGGATGATCTTTAAGGCCCAAACCATTCTTATTAAGGCTATTTACCCTTGCTCCTTTTTACCTGTACCCTTATTTACCCTCTCTCTGTAATTGTTCACATAATTACAAAACTTTCATGTGAAATTAGTCCTCCTGGGGGGTAGAACTTCCTATCTGGAGAAATGAAGCTCATGTAACACCTCTGGTTAGCAGAAATTAGCCAAGAAAGCATCACACAATTTTTATCTAATTCACCATTATAGGAATTTCTGCTTCCAGTATTCCAGGACAGACTCTGAGGTCGTAATCCTGGAACGAGTTGGACTGGTGTGGGTGGATCATTTCACTTTGCTGCTGAACTGGAGCCTCAGGACACATCTGCAGTGCAGTCCCTGCTGTGGCCATCACTCCTGCTGGCATTCCCTGCTGGTTTCAAACTGGTTTAGACCTGACTCACTGTAAAAAAAACCCAACAACCTGGAAGATCAGACCAGGCACAAAACCTGCCTGATCCTGGGTCAGGCAGAGAGTGGGAAAGCTGAGGATGCTCCCAGATGTTGCTCTGATCATCCTCAGAGCTCTCCAAGCACTGCAGGTGACAGCATGGCATTTTAAGGGGAATAATCAGCACTCCCCATGACATTTCAGGCTCAGTTGTGCCCC
Organism: Campylorhamphus procurvoides; assembly: GCA_013396655.1. Lineage (NCBI taxonomy): Eukaryota > Metazoa > Chordata > Aves > Passeriformes > Dendrocolaptidae > Campylorhamphus > Campylorhamphus procurvoides. The sequence goes on from WBMV01007375.1 coordinate 70,706, forward strand.
GTCCTCAATTAAGAAGCTGATTATGACTCAAGTGGTTAGTCTGGACTCAGCAGTGTCAGTGCTTAGCCCCTTTCAGTGGCAGTGAAGGCAGCTCAGCCTGCAGGGGTTTGGGGCTCCTCCTGGGAAAGCACATCCCTCTCTTCATTGATCCATTGGGGTCCTGTGTCCTTCTTCCAGGTCCTTCAACCCATTTCCTGGGATTATCTGCCTGCCTTAACTCCATGCCAGCCCAGGCTCAGAGTTGCCCACCCAGCTGGACCAGAAATCTTAGGAAAGACACCTCCAGGGTGGCTCAAGGGACACACGTTTATTTTTAAGCTGGGTGTCTTTAGTAAACTCCCCGTGGTGAGCACTTCACACTCTCACAGTTTTGACAGAATCCCGAGCAGCAGCATCACTTGTTGGTAAAGCTGTCTGAGCTGACGTGCCGTGCTCTGTGCGCTCCACACAAATTGCAAATACAGTCCCTGCCCCAGGGCACGGGATCAGAGAGACTGAAACCACTTATGCAACTCAGAGCGAGGGATAATTTAGCAGTAAAGGGCCAGAGTTTTATTTCTTGTGATATTTATTGATTATTAACTCGCTTCAGCACCTGAAGAGACCTAGGGGAGACATGGGGAGAGAGTATTTTAAAGGGTCTGGAGGGACAGGACAAGGGGAAGGGCTTTGAAATGACAGAGAATGAGGTTTGATTGCATATTAGGAAGAAATTGTTGGCTGTGAGGGTGGGCAGAGGCTGGCACAGGTTGGGCAGAGAAGCTGTGGCTGCCCCTGGATCCCTGGAAGTGTCCAAGGCCAGGTTGGACGGGGCTTGGAGCACCCTGGGCTGGTGGAAGGTGTCCCTGCCCATGGCAGGGATGGAATGAGATGATCTTTGAAATCCCTCCCAACCCAAACTGTTCCATGATTTTTGCAGACATTCCAGCCTTTCTGCCTATTTTGCACTCCGGTTACAGATCCAGGGAAATTATTCCCTTCCCTGGACTGACAAACTCAAGCAGGACTGACAGTCAGCAAACCTGGGAGGAATCCCTGTCTGCTTCAAGGGTTAATCTGGGGTTTCTAACCTTCCCTTCACCAGTTCTCCAGCTGGTCACAAACCAGTTCCACCAGTTAGGAGCCTAAAATGAAAAGCTGGGCAGAGTGACCAGGGACATCAGGGACTGTGTAGAGCCCTCCCACCTATTGACCAACATTTTATGGAGCAGCTGCCATGCAGCTTTGGAGAGGTCACTCAATTAATCACTGCACCACTGCCAGGCCATACATTTTATTTTCAGCTGTGCTATCAATGCTGAAAAAAAATCACAAGATCTCACAAGGGATCTGAACTTGGGGTCTGTTTTGTTCTGCCACCTCATTGCCAGTGCCTCAAAACCTCTCCCAGTCAGTCCATTTCCACAGGTGTAAGAGGGAGGAAAATACTCATCTGGCTTTATAGAACTTTACTACATGGCTGGTATTATAGAGACATTTTCAAGAAGAATATCTGCAAATATTTAAGGGGGTGTTCAGTGATATCTGAAAATCAGTTCAAACTTATAGCCATGTATTTTACCTGAAAATCAATCCAACTCTATAGCCATGTATTTTGGGCATATTTTCTAGGTATTGTCATAAGTGAAAGGTTCCCAAGCCAAGGAATTCAGTGATTAAAGCAAAAAAAAAAGAGAGATATAAATACAGAAATAAAAGACTAGAGAGCCTGAAGTTTGAGTAACAGCTCAAGTTATGAAATACTTTCTGATAGCACCTCAAGCTTTATTTAATTGTGCAAGGGTAAAATAATACAACACACGAAATTGTGTCTTTCATAAACAACCTGAACTTGCATTTCCATTTATCATCTACACAGCGAGGAAATGTTTAGCAATGAGCAAGTAGTAAATGAGAACCTCTCTAAATGCTCTTCTGAAAGCCAGCTGGGGGTGCACTGAGAAGCTCAAATCCACTTTCCAGGGAGAGTGTGCCCTGGCCAGCCTGTCCTGCTATCCAAGGAGGATGCAAACACTCTATTAGACTTCAGAAATCACAGCCAGTGTCGCCACAGGGCACTCCAGAGCAGATTAAGGACAGAATTATTTCCAGTTTTAACTCTGGCTCTGAAAAGCTCTCCATGTTACTTACCACTTGTGTTTGCTTAGGTTTAATAAAATTTCTTCAGCTGTTTGAGGGCAACAAGCAAACAGCCAATTTACCTGGCAGATTTGGCGACGAGAATCAGATGGATTTCATTTTGTTGTTGTTTAAAGGCACTGCCATATTATTTTAGCTCCTCTAAAACATTACTTTTCCCTTTCCAAAGGGCTGCAGGGTGGGACTGTTGCTCCCTGAGGTGCAAACAGAGGCTTGTGCTTCCAAAAAGGCTGAGCTGGGCTGTGCTGCACTGCAGCAATGCGTGTGTTCCAAGGGGCAACAGCAGCCAAAGCCCCTGGTTTCAAGGGACGTGTGCCAGCAACTAAAATATCTGCTGAGGGGACTTGCTGGAGATCCCAAAAGGTGTTTATGGAAACGTGGGGAACAGATTTCCTGGGTTCTGTGCCTTGGGCAGGGGTACAGTTGTGTTCTGGGATGCATCACGGTGTGAATGTAACTAAGGCTGTTATAGAAATCCCTCAGGCACCTCCAGGGCTCATTGCTGGCTCCTCAAATAATGTCAATATTCCTGTTAGCCCGAGAGGAAACCCTCTCTCATACCCACAGGAAACCAAGAGAGCACTAATCACCCCATCCTAATCCTGTTATTCCACTCACACACGAGGAATGTGCTGCTCTTTTACCTCCATCTCGTTTGGGAAGATGGAGTAGGAGTGGGGAGCTGGTGGAATTGAATTATGCCTGCGAAAATGGTGCCTTCTCCATATGTATCACCCAGCAGCGAATTCTTTTGCTCAGGTTGACAAACAAAAGTGCTTTCCTTGTACAACATCTGGCTCCCCAGGTGCTGCAGTTGAGCCCTGCACTGGTGTCCATTTGGCCTCTGGAAAACATTAGTAAACACATTGCTCAGAAGGTTAATTGGACTTTTCCTGATTAGTGCATGCACAATAACTCTTCCCTTGGCTGTGTGGGAGCTCAGCTCAGATTCCCAGAGAAGCTGTGGCTGCCCCTGGATCCCTGGAAGTGCCCAAAGCCAGGTTGGACGGGGCTTGGAGCAACTTGGGCTGGTGGAAGGTGTCCCTGCCCATGGCACAGGGTGGCACTGAATGGGCTTTAATGTCCCTTCCAACCCAAACCATCCTGTGATTCTATGAAATACTCCAGCCAGGAAGGTTTCTGTGAATATCTGCAATGGAGATCTGAAGCAGAGGGGTGAAGGCAAAGAGGATTCCCAGTCCCCCAGCATGAAATGCAACAACCACCTTCCTGGCACAAAGAGCCCAAGGCACCTCCCAGGCCTGGCAGATCTCCTGGGGCCAGAACTCTGGATCTGTGCTCCAAAAAGTCCTCAGGGATGTGCCAAAGTGCCATGAACTACCCAGGGAGCTGCAGAGGAGCTGCTTCAGTGGCTGCCTCCAGTGGGAAATGCCCTGCAGGGATCCTGTCCCCAAATTCCCAAAGGCTGCTTAGGTACAGGGAGGGGTTTTTATCCTGCTGTGGATTTCTTCGCAGCCAGGAAGGATTTTGAAGGCAACACAGGACTAGCAGGAAGGCTCAGGATGCAGACAATACAGCTCCCTGGCAGCTGGCACTCACCAACAACTGGATGTTGGGAATATCTGGAATTTCTCTCTTTCCCTTTCAGGCACATGGGTGCAAACAGCTTAACCTCCCTTATTTCCCAGTGCTAGAGCAACACAGGGTTGTCTGTCAGTGCCAGCTCCCAGCAAGGAATATTTCTGGGGGAAAGTAGAGGGTTTATTTCTGCTGGGTGGAGCAGCTCTGGTGGCCATGAAATGCAACTAAATCTGAATTCTCAAGCTACAGCATCAAATATCCCAAAGAACCTGCTGGTCTGAATAGAATGGGTATAAAATACAGCCGATTCTCTTGCTTGCCATTAGTATTAATACATGACATTTTGTTCTGCTGCAGCTTTCCAAACTGCTGAATTAACAGCATCTTGTACCTGGGTTTTACTAGGAAAAAATGCACACAAACAAATGGATACTAATATGGATATACATGGACAGATAGACATGAATTTTCCCCAGTTGGGTAACACAGGGCTAGAAACAAAACCCAAATGCCTGAAACCCATTCCCTCTGAAGGAATAGCCAGAAAAAAGCCTCGCAAATTTCCCCAGATTTCCCTGACAAAGAGATATTAAGAAGACCTCTGATCCCTGGGAGTCTTTATGTGATGGTTATTACTGAAACACTGAGAATGATTCAGTCCTTAGAAACAAAATACAACCATCACGTTTTGTGAGGGGGTTTTGTGGTGTGTCATTTTTGTGACACTTTTCAGCTCTTTTCCTGCTGGTTAAAACAAAAAAAACCCACAAAACCAAATCATAAACCCCCAAACTCTGTCCTATAAGATTTAGATTTTCTTCTTCCTTTGTTCACCTTCCAAAATACAATTATTCCTTTGGGAAGTAGTTTATCTTAATTTATTTTAAGTGTCATATGATTTTAATTGAGCCCTAATTTGCAGTGGGGTTTTGGTGCCTTGTTTTCATAACTATCACCGAGCTCCTCTCCAAGCCTTCCACTTGAAAATCCCCCATCTTTCCTTAAAAGTCATTTTGGATTGTGTCATCAACAAGACACTTTCATTAATCTGCATTTTTGGAGCTATTTTTTTGGTTTCCCAGGCTGTGGTTTGGTCTGAAATATTCCCAAGCTCTCATTCCAGCTCCTGCAAAGGGCACAGGCTGGAGGTCAATCCTTGGGAATTGCTTCAGGAAACAATCAAACTCTTACCCAGCCTCACACAAGGAAGGGCCAGCAAGTGGAAATTGAATCTGTAGCCCCTCAGACACCTCATTCCTTTACAGGAATCATTTCTCCCCATTTTTCTGCCTCCATAAAATATGGGCAAATAGAAAACTTCACTGCAGCACCATCAAACGCTGACTGGTTGGGAAACCCACCCGTGTTTCTTACTAAGCAATTTAATTTTAGCCTTTTTTTGATGCTTGTGCACTGTTTCCCTTTGCTTCACGTGGTCCAGGGGGCATTTTCTGAAACAAAATAAGCAGTGACACCACCTAACCTTCGGGGCTGTGTCTTTAAGCTCCTCTTCCAAGGCTTCTGCATAGGTTGGTTTAAGTGTCCCTTTTGGAAATGTGGATTAGGGAGCTCTGGAGAAGATCCTCTGCCTCCAGTGCCTGCTGGGAACGACATCCAAGCTGGTGAATCCTAGGTTTGTTTTAGTCTCTGTCACCCTCACAGGTAAAAAGCTTTTAAAAATCAGCTTCTCCTTCTAAATCAAACCCAGAGGATTTTGAAAAGTGTAGAAAAATGAAGGAAAAAACCCCCTGTGGTTTGCAGAGTCCGAGGTGGGACATTCAGAGTTGTCCAGTCACTTGTTTATTGTGACAGAAAAGGAAGCAGCATATGGGAAAACAGAAAAAAATATTAAATAGTTAAAAATCAAGTAGTTATATCTAATATGTTGTTGAGGGAAAATAATATCTTTTAGTAAGCTTTAAATATGAAGTTTGCTTCTAAAAGGGCCTTGGAAGTATCCAAAATACAGACCTTGTTGCTGTTGAGGAGCAGCTGAAATATCCCTGTGTCACCAACACTGTGTTAATCCTAAATCCCAAACACAGCACCACACAAGCTGCTAGGAAGAAAAATCACCTCCATCCCAGTCCAAACCAGTACACAGAGCCAGTGGTTGGCCCCGGACCAGTCAGAGTGGAAGGGAAGCCCGTGAGGGAAATCCCAACTCCTGCAGGAAAGGGGAATGTCTTGGTGGAACAAGGAGAGCCTGGTGAGTGTAGTGCACCCAGCCCACGGGATCTTCACAACGTGTCATCTTCTAGTGGTACTGAAAGGGGAATGTAATCTTAGAACAGCCTCTAAAAACCTCCAGAAAAACCCTTCTGCTCCAAGCCTTTTGGTGGCTTCCAGCCTTTGCAGATGCGACGCACCACGTGCCACGTGATGGGGTTGGTGTCGCAGCCAGAGAAGATTTCTCTTCCAATTAAGACACCAATTAAGACACAACTTCCCCCCTGCACATAAAGGCAGAGACTCCTGAGGAAAGGTTTGTGCTGAGAGCTCACCTAAATAATGCAGGAGGAAGCACAGCAGCTGTGACTCCACACCATGAGCCAAGGAAGACCCACGTGTGTCCTTTTCCCAGTAGTTTTGTTCTGAAGAGCCCTTTAAAAAAAAAAAATCCTCGAAGGGTTTTGCAGCCTGCTGGCTGAATCCTTCATCAGTCATTAGGGCCGGCTTCTTTCATGTGGAAACACATCAGAACTCCTTTGTAACTGCAAGTGTTTCGGGGAGGAGAATGCAATGTGACATTCCTTGGGTGACATGCATTGAATCAGGACATTGCTGGTTTCACCCAGACAGCCAGGGATTCGGTTTTCATAGCACGGGTTGTAGCCCAGCTTGCTGCAGAGTTCTCAGGGGGAAAGGAGAAGACACAAGGAGAAGACACAGGGAGAAGACACAGGGCTGAGGAGCAGCATCGATTCCCTAAATTAGCTCCCCCTTTTGACACAGAAGCAGAATGTGTTTTGTGGCCATCCTCATCTTTCTGTGATTTCAGGACAGTCCCCTCCTTCACGTTTGCCACTTTATGCTAAAGTTGTTGCTTCCAAGGAAGAGGCACAACTAATGAATGAAAGGTGGAATGTCTGTGTGCATGAACTCAGCCTGAGGTCCATGTGGTGGCTCAAGAAGGGGGCAGAACATCAGTTGCAGCAAAGGATTTCCTTTGATGGCCAAGCCTGAAGGAAGGGTTTGTTCAATGAGGGCTGAGGCAAAGGAGAAGGTGCTGATTTCTGGGCTAATCAGCTGTCTGGGAAGTGCTGCTCTTGCCCAAGGAAAGATAAACGTCTCCAATAGGCAATGGCTCTGTGCCATTAGCTGTGCTCTTGGGCGACCTTGAGCCTGAAAATCCTCCTCCTCCTTTTACTGATCACCAGTAAAAGATGGAAGACCATCCTTTACATCCTCAGAATATTTATCATCGGAAGAGAAGCACTCTTTTCTGGATTGCCCAAGTTTTAGAGGATCAAGAAGATTCTTAGACCAGGAGAAGATGGTTGGCTCATTCTTTGCATTGACCACATCAGTGCCAGACCAGGGCAGATTGCTCAGAGTCTCACAGGCCCTTCAGGCAGCAAAAACAAACCCAAGAGCCAAAGCCAGGAGGATATTATCAATTTTTCAAGCTGACTGAAGAGGTAAAACAGGATTGTCCATTGAGTGACTCCAAACCAATTTGTTTGGCTTGCCAGCACAAGGCAATGATCTCCTGGCCATGTAAGTTGTTGTTCTGCTGTCCAAGGGGAACTGTTGGAACAGGGATATTTCAGAACCATCCAGCTCTTGGAGCATCCCAGGGAAGTTCTTTTGGGTAGATTTCCCATTTTGAATGACCTGTTGCAGCCTGGGAGAGGCTCAGAGAGAAGAATCATGGAATGGTTTGGNGAAGAAGAAGACTGACATCTAATCCCAGGGGTTTCTTTTAAATCTTTTACCTTCACTCAGTTGTGTCCATTCACATCCTTCAAGTGAAGGCACCACAGAGGAGCAGAAAGGAACAGTCCAGAGCAGCAGTGAAGCCTCAGGGTCTGAGCTCCAGGTGAAGAACAGAAGATCTCTTGAAGTTTTGTTCCCTCCTTTGCCATCCCTTGTCCCATTCCTCACCAAACACTGAGTGTAGTTGCAAAATCAGTCCCAGGTGGAATGTTCTCTGGCACAGCTCTCTTGTGCAGGTTCTGGCTTCTTGCAGAAAAAAAACCTTCTTTCCCCCTCGAGGGGCCTGAGTCTGAAATGTTTGGTGCAATGAAAGGGTTTCCATTTCTTTCTCCATTTCTTCTGTTTCGGGATCACAAGTGAATTGAGGCTCTAAATGATTTATAAGCGTAATCTCCCGAAAATGTTTAACTCTGAGAGTGCTAAGTGCTGACCTGGGAGGGAATCACTCATTTTGCTCTTGCAAGCTGCTGTCTTGTTGGTTCCAAGCTCTGCTCTACAAATAGGAAACTTAATTCAGTTGCCTTTGAAATTAAACAGCTATATCAGACTTAACAGTTTGAAGCTCCAGGAAGGCATTAGTCAACTGGCTTTAATTATTCACATTCTCTCCTTGCTCCCTCCTTTCTCCCTCCTCATTTTCCTCCAAGTGATCAAAAGCTGAGCTGTTCTTTGTGTCATGGAATCTCAAGCAAATTTCCTTACGCTCTGCAGACATCAGTCATGATCTCATACATCTGAGCAGCAGGAAAAGGACTTCTCAATGTGGTCTGAGCTGCCCCAGAGACCTGGCTGGCTGATAAAGAGCACACATGGGTTTGTTGGGAGCAGCAGTGCATGTTTCTGGCTGCTCTGCAGCGGCTGGGAGAGTCTTTGGAAGAGCAGAGATGACTTTTTGCTAATGCAGAGCTGAAGTTCTGAAAGCCTCAAAGATTTCTTCCTTCTGCATCATCTCTCAGCACCATCCAGCTGGTCCACCCATTGCAAGCAGGACAAGGTACCTTCACATCACATCTTCAGCTTCTCTCACTTGATGGTCAAAGGAAACACCTCAAATGTGACCTGTGTAAAGGTTGGACTTGATGATCTTGGAGGTCTTTTCCAACCTCCATGGTTCCATGTCAAGAAGAAACAACTTCACAGCAAACCATGGCACACCAGACCCTGTTTGTTGTGCAGCCAGCAGGGGTTTTCATTACACATACAAGCTTTGTTCTCATTATTCTTAACAAAAGCTCATCTTTTGGTTGGTAAACAAGAATATATTTCAAAAATGGTCACTGCAGAGGAAACACTGGCAAGTCACACTGACACAGAAACTTCTCCACCTAACCTGACAACAAAACTCTCGCAATTAAGTTTCCATCCTCACAAACGAGCAAAACAAATATCCACATTCCTATTTAATCCACCAAGATGACGACGACCTGTCAAAATAACACAAAACAAAACCTCATTAAAGAAATAATAACTTAGTCTTGATGTGCACTTTAGTGATGGCTACACAGAGGGAAGTCAGATCCTTGCCCTCAAGTGTTAAGGTGTTTTTGCCCCCTCTCCCTTGATATTTGGGAGCATTGTGACAAAATGCAGATTTTTCTGGGTTGCCTGGCCCTTGGCTGTGACCTCCCTCACTGCAGCACAAAAGGCAAGGAGGAAGGAAAAAGAGATTTCTCTGCAAGGAGAAATGAGAGGAGACTTTGCAGCAGACTCACAATACCTACAGGGAGCCTACAAGAAAGATGGAGAGGGACTTTTCACGTGGGCAGGTAGGGGTAGGACAAGGGGGAATGGCTTCAAACTGAAGGAGAGCAAAGTTAAATGGAATATTGGGAAGGAATTCCTGGCTGGGAGGGTGGGCAGGCCCTGGCACAGGTTGGGCAGAGAAGCTGTGGCTGCCCCTGGATCCCTGGAAGTGTGCAAGGCCAGGTTGGAGCAGCCTGGGCTGGTGGAAGGTGTCCCTGCCCATGGCAGGGGTTGGAAAGATGATCTTTAAGATGCCTCCCAACACAAACCAGCATATGATTCTGTGAAATAGGAGCCATTAATGACAAGTGCCCATTGGTGGTAGAACCATCAAGTCAGCAGAGCAGCCTTTCCTGACCAGGGACATTCAAACATCCCTAAAATTCCCAAATACAGTTTTATCAGAAGTGCAGTGTTCCAAAGTCCTCCTTCCTTGGCAGCAGGGGATTTTTCAGTCTGAATCTGCCCTCCACCTTCTTCTCAAGCCCCCCCAGTCTTTCTTCCTTCATCTGCCCACAATCTTTGGACAATCTTCTACCCAGGTACCACAAGGACCTGCAGGCAAGCGAGTTGGAGCTGGACTCAGCTTCGTTCCTCTTGCACTAGCACAGGTTTCTGTGGTCATGCAGCTGCTAAACAAGGGGGAAAAGTGGCTTTTTCCCTTCTCCTGCTTTCCTGCAGGGCATCTTAGGAAGAAAAGAGTCCCTGAAGGACACTGGGACACTCTTTGCCCTGTGACCTTGACTAAGAGCTGCACACCCCTCTAAATTCAGAAATAATCGACTTAAACCAGCCTGTTACCAAAAAGCCACACAACACTCTGAGTCGCAGCTCCCCTGAAGGGCATGAAGTCTCTTTATTCCCCTTTTCCTTTGTTAAACAGGGAAAGCCCCCTTTTCCTAAGAAAAGCAAATTGCTCTGCGTCTTCCCACACTTCCCTTTTCATTTTCTGCCACCTGCCTGTCCTTTGGCCTTTGGGAACCCCCAAAGGGAAGAGGGGCAGTGGAAACATCTCCCCAGGATGAAACCACGAGTCCATGGGAAGTCTGAAAGCACAGGAGAAGCCCAGAGCCCTTGCAAAGGTGATTTAATTTGAGCTGCTTCATTATGAAAGAGCAACCAGTGGGAGAGCCAAGTGACACTAATGAAGCTTTGGGTGTTATCTTGCATTGATTAAATACTGTTTAAAGGCTCAAAGTGATGGAGAAAGAAGGAGCCCAGGGAAGCCCAAAGGAGCACAGGAAGCCAGCGAGGCAAATAAATTTGCAGTGATTTTACCCTACTAAATGGAATTATTTTGACAGGAAAATAGCAATATGGAGCAACATTAGGAATTTTCTAGCATCTGATCACTCTAATTAGAAACATTCAATTAATTCAGCATCTGTAACAGTACCTTTGTTATCTCCATCTCCCATTCCTGCAGGAGAACAGAAGTCTCACATCTTCCGATTGTTTTCTAATTCAATCTCCCATCAGCAGGAGTTCTTCCCTTCCTCCTCCTCCTCCCTGCATTTCCTGCATATTGGCTGTATTTACATATTAATCACTCTTTGCACATCAGAACAATCGTTTTCTTACTTCAAAATAATTCCTCTCAGACAAAATCCATTAATATACCAGTAAATAGAGCGAAATGCAAAGCTAATGGCAAACTTACCCATTAATCTGCTGGCTTTGTTTTCAGTAGGCACCTTGAGAATAAATGCAGTGTGACTGTTCATTCGAGTGCTCTGTGGGTGATAACTTTGAAGATTTGATTTCTGCTTTTTGCATATTGTCCTGATAGAGCTCATTATTCTTTAGAACAACAGTTTTTAGAATGTTAATCCTGCTCTGAAGACACTGAAAAATAAAACTCTCCAGCAAGTGCTGTTCAGAAAGTCAGCTACACCAGCAGTGCCTTTCCCCTCTGAAGGACAGCTCATCCCATTTCCAGAATTCCTGGGTTTTAATAACCCACCCTCAGCTATTCCCTGGCAAAGGCAGCTCCAAGGATCATGATGGGAAAGTTTGGGTCACTTTGCCTCAGGGCACAGGATAGATGTGGCACTTGGATTTTCCCATTGGTGATCCGTTCGTGTTTTGAAATAGTTGAGATTTAAGATCTATGGAGATATTAGAACTACTATTATTAGCTTTTGGGCTTTGATTAATGCTAGAGTATAAACCAGGTGAAACTTTGGGCTTTGATTAATGCTAGAGTATAAACCAGGTGAAATTTTGGGCTTTGATTAATGCTAGAGTATAAACCAGGTAAAATTCTGGTGTAGCAGGACCTGCCTCAGCCCCTGAAGAGCCCTTGAGGACTCTGCAGTCTCCAGCATTTATGTTCCCCTGCAGCAGCTTCTCCTGTGCTGCATCTACAGCTCTTAGAGGCTGCTCCAGGCAGCTCAGGGTGCTGTGAGAGCCAAAATCCTCACCCTGACCTTTCCTGACTTGTTCTCCCAGCAAACACGGAGGCCAGAAGATGCTGCAGGTCTGTTTGCAGCCTGCTTTTTTACCCTCTGCTCTCACACATTTCTTCAGGCTCAAAGAGGGGGAAGAGGTGCCACTGCTGTTTGTCTGGGGCAAAGCAGATATTGGGGCTCCCTATCCTAAGCCCTAATCTAATTTCCTCTTAGGAAGGACTTAGGGACACCTATTTACCTTCACAGTGGATTTAAATGTGGCCAAATTGAAGTGCCCAGCTATATCACCTGTGGTTAGAACTGCCCTGTAATTCCCATTGCAGCAACATTTTCAGCTTGTTTTAACTCCCATGGGAATAACTGCCTGGGCTGAAAATTTTCCATGCCGAGGGTCAGCTCCAGGCAGAGCATTGTACTGGATGTGGCAGGGAGAAAAGAAGAGAAATTAAGAAAAATGTGCATTCACAAGGTACAGGAAAACCTCGCCTTCCCACCTGCTAGAGCACATAAATTATGGAAGAGCAATTAATTACACACCAACACCATTCCTTGTTTCCATAAGTCCTGTCTCCTTCAGTGCACAAACAGTGCTCTGACCTGACCAGGAGATGGGCAGTGTTTTGTTTTATTCTAATTATTCAGCGTGGTTTTCCACTCTTTTTCTCGAAGACCATTTCCCCACAGCTCAGCAGACAGAATTACTGACTTCTCATGAGCTTTGCTGCAGAACCACAGCAAGACAAAGGCAAGCTGACAGAAATCTGCACTGTGTTGCAGAGCCTGACCTTAGGAACAGACTGTGTGGAACAATAGATAATTGAGCCAGGCTTGAATGCATGACAGCAAAGAGAGAAATGGCAGGACATAATTATATTACCAAATAATATCCCTCTCTCAATTAACACCCAGGTCCATTTAATGCTTCAATTATGCTCTAAAATAGTTGGTTACATTAACTAAAATCATGTGGGTTTTGCAGCCTCTTGCCTCCTCCCTCTTAATCTCTTTTCCCTCCCTATAATAAGAATAATTTGGCTGGTGAGTCTGCAACTTGTTCAGTCCATGTTGGCCCCTGCAGAATTCAACAAGGCAAGAGAGAGTGGAAGGGAGGGATTTCACTCTATTTATGCTGGGTGGATTTAAACCCAGGCCTGTTTTCATCACACACAGATTTGGGTACCCAATTCAGGGTGCTTTAGAAGCCTGGCCACCTTTCACAGGCAAAGGAAAGGAGACAGCACATGGAAAGGCTTTCCATCACAGGGGCCAAATTATCCCCAGAGGGTGCTGAAATCTCACCTTTGACTCTACAAATGACCTGTCAACACTAAAGTCTAGTCACAGAATCGTTTAGGTTGCAAAAGGTCTTTAAGGTCATCGAGTCCCAACATTCCCCAGCCCTGCCAAGTCTATCAATAACCCATGTCCCCAAGTGCCACATCTACAGCTCTTTTAAATCCCTCCAGGGATGGTGATTCCACCACTTCCCTGGCAACCTGTTCCAATGCTTGACAACCCTTTTGGTGATGAAATTTTTCCTAATACCCAACCTGAATCTCTCCTGCTGCAATTTGAGGCCATTCCCTCTGCTCCTGGCCCTGTGCCCTGGGAGAAGATCCCAACCCTGTCCTGGATCCATCAGGGACTTGCAGAGCCAGAAGGTCCCCCCTGAGCCTCCTTTTCTCCAGGCTGAGCCCCCACAGCTCCCTCAGCCCCTCCTGCTGCTCCAGCCCCTTCCCCAGCTCCGTTCCCTTCCCTGCACCCCCTCCAGCCCCTCGGGGTCCCTTCCCTGAGATCCCAGCACTGGGCACAGCCCTGGAGGTGCCTCAGGGGACAGTCCCTGCCCTGGGGCTGTGCCCACACTATTCCTGACCCAAACCAGGTGCCCTCGGGCTCTTGCCCACCTGGACACACCTGGGTTCGTGTCCGTCCCCTGTCCCAGCACCCCCAGGGCCACTTTCCAGCCCCTCTGTCCCATCCTGGATGTGCAGGGGGTTGGTGTGACCCAAGGGCAGGACTTTGCCTGGTTGAACCTCCCACAGTTGGCCACAGGTCACCAATCCAGCCTGATCAGCTGTGACATCCATCCTTAGAAAAGATCCAAGCAGGCAGGAGTGAAGGAAGGCAAAGAGGTGAAGACGAGCTTATGGTGCCATGTATTTCTGCACTGTAGCCATGGGCAGTCTGAAATCCAGTTCCAAAGCCAGTCAGGATACATTTGGCATATCCTGCTCTTCCAATATTTCCCTACCGAGTATGCCACAGGAAAGAGAAGAATTTCATGTGACATCAGAGGAGAAAAATCCTAGGAGAAAAATCTCCTGCTCAAAGCACACCGAAGCACAGACACCTCCTCCTTCACCAGGTGTATATTGAAGCAATAAGTCTAAACTAAGGCTTGAATAATTATAATTCTTTTGCTGAAAGCAAGAGCCACAACACACAAAGAGCCTGCAGAAGTCACCCCATCCCTCTCCTCTTTGCCCACAAAACAATTTTCCCAGCCTGTGTTCCTGCATTTCACAGACCTGTGCAGGGCCCCACTTGCACCCCTGCCCTTCCAGCAGGTGACTGAGGGCTGGCAAAAAGGACAGCAAAGGAAAGAACTCAGCTTGAAGGCTTGGTGTGAGTCACATCTTATAAGGAACACAACTCCAGAGACACCCACCCTCTGCCATGAAAGGAAACTCCCCAACAATCCTGGGGAAAAGAGCAAAACAAACAAGAACGGCTGCGGAAAAGGGAGAGAATTTGGGATGCTTTTTGTGTGATTTTACAGATCTGCAGGCCATGCTACAGCTCTGCTGTTCTCCCCCTTCCCAACCAACCCAAACCTTCACACCAGCAGGAAATACAGACTTTGCTCTGCTGGAAGGTGGATTTTTTTTTCTTTTTCCTACTTTATTGCTTTTAAGGCCAGGAGAGACCAAAGGTTCTGTGTAACACCTGCAAGAATTTTTCATCCAGTTACCCCTGTAGAGAGGTTATTACTTTGCTAATGTATTCCTCCTCCACTCCCTTTCCAAGCTCAAAGAGAGTGGTTCTGCCTGTAAGCATGTTTGTTTGCTTGGGTTTGACCCCAATTATGTGAGTTGATCTATTAGAAGATATAATTACCTTCCACAGGCAATGTGGAGTCACCTTACCTCCTATGTGAGTGGAACCTCAGGAAATGTTAAAAATAAGGCACTCCTTTCTCGTTTAGGTTTCTTTTATGGCTCCGAGATCAGCAGCCCCATCATTTCTTCCTGTTCCTCATTCTGCTTTCTATGCAAGGCCAGAAGAAAGTTGCCAGTACTGTGAACAAAGAAGAAACACATCTGAGCCCTCTCTCCGAATGAAGGAGACACAAAAAAGCCCCAAGTGCCCAGAATAGAAATGCAGCTTTTTTTTGCTGAAGTGTTTCTTTTGGTACCCACGTGTACCCACAGCTCCCAATTCACCCGTGCATCTCATCCTTCCTTGCACCTGTCTCAGCTTTCTTTTCAAACCCAGCACTCGAGGCAGAAGATGTGCCTGACAGCACATTTGTAAGGGCTGGGAGAGAAGGGGGAAGCTGCCTCTGATGTCAGCCAGGCTGCGTTTTGCCCTGCAGGAACCATCCATCCATCCCTTGGAATGGGCTTTGCCACACACCCAGCCTTGTTGAGCAGAGGGGAGGGAGGGGGCAGGATGTGGAATAGATCCCAAGAGAATCCTAATCGAGTCTGTATCAAATAAACCATCCATATGCTGAAGGAACATAGCACTGGACTCATTTAAAATAGCAATACAGTCCTTTTCCATCAAGGCACAAGTCATAAGGCTCCATCCTGCTGTGTGTTCTGCAGGGCTTTGTTTTCTCCCCCCTGCACTGCAATATTTGAAGAGCTTTTTAAAGGTAACAAAAGGAGGGGAAATGACATTCAGGGGTTTTCTGTTTCAAATATTTATATGTTTTTACAAAAGCAGGGGGGAGGAGGAGTTTTGGGCCGTACATGTAGATGCAAATAAACATCTGGGAAGTGATCAAACCACTGAATGCAGGAAAGCTGGGGCAATCAAAGATTCTGCAGGAGGATCTGGACACAAAAGAAGGGAATATGTCTTTCATAGGGAGAGAGGTGGGGGAAGGCAAGCAGGCAGCCAGCAAGCGAAGGATGGAGTTGTGTTATCCAAAAAAAAACCCAGTTCCTGTAGTCTGGGAGGAAAATGTGAAATATGTGGAGTGCAGCCCAGACCCAAAGAGGGGGGTCAGAAATCAGGATATCAGGCAGCACCAAGGAGAAAGGAAGGATGGAAAAAGCTGGTGAAAGTGACTTTTTAGCACAGTTCCAAACTCCCCTCGTGTCACCAGCAAGACACATTCAGACTTTACCCCGAAGAGGTACCAAGCAATGGCTGATTTTTAGCTCTGAACAGTTATAGGGGAGGTTCAGATTGGAAATTAAGAAAAGTTTCCTGCTGGAAAGGGTGCTCCAGCACTGGGATGTGCTGCCCAGGGAAGTGGTGGAGTGACTGTAGGATCATAGAATGGTTTGTGTTGGAAGGGACTTTATGGATCATCTAAACTGAATTGGTTTGTCAGTCTGGAGAAGAGAAGGATTCAGGGAGACCTCATTGTGGCCTTGCAGGACCTGAAGGAAAGATGGAGAGAGACAATTCCAAGGGATGGAGGGACAGGACAGGAGGGAATGGCTTCAAAGTGCCAGAGGGCAGGGATAGATGGGATATTGGGAAGGAATTCTTCCCTGGGAGGGTGGGCAGGCCCTGGCACAGGTTGGGCAGAGAAGCTGTGGCTGCCCCTGGATCCCTGGAGTGTCCCAGGCCAGGTTGGACAGGGCTTGGAGCACCCTGGACTGGTGGAAGGTGTCCCTGCCCATGGCAGGGGGTGGCACTGGGTGGGCTTTAAGGTCCCTTCCAACCCAAACCACTCTGTGATTCTATGACTTCTCCTAAGGCATGGGAGAGCACTTTTCTCTTTATATCCCATTTATATTTTTGGAGCCACTGACATGACCTCTGAGTCTGGTTGGGGTTCATAAGGAGTGGACAGATGTTAAGAAAGATATTTTCTCTTTCTTCTGATAGAATGTTGTTCCTGTAAATACCCAGGAGACATCAGAGATGATTTGGCCTCCTCTCACAGCAGTTTCCCCCACTCCCAGCTGTCCACTCAGGGCTCCCCATTCCCTGACACTTTGCAAACCCTCTGCAAATGCAGGAGGAGCCTGCTGAGAGCTGCTCTTTGCCTGTGCTTACAGAGATGTGTGACAGGCACAGCCCCAGCAGGGTCATCACAGCCCTTCCCTTTGCCCAGAGGCTCTTCCAGCTGGGCTGAAACACCCCTGTGCACAAAAGAGAGTTCCCCTAAAAAGCACCAGTGCCTGGGGGTCCTAAAACTTTCAAATACCTGTCCTGCAGCACAGAGTGACAGAAGTTCATTTGTGGTTTTGAAAAGGCTTCTTATAAAAGCTCAGGAAGCCACAATAGGCTGGGACTCAGGCTGGGTTTGCTAAAATGAAGGAGGGGCATCCTGTCATTTGTAGCTCCTTTAGAAAGCCCTAAAACTGGAACTTCAAGAAGAAATAAAGCATCTCTTTAATTGCTCCACTCTCTTGCTCTCAGAATAGTTTTCTTTTGCTGTCCTTCTTGCTTTGGGGGCTTTTTCTGTTTATGTGAGCCTGAATGACTGTTACATATCATTAAAGGGGTTGTAGAGATTTGACCTGAACTTGAATCCACCAGAAATTTGAAATTCTACATTAGCAGCCTTAAACCCAGGACATTTCTGAGGTTTGGGTGAATGCACCTCTAATTCCCTGGGAGTTCCAGCCCCTCCATTTTCTCCCACAGCCCTCCAGAAAACACCAACTCATGGGATTACCCAGATTTCAGGAACACTGGTGTTCAAAATGCACCTATTTGTCTCTGGAGAGCCAAAAACTGAACATCTCCCACCAAGGGCATCATTGCTATGTAAGGTCTCCTTTAAAGATGGGCTGAGAGAGCTGGAGAAGAGACCTTATTGTGGCCTTTCAGTACTTAAAAAGGGCTCAAAAAACAAGAGGACAAACATTTTGGTAGGGCCTGTTGCAAGAGGACAAGTAGCAAGGGGTTAAACTAAAAGAGAATAAATTTAGACCAGTTATAAGGCAGAAATCTTTTACAGTGAGGGTGGTGAAACCCTGAGCCAGGTTTCCCAGAGAGGTGGTGGATGTTCCATCCCTGGGAACATTCAAGGCCAGGCTGGATGGGACTCAGGGCAATTTGATCTAGTCGAAGATGTCCTTGCTCACTGCAGGGGAGGTTGGACTAGATGACCTTTAAAAGTCCCTTCCAACCCAAACTCTTCTGTGATTCTGTGATTTATACCCACAATATGAAACTGGAAGTCAAAAGTCAGGACTCTTTATATGGTTGCTGCTCTCCTGGTTAAGGTTATAGCTCTTTAATTCCTTCCATGAACAACAGAACACAGTCCTGACTGCCTTGGGTCTCAGCAGCACTTGGGTTGCACAGGCAAAGGTGGCAGTGAACTTAAATTACCTTAAAATCAATCTTTCATATGAGCCTGGGGAGGATTTTTCTTTAGTTTAGCAAACACAGTGTGTTGACAGTGCCTGGTGAGGTTTGGTTGAGTAACATGTTGTCAAGCAGCATGCAAAGGAAAGGAAAGGGAATCAGAACAGTTTGGATTGGAAAGGACCTTCAAAAATCATATAATCCAATCCCACTGCTGTGGGCAGGGACATCTCCACTAGATCAGGTTGCTCAAAACCCCCTGATTCTGAACCCTTCCAGTGATGGAACATCATTGTTCCATCACCCTCTCCCTTGGAATCGTCTCTTCTCCAGGTTAAAAGTGAAAGATAAATCCAATTTTTCCCTTGAGCAACCTGAGGCAGGGTCAGGACTGGTATCCAACCCTAAAGTTTGAAACAGGAGCTCTGGTCTGGTTTCTCTTGCTCTTCTCTGAGTGGGAACTGTGTGCTGAAGGAGCTGGGGAAGGGACAGGGGAGGGTTTCACACCTTCCCCACGAGCCCTGGCAGTGCACACACAAGCACAGTCACATCACCATCTGCTAATGCACCTCCTGAGCACTGCTTTTCAATAATGTTCTGCTGCAGCAAGTGAAAATCTCATTTGGCTGTGATTTGCATTGTGCCAGCACCAGATATTAGTCTGTGTTAGATCAAAATCAATGCTGTCACTGAAGTATCCATTCCTTTCATTACTCTAAATAGCATTTTGTCCTAATACATCGAGTCACTGCAGTACAAGCAATAAAAATCAGTAAATACTTCTGGCTTATTTCAGGGAATAAACAACCTTCAATTCATCCCCCCCTTCACAGAAGGGGAGGACCAAAGAGAACAGATTTGGATAGGCTTTATTTAGCACAAATGCTATATTTTCCCTAGGAGCAAACAAAAGGGGCTATTTTGGGGAGGGGAAAAAAAAAGTGAAAAAGGACTAGGAGAGATGGAGGAGGCAGCAGAGCACAGTGGGATCCTTCCCATCTGGATATCTGCCAGGAGAGAGCAGGCCAACCTACGGGAATGTTGTCACCAGGGAGGTGACAGGTGCCAGCAGGTCCTGGGCTGGCTGGATTGAGAGAACAGATGTGACAAAGGGGGAGCAGCAGCGCCCCAGAAAGGAGACTGATTTGTACTTCTTGTGTCATCCAAGTGCATAAATCTCCTGCTTCCCAGCCTGCCTAACGTGCTGCACACGCTGCAGTTGTCTGCTACCAAATTCAATTGACAAATGCATCTGTTGCCAATAAACTCTCGGGATCCTCTGAAGTTCCCCCTCTTTGCTAAGGCAACTATCTCGTGTCCACTAACCAGATTGCAGGCAGTCCCAGAGCCCTGGGGAAAGCACATGGTGAGAGCAGAGCCTGCCCTGTGCATCAAAGAGGAGCAGATGTGCCCTCATTGGGCCCAAGAATATGGAATGACTCACAGATCAAAGGCTGCTCGGTGCTTAATAGTCACATTAGTGCCTTCTCATAGCAGAGGCAACCCAGATAAACCCAGATCAATCGCTGCCTGATTACCCTGCTCTGTCCCAGAAAATTCCTTCCCTGGGTCCCTTGCTAGCCAGGGGTTAGCTCAGCCTTGATGTGGTGCACAACAGCTGGCAGGTCCTGGCAGGATGGAGGACAATATTCCAAAGACTTCTCTGTCTCATGTAGGCTTTGGCTGTCCCTCAAAGCCCTGGCACAACGTGGTGCTTCTCACCAGCTTGATATTGGTGACACCTTAATTAAAGAGGAGATGGGAAAGGCAGGGGAAAGCCGGGGAAACCTTTCCCACTTCCCTCAGTCCAGCATTTATCTCACTTCTCTCCCTTCCCAGATCCCTCCTTAAGCCCCCAGAGCCCAGAGTAACTCACCAGAGACGTGCAGAACTTCAGTGCTTTCGACAGAGTTCCCATAAAATCTTTATCCCACCCTGTATTTAGTAAGGTGGCTTCACGTGAGGAGTCAGGGGAAGATCCTCCATCCCATGAGGACCCTGGATCTTCTCCAGAACTTGCTGGAGGAGCAGGGAACAGACACCCTGGAAAGTCAAACCTGCTGGAGCGGTTTTGACCATAAAAAAAAAATCTGGAAAGGCATTTTAATTCGTAAGACAAAAGGCTCAGCAAAGTGGGTTCCGGTTTGAGGAAAACCAGCCCTGGAAAGAGGTTTCTAAGGCTTTGAGTTGGGATATCATGTCAGCACTGCAGAAGGCAGCTCCAAAGACTTGATCCTGCTGAAACAAAAAGGGATGTTTTCCACAGGGGATGTTTTGGAAGGAGCGTTCTGAAGGATTTGGGTTTCCTGCAGCGCAGAATTAAAACTTCACAGGCTCAGCAGCTGCCACAAAGGCTGCAGAAGCTGTCAGGAAACACAGATTGTTCCTTGGCCAGCTTTACCTGTGAGCCTTCAAAGAGCCTTGGCTTGAAGTTTAGGTTTGCAAAGGTGCAGAGAAGTGTTTTGGCCATTGGGATTTCCCAGGGTGAGTGTGAGCAGGTGGTGGGGGAACACCTACAGGGGATGGCACAAATGAAACAAGAGCTTCAAACCTTTTCGGTGTTCAAATATTTATTGATTTGGAGGTTGGTTTTGGTGTTTTGCTTTGCTGGCTGTGCCTGATTTCCAGGTGCCCAGGACAGCAGGTATGACCTCAGGTACTCAGGGATTTACCTCCAGGGGACAACTGAAAGGAAGGAATGTGCATTCAGGAGGAATTTGTGCCTGGCAAGGGTGGTCAGGCCTTGGCAGGGGCTGCCCAGGGAGGGTTGGAGTGCCCAGCCCTGGAGGTGCCCAAGGCAGGACTGGCTGTGGCACTCAGTGCTCAAGGTGGGCATCGGGCACAGGGTGGACTTGATGATCCTGGACCTCTTTTCCAACCTAAATTATTCTGTGATTTGATTTTCCATCTCTGTTGCTTCGGGTGCTTCTGTTTTCCCACAGAATCTGGGGCTCCCAGCTTTGTTAAACCTGTTAATTTACAGCTCTGAAAGCCCCAGCTTGTTCCAAAGTGTGTGTTGGCAGCAACCCTGAGTGAGCCCCACCTGCCTGCCAGGCTCCACTGCAGGAGAAAACAGAGTCCAAAGAAGGTGTCCTGGATTTTGTAGCCAACTGGGTGGAAAACACAATCTCATTTTGTAGATTATCTCCTGTCCCCGTGTTTTTATAATTATCCCACTCACGAATTTAAGGTGCGTTTTGGTGGTGACTGGATCCCCCCCCAAGCACTTTGTGTTTCAGCTGCAAGCCAACCCTGCTTAGAAATAAAACCTTGGGAGGGTTCCCCTCCAGTTTTTGCAATCATCTCCACCTAAGGCAGCTCACATGGAAATTAAAGTCTACGTGGGGACACCAGGCAGGGATGTATTCAGGTTTCTGTGACTCAGCCCAGACTGGGGAGCTGAGCAGGAAGGGAATACAGGGAAAATACTCCTGGAAAGTGATTTGTGCTGTCCTGCCTACAGGTCTTTGAACACTGTGGGTGTTTTTTACTTCTGGAATGGTCCATTATGTGAGACTCTCAACACAAAAGGGGAGTTCCCTCTGTGACATGATTGTAGAGCCAACCTAAAGGTTCAAAAAGCCTGAATGTCATGGCTTTTTCCTTTTAAATTCAATCAAAGTGGAAGATTATGTCAGCATTTGTCCAGTATTCAGTACAGACTCCATTATTTGCTAAACCATTAAAAGAAAAAAAATATTTTAAAAAATAGAATTTAGAAATCTGTATTAACAGAGCAAATCTACTTAATTCCTTTGGTCTTCCTAACTTGTGCCCTTCTGTTTTCAGATGCTAGGAAAAATAAATGATGCTAGATGTTCACATGCTAGGAAAAATAAAACACAAATAAAGATGCTTTGATAAAGTTCTTCAACCAAAAAGTAGCACTGTTTGAATTAAGTTTATATCCTTCTTCTATCTTCCCAAGATCAGGGAGCACAGAAATGCAGCCAGGTGTGACTGAGCACTGAATAATCCACTTGAGAATGAGTTGTGCAAGATTTTCTTCATCCCTGGGTACCACCAATTAAGGGCTCCTTTCAGGAGCCTGAAAGCACCAAGTTCTGGGATGGTTTAAGATGGGTGGGTTTCCTAAACACCATCCCGAGGCTAAAGTTTGGGAAAAGCAAAGGAAATCATTCTTTGAATAAAAAGACTCAGCAGACACTTGTCAGGAAGGGCTTCATCGAGTGCCAAGTGACTTGGACATCCTGCCAGGAACGCTGGGTTGGGTGAGCTCTGTTGGGTCACCATGGCTGTGAGAGAGTGTTCCCAAAACCCTCCCCAGAGGAGGAGACCTCATCCCAGCACAGGGAAGATTTGGGCTTGTTGGAAGGAGTCCAGAGGAGGCCACTCAGTTGATCCCAGGGCTGGAGAAGCTCTGTCGTGGAGCAGGGCTGGGAAAGCTGGAGGTGTCTCTGGGAGACCTCAGAGCATCTTCCAGTGCCTAAAGGGGTTCTTAAAGAGGTGGAGAGGGACTGGGGGCAAGGGATGGAGTGATAGGACAAGGGGGAATGGCCTTAAGCTGCAGGAGGGCAGGGCTGGATGGGATATTGGGAAGGAATTGGTGGCTGGGAGGGTGGGCAGGGACTGGCACAGGTTGGGCAGAGAAGCTGTGGCTGCCCCTGGATCCCTGGAAGTGTCCAAGGCCAGGTTGGACGGGGCTTGGAGCATCCTGGGCTGGTGGGAGGTGTTGGGGGTTGGAACTGAATGATCTTTGAGGTCCCTTCCAAGCCAAACCATTCCATAATTCCATGATGTTCCACAAGTACAATGAGAGGAAGGCTGAGCCCTGGGCAGTACCCTGGAGCCCCAGCCAGTGCCAGGGCTCACAGACAAAGCTTTGGAACCAAAACCAGCCAGGAGCTGCCTCAGGACCCAGGTTGGTGCCCTCACCCAGCAGGGCATGGGATGCAGGAGCTTGGGGTACTCAGCTTGATGCCCCCAGTGACAAATTCAGAGCTTCCACGTGTTCTCCAGCCCATCCAAACAGGCAATGGCAGTGATGTCGTGGGATTTGGGTAATTAGTCCCAGCCGGATAACTGAGCCCAGATTTCCAATGCTATTTATTGAATGTTTGCAGCAAACTCTCCAGGACCAGATCATCAAGGGACACTGGAAGGGGAAGAAAGTCCCAGAAATATTTATCAAAAGTTTTATAGCTTGAGTGCCAAGAAAATATGAAATGTTTTTGAGTAGAAAATGAAGGGAAAAAAATAACAAACCTTGCTCCTGAAAGTATTTTCTTGTATAATTTTGGGAAAACTTTAATTCCTTGCTGAATAAAAATCACCTCAACAGATCATCTCTTGCTTAGCTGCATGTTCAGAAGGGAAAGGGGAAGGGAAACGGAAAGGGAAAAGGAAAGGGAAAGGGAAAGGGAAAGGGAAAGGGAAAGGGAAAGGGAAAGGGAAAGGGAAAGGGAAAGGGAAAGGGAAAGGGGAAAGGGGAAAGGGGAAAGGGAAAGGGAAAGGGCCTGCCTTGCTGTTCTGCAGACAGAAAGCTCCTGGGAGCAGAGTGTGATAATTAAATTCACACTAAAATTCAGTTTTCTAAGTGGTGGAAACTACATTTTCCTCACTCATGAGAAAGCCCAGCTGGGCTGGCTCCTTCTCCCAGGTACTTCCCTCCAACTCAAGCTATGAAAGAAAGGAATTCTTTTATTGAAGAAAGTGGCAGGAAGGTGTTTAGGTTTAACAACAATTTATTCTCAGGGATAATCTTACCTTTGCCATGAAAATTTCAGCTCACACCGCTGGAAGTTCCAGCAGAAGGAGAGCACTGGATGAGCTTCCAAACTCAAAACTTCCAGGAAAATTCCTGGAAAGCAGCAATATGGAATTTAAGGCCAAAGGGTCACAGTGAAAAACCCCAAACTGTAGCAATGTGAAAACCTTTAACTCTTTAATTTCACAATAGGAAAATTTTAATTTCTTTGGCGCAACTTGGAAAAAAATCCCCAAAAATGCAAAATTCTCTCTGAGGTGGAAACATCAAACAGGGAAAGGGAAAATCAGGAACTCTTGAGTGAATATTCCATCGAGGGGGAAATTTTAAGATCATAAGACTTCATTTCTTGCTCCCAAAAATGCTGTGAACATCCTCGGGGAAAGCAGCTGAACTCTCTGTGCACAAACCACGTGTTTCCCTTCTTAGGAGCTCCTTGGAAGACATTTCTCTGGGTGTTCCCAAATCCCCTCTTTCTGTGCAGCAGCTTTCACCCCTACAGAATCCACCCCAAGTTTTCTTCACTGTTTCCTGCAGGGAGAGAGCTCAGCAACACCAAAAATCCATGTTGTTCAGCTTTGGGATCCTTCAGGGAGATTTTGAGGGTTTGGGTTTCTGGTAATTTTGGATTCAGAGCTTTTCTCCTTCCCTGGTCCCCAGTCTGGTGCATCCATTTGGGTCTGAGGTCCTATTATTGGCATCCTTATTATTGGAGCCTTCAGGCTGAAAAATATTATTTAGGATGGGAGAAAAAAAAAAGTAACATAAATCTTGCATGAGGGGAAGGATAATTTGTTATGTTTTTATTTTTACTGGGAAAGGATGAGTTAGAAGAGTCCAAGTGGTAGGAGGGGACTTGATTTATAGCTTTATGCAGATGATGGTGGTGCTCCACATCAAGCTGCCTCCTCTGAGATGCTCCAAGAGGCTGACAAATTCCACAATGGAAAGCAGAGGTGATGCTGGTGGTCTTAACAACTGCCTTTAATGATGGAATTGAGCCTGACTGACATGGTTTAGGGGGGTCTGGGGGCTAAAGTGTGTTTGAGAAGGCAGACCAAGGTCTCTGCTGTGCCCTCCTGATTTCTCACCGGTGTTGCTCATCTTTCCTCCAAGATTAACACTCTCTGCAACCCAGAGATTTAAGATTCTTTCAAAACTCTGCTTTTCTGCCCACAGCTGTGAGGATCAAGAGTTGCTGAGGAGGAGAATTCAATATCTGATAACTTGAAGAGTTCAGGGTCTTGTGCTGATAAATTACTTTAGCCAGGCTGGCAACTTGACAGGTCATGGAATTATGGAATGGTTTGGATTGGGAGGAACCTTAAATATCATCCAGTGCCACCAGGGACACCTTCAACTTGTCCAGGGTGCTCCAAGCCCCATCCAACCTGGCCTTGGACACTTCCAGGGATCCAGGGGCAGCCACAGCTTCTCTGCCCAACCTGGGCCAGGGCCTGCCCACCCTCCCAGCCACCAGTTCCTTCCCAATATCCCATCCAGCCCTGCCCTCTGGCACTTTGAAGCCATTCCCTCTTGTCCTGTCCCTCCATCCCTTGGAAATTGTCTCTCTCCATCTTTCTTGGAGCTCCTTCAGGTCCTGCAAGGCCACACTGAGGTCCCCCCAAAGCTTCTCCTCTCCAGGCTGGACAATCCCAGCTGTCCCAGCCTTCCCTCCCAGCAGAGCTGCTCCATCCTCTGACCATCTTAGCTGACCTTTCCAATTCCTTATAAACCCTGTGAGAACAGAGCACAACCCAAACAAATACATGAGAACACAACATATTTACATGCTATTGACTTCCATCTTGTTCTATAACCAAAACCTAAGACAGAAAGCTCTAGAAACCAGAAGGAACTATAAAAAATGCAAAGACAAATGACAGAGCATCCAGACTGCCTTTTACATCCAGAGACATCCCAGTGTAGCTCGGATGTGAACTGTTCTCCTCTTTAATTTTAGACAGGAAAGTCATTGAGGATTGATATCCCAGTGAAAAGAAATAAAAACCCCAAATCTTCCCACACAGCCTCTCTAAACATTCTTTGCTCCTTTATATCATGTTATTATCTCCCACATCTACTAAAGTCTGCGTATGGCTTTGCCCTCTGTGAAAACCTTCATTTATAACATTCCCAAAGCCTCTCTTTTCCATTCCAAAGAATTACCACACATCCAGCACTTCATACAGAGCAGGAACTATGAAGTGTAAGCAATTGCTAATAATATCCCTCGTCACCAGAGCGATCATCACACTCCTTTCATCCTGATGTTTGCAAGGGTCAGGAGAAAAAAATTAAACGCTTGCAATATTTCTAATGTCCTTTTCCATAGAAGAAGTTTCTTTGGAATTTGCAGCAAGTGGATCTATTGAAGCCAAATATCAGCATGTCCATTGAAATTAGTGGGGAGGGTATTTCTATGAAATTAGTAATAATTAGGTGAGATTCTGCAGATCCCAAGCTGGGAGATGCACAAGAGTCTTGGTCTGCAGAACCTCTGACACAGGAGCAAAGGGTGCTCAGATCAGCTGCTGCTGGAGCACCACTGCAGGAGGGGACTGAGACCCTGGGATTCAGGACACAGTGATGGTCTTAGGAGACCCAAAAATGGGATTTTTTTACCCATCTCCATAGCAGGAATAGGATTGTAAATTTGTAAATGTAAATTTTGGGCCTCTTTAGAGTATCAGAATATTGACACCAGTGGAAGGTTGTCCTTCCTCTGTTGTGTTTCCCTTTGGTTTTCCACAATGAAATGAACTGGAAGTTTCTTCTCAGTCTTTGGAGAGAGACAATGGGCAGAAAAGAGACTTGGGTGTTTCTGAGCATGTTTAAGGGTCGTGAAGGGGCTCCAAGGGGCACGTGTGCTACCAGTGACTGAGAGAACAGCCTTGTGTTTCCAGCAGTCCCAACC